>JACBWV010000045.1:5019038-5176724 GCA_013435795.1 Chlamydomonas sp. ICE-L | reverse complement strand
CTCAGCTGCCTTGCGTGCCAGAGTGTCTGACTCTGTCATTTCCAAGGATACCTGTGGGGAACGGACTTTACAAACGGGTGGTGTGTGAGCATGCAGGATGCGTTGAATGATGTGTTTTTGAATGATTCGCCGTCATTCAGTATGAATGAACGGGTTGTTGTGGTGGGGGTCATGAATCATTTTTTTTATAAGTTGAAGAGCCAGAGGCTGGCCTGTACTGAAGGGTAAGCGATTTGTCATCCCTCCATGTTGAGAAGGGCTTGGGGAGGCTACCCAATTTGCCCGGTGTTCGTTTTGGTGGACCTTTCCCCGGGTTGATGAGTGTAGACTTTGTCCGCAGACGGGGAAATATACTGCAGCACTATTTTGCTAGGAGCCTGGTTTACCTTTATAGGCTACCATCTGTGTAGACCTGGAGTCCATAGGCGGGGGTCGCAAGGTAAAAACAGGGGGGGTAATGGTAAGAGGAGATGTGGGCGGGTTGTTTTTTGGTGGAGTAGAGGTTGCCAGGGTTTTTGGAAGAGATTTAAGTTTCGACGGGTCGGTGATGACAATCTCAGTGAAGTAGAGTGTGGGAAGGTGGTGTGATAGTAGAGGGCAAGGATTGAGGGCGAGGTTTGTGTAGTAGGTCCATGGTCAATAAAGTCTGGGAGTTTAGGAAAGTAAGTATCTGTGCCTGTGGGGTTGCATATTAAGGATTGAGTGTGTGATTTTGAGTGGACGGGTGGGGTGTGAGATTGCTGCCAAGCCATATTCAGAGGTAGTATAAAATTAAGACTGTTTAGAGTCATGTAGGGATCCAGGATGTGGTGGAGGAGCGTTTTGTAAGGGGCAGCAAGGTCATCAGCGGAGGAGCCTCAGGGTGCAGGTAGGGTGAGAGTATTTCAGCATGGTCAGCACTGGCTTAGAGCACCCCTTAGAGTGGTGTGATGTTGGCATGAGTTGGAATATGTCCACCAGGTGAGCCCCCAGTCCAGATGGTAAGAACGGCGGTCTGGTTGGAGCCAAAGAGATGGTCAGCAGGGCTGGTAGAAGAGAAGCTGGTGAGGCTTTGGTCGTAGCTAAGAGGATTGGAGGTACGATGGTGAGTAATGCCCAGAGCAGATGCTGCTTGGTAGAGGAAGGGAGACAGAATGTTAGTGGCAGCAGGAGCAGCTCTGTATCTGGTGAAGAGGCAGCTAAGTCAGTGTGGTATGTTCCTCCTTGGGTCAGTTGGTTCCATTTGGTTGGGTGGTGATTTTTAAAGTGGTCATAGTTTTGTGTAAGAGAGGTGAGCCTGTCGTTGGGAATGTGCCCAAGACAGTGACCTGTGGGTTTATAAAGATATGAAACGTTGGTATGTGTGTGTGTGGATTGGCCATCCAGAGTAGTGAGGATGCCTGTTTGTATAATGTAGGCTGAGGGTGGTTGAATGTCCCAGTCTGGGTGCCTGTCGTGTGTGTCAATTTTCAGAAGTTTGTGAACAAGGTTGTGGTTGTCAGCATTAAATCCTGGGGAGGTGGCCCATTGGCCTTGTTGCTGGAGGTTAGTGAGGTGGGTGTCCCTTCCTGGATTGAGGTATGTGGTTATCGGAGGAGTGGTTTTAAAGGTGTGGGTTAATTGGTATATGTTGGTTGTCCTACCAGTTCAACAAGGTGAGCCGCATGGTGAGATTGAGGCTTACCAGTGTATGGTGGAGGTAGTGGGGGTGAGAGGTGTGCAGTGGTGGATGCTGTATCCCATGCGTGTGCAGGAGTTGATATGGTCGTTGTGCATGATGGTTGGGGCCCATTGGACGTGGACAACGGTGGTGGTGGCAAGTTTGTCGTCGTTGTAAGAGCGCTTGCCCCGCCAGCTCGTAATGTGCAGGGCTCTGTACTGAGATCCGTAAGTAAGTAAGGTGAAGCAGGCGCGCCGGTGGTGCAGGTGCGCTGCTGGCTGGGAACGTCATGGCCTCGCGGATCCTGTCAGGGTGCGAGGTGGAGGTTATTTTATATGCGCGGTAGAATTTGGAGGAGGAGGAGTGTCGGATCCAGGATTTGCACAAGCCTGTGTTCATCCCTAACATAGGGCCGGCCGGCATGCGACTACTCGAGCGCATCAATGGGCTACTCGTTTGTATGAGCGCTATTACTTTAGCGCCCTTGATGGAGCACCGATCAGAATTTCTGTCGGGCCACTCCATGGATCAGCTATGAAAAAGAATCAGAGGGGGCGCCCAATGCGCCAATAAATGTATCTCGACTGCACGGGTGGACCCCGTCGCAGCCGTAGAGCATTTGTTTCGTAATACCCGTCAAGTATTGCTCTGGTGCTTCGTCGTGCCTCGTCCGACTGCTTGTAATGGAGAACGTTACCGGTTCCAACCACGTGTCGGCCTTCTGTATAGGGAAGACCTTGGTATGAACGTGTCGCTCCGACCCGTGCCAAATATTCTATATTTATCGGACACCGTAGGGCTCGGTTTATCGTGGAAGAGGGTTGGATGATTGCGGTAAAACAAGTGCAGTGAGATCGAGAATAGCTTTATTGATCCTTGTATGTAGTCGGGTGGAAACAACGGCGTTCGGTACCTCCGTCCACCACTGGGGATGTGCTCCTTAGGATCGGGGCCGAAGTAGACTGCCTTCGTTACGTCGATCGCACCTTGCAAGCTGAGGACCTGCGACCCTGGCGATCCACTCTGCTTGAAGGTCTGCGGTCGTTGCGATCCGCTACGTCGTCTACCCCCTCGGCCTGTGTTCTGTCACCCGAAAGGGCCAGCCGGGGTACTACTGCCGTTGGCCGAAAGCATGGGAAATTGTCGGATGAGAGGTCAACTCTCCGACATCCTTCAGCTTGGGGCTCTGTGTCGACTAGAGTTGAACTCTTCAACAGCGTCGATGGTTCATGCCCGGCGAAGAGAAAGAATCGAAGTCGGAGGGGGGGTAACATGATTTTTGATTATTCCTGCCCCTTTCTCCTGACTGGCGCTTTGGTCCGTGAAGGCATTGCCCTTTTGCGACGGCGTTCTGTCTCGCCTCGCTCCACTGCAGGTAGTGGAACCAATATTCCATCGTGTCAGACAACGTTCCCGTTTCTAGCGGGCGTAAGAGCACGGAGAGCGTCGGACAAGCCCATGCGAAGACATTCAGTCGCTTGAGGGTCGTCAGGTCGGGGACCTTGCGAAACTCCGGCTTGATTTTATGGAAGTAATCCTGCAGGGAGCGAGAGTGCTGGCGCATGCCACATCTGTGTAGTCGGGTAAGAGCGACGTGCGTTTCCGAAAATATTTCCGAAATATTTCAATACGAAATATGTCGAACACGTGGGATGGTACACGTGGGGATAATTCTGATATATGTCGAGCGTTAATAGCGTCTCGACCCACGTCACGAAACTATCCTACCCCAATCGTGTTGCTCGAGGCCCACGATTCGTCCAAGGGGATGCGTACAGGACCGCTAAATTCAGCTGAGAAATAGGGTATTAGCGAACCGGACTTCGAGGACAGCGTCTCACGCCATGACCCATCGCCGCGGCTTTTGCGCGTGTGCCCTTGTCCTCCCTATTCTCGTCAAGGAGTCACAACTCTGTGTGAATTCGGAGATCCGGTTTGCGAATCCCGAAACGTGTCGTCGGTCCTCTGTAGCGTGGGGAGGCGGTGGTCAGGAGTATCCGTGCGTGGCGGGGTATTTAACCCACGCGGTCGGACGTGATCATTATGGATGTCTGCCGCAGGTGACTGCATCGGCACAACAGTCGGTTCCTCTGTCGTGTGATATGGCGTGCCATCGGGTCGCGAAATGCTGAGGAGCATTTGCGTGGAATTGCGCGGCTAAGGCGGGCTATAACCTGGCAAAATTGCGCGGCTATGGCGGGCCATGACCTGGCGCGACTAGACCTGGCGCGGCTAGACCTGGCGCTGCTAGACCTGGCTGGCCTGGCGCGGCCTGACGCGGCTAGATCGGCGCGGCTAGACCTGGCGCGGCTAGACCTGGCGCGGCTAGACCTGGCTGACCTGGCGCGGCTAGACCTGGCGCGGCTAGAAATTGCGCGGCTACGGCGGGCCATGACCTGGCAAAATCTGTCAAGTGGATGAAACTGTCGCTCGGAATATGGCCAGGTCGTCGGACACGCGTCGGACACTTATGAGTGCTGTGCCTGATTGGGCGACACGTGTAGCAACTTGTGCTGAGGTTGTCGGAAAAGGGCACGCGGCTGCGGCAGAGTCAATCGGGCTGTATTAGCCCGTCGCTCGTTGAGAAATCATTCTCATACGTCGGAGGCTCCCTGGTCCTGTCGGGGCCGAAAGCCATACTCAGGCCCGAAGGTCCTGGCGTCAGCTCTAAGTGGGGTCTGTGGCCGACGAGATTTGAGCGACATTTGAGCGACGTTTGAGAGACATTTGAGCGACGACATGCCTCCCTCAAATTGGGGGGATGCGTGGGCTGCGTCGTCGGCGTCGGCGTCGGGCGTGGCTGTTGGCGCACCCGAGGATGCAGCCAGATCGGCCAAGCTCGCGACCAGAGGTCGCAGCGTGCCGACGGAAACGGAAGGCCGCTCTCCGATGGAGGCAGAACCATCCTGCGTCGCCGGGAGCTCAGTGTCAGGGTCGGCGTCTGACGACGCGATTCCCTCGGGATTGCGACGTCGTAGGCGACACGCGACAGCGACAGCGACGTCGTAGGCTGCACAGCAGCGGCGTTGGAGGGGCAACGCCAGCGCCAGCGGCGTCGGGGGGCAACGCCAGCGCCAGCGCCCAGAGGTGGGATCGCGATCGGCGCACCCGAGGGTGCCGCCAGACCCGTGAAGCCCGCAACCAGAGGTTGCCGCGTGCCCACTGAAACAGAGGGCCGCGCGTCGACAGAGGCGGGCTCGTCCTGCGTCGCATTGAACTCCGTGTCGGGCTCAGTGTCGGACGACGCAATCTCTCAGGATTGGTGTCGACCACTGACGTCGTAGGCTGCTCAGCAGCGGCGTCGGTGCCCGGGGTTGCAATTCTGTGGGAGGCCATTCTGCACAGGCAACGACACAAGTCAGTAGGCTGGACAGGGATGAGTGGTGGGCTAGAGAGGGGGATTTACTCGCAACTCTAGGAAAGCCAAAATATCACCTGCCACAGGGACTAGTAAACTTTGCGAGCGTAACGAGCTGATAATGCCTCAAGCGTAACTGTGAATGACGCGTTCGTCCAGAATACGATGAGGGAGATTAGCACTGCGAAGGCACGGACCACAGGGCAAGCAAGGAAGTACACCGACGAATCGAATTGCGCGACAGAATGAGCAAGATAGCAGGTGGACAGCACGAGTAAATGATGCAGCAAGCAGGGAGAGCCGCAGGACAGGCTCGCGAAGTACCCTAATTAAAGCAAGTACGGCCGAGGTGGCAAATGGAGCCGATGCTGCACTATCGATCAATCCGCGAGGAAGATGCTTGTGAATAGAGCGTTCACTATGAATTAAACTCGATTCTATTATACCCCATTTTGACTAGTATTTATTTATTACGACCCAATGGTTGTTTTTATTGCATTTGGTCGTATTTGTTTTATACGATAGGGGTAGTAAATGTTAATACGATAGGGGTAGTAAACCATCAGATGGTGTCGTAAACCGTCAAATTTGTACTATGCCAATATACTAGCCCTAGTATATTACCCTAGTAGATTCCGGTGTAAGAATTCTACAAGAATCCGTGTAGAATTATGGGGGAATAATTATACTAGAATCCGGGTATAATTATGGGGTAAGAATTATACTACAATTCGGGTAGAATTATGGGGTAAGAATTCTCGAGAATTCTCGGGGAATCAATTGGGCAAATTTGGGGGGTTTTGTGAATTTGGGGGGAAATTCAGGGGGATTCCGGGGGAATAAATCGGGCAAATTTGGGGGGATTCCGGTGAATTTGGGGGGAAATTCAGGGAGATTCTGGGGGATTAAATTGGGCAAATTAGGGGGGATTCTGGTGAATTTTGGGGGAAATTTTGGGGAATTCTTCGATTCAGGGTATAATTCTGGGGCAGGAATCTTACTATAATCCGGGTACAATTCATGGGGTCGGTAGGAGCAGTGCTTGCACTGTAGATATATTTAAATAATAAATAATAATATACATAAATAATAGAGAATATATATATATATATATACATATATATATATATATATATATATATATATATATATAGGTAGGCTCGTGGGGCAACATGGCATGGAACATCTATGTTACAGAATAGGATGGCAATGGATGAACCCTAAATTGAAGAGGATTGTAATAATCGATTATTTAAAACTAGTGATGACATAGACCCCCAACAACCCATGACTGTAGTGCTGACATAGACCCCCAATACCACATGCGTGTCACTAGTGAAGACATAGACCCCCAACACCCCATGTCACTAGTGTTGACATAAACCCCCAACACCCCATGACTGCAGTGATGACATAGACCCACGATACCCCATGTCACTAGTGATGACATAGACCCCCAACACCCCATGTAACTAGTGATGACATAACCCCCCAGCACCCCATGACACTAGTGATGACATATACCCCCAACACCCCATGACACTAGTGATGACATAAACCCCCAACACCCCATGACTGTAGTGATGACGTAGACCCCACACCCAATGTCACTAGTGATGACATAAACCCCCAACACCCAATGTCACTAGTGATGTCACAAACTCCAACACCCCATGACACTAGTGATGACATAGACCCCCAACACCCCATGACACTAGTGATGACACCCGGCACTCCATGTGCAGCATGCCAGCACTCCATCTGCAGCAGCACAAAAAGGAACACAAATTAGTGTCGCTGATAGACAAATGCAAGGGCAGTGACAGTGGCTGACAGAGACAGAGACAGTGATAGGGGTAGAGAAATAGACAGCAGTAGTGACAGTGACATAGACAGAGACAGAGGCAGTAACACAGATACAGAGCAAGTGACAGAAGCTAGACAACATAGACCTAAACCTAGGTGGAGTGCGTAAGAGGCAAAGGTAGAGACATATGTAATGACAGATCAGTGGCAGGGTCAGAGACGGAGATGTGAACATATACAGAAAGTTCGACAAAGGCAAGGGCAGTGACAGAGACAAGGGAAGCGGCAGACAGAGACAGAGGCGGTAACAAAGGCAGAGACATAGAGAGAGGTTAGGGCAATGACATGGCAGACAGAGACAGAAGCACTGATAGAGGTACAGAAATAGACAGCGGTAGTGACAGTGACATGGACACAGGCAGAGGAAGTAACACAGATACAGAGCAAGTGACAGAGGCTGAAATAGACAGATAGGCAAAGACATATAAATATTAAGAGACAAAGGCAAAGACATAGACAAAGGTACTGACAGAGTCAGATGCAGGGTCAAAGACGGACGCGTGAACATATACAGAAAAATAGACAAAGGCAAGGGCAGTGACAGAGACAAGGGAAGCGGCAAACAGAGACAGAGGCTTTTACAAAGGCTGAGACATAGACAGAGGTTAGGGCTATGACATGGCAGACAGAGACAGAAGCACTGATAGAGGTACAGAAATAGACAGCGGTAGTGACAGTGACATGGACACAGGCAGAGGAATTAACACAGATACAGAGCAACTGACAGAAGCTGACATAGACAGATAGGCATAGACAAAGAAATATAAAGAGGCAAAGGCAGAGACGAAGGAAAAGATAGACAGAGTTAATGACAGAATCAGATGCAGGGTCAAAGACGGAGACGTGAACATATACAGAAAAATAGACAAAGGCAAGGGCAGTGACAGAGACAAGGGAAGTGGCAGACAGAGACATAGGCGGTAATAGTAGCCGAGACATAGACAGAGGGAGGGCACTGACATGGCAGACAGAGACAGAAGCAGAGATAGTGGTAGAGAAATAGACAGCTGCAGTGACTGTGATGTAGACAAAGGCAGTAACGCAGATACAGAGCAAGTGACAGAGGAAGAGACAAAGGCAAAGACATAGGCAAGGAATTAGAAAGAAACAAGGGCAAGGGTAGTGACAGCGTCATATTGCAAGTAATTATCATGAAATAGCATGAGTACTTACTTAGACAGTTTCAGCACTGATCGTGTTCCATTGTGCATCCAGATCAAGGAACATGTATTGATCTTGGCCATCAGCTGAGCCCTGAAAGCAGTAGCTCCTTCTCCAGAGCTAGGTGGCATTAACAAGACGCTCCATCTGCAGCAGCACAAAAAGGAACACGGTCAATTAGGTGTTGATGACAAGTGAAGTGCACTCATGTCCTTCACATGCAAGCAATTATCATGAATTAGCATCAATATTAGGCAGTCTTCTCAGCAGAAGCAAGGCCTCTCACCCTGAAGCGGCGAGGCAGGCAGGTGTACGCAGGCAAGCAGTGAGGTTTCAAGCTGGCAGGCAGGTACGTAAGCGGGCAAGCATGCAGGCAGGCATGCAGGCTAGCATTTGTCAAACAGAGAGGCAGGGAGGCACCGTGTATGGACATCATGAGCATTTGATCGTGTCGTTTGCATGATTGTTTACGCATCAGCAAACGATCGCAAGGAAATCAGGCAAGAAAAGATCACTAGCGAGATTCAGCCCTGCGACGTTCAAACCTTCGACATTCAAATCTGCGCACTAGCTACCTGCGACATTCGAACCCTCCCTTTCCATCAGCAACCCTCAATCGCAAAACTCAATCGCCTCGGCTGGAAGCATGGCATTCGCCCAAGTAAAGCTGTGAACTGATCGACGCATTGAATATGGTCAAGCCGGTAGTATGGTTTAAAGACAGCGGCTTTGGGTGGGAGGAAAAAAGTAGTGGCAATTGAGAAGCGAACGCTATGAAGAAGGAAGGGAGGTACGCGTGTAGGTTCGACCATACTAGGAGTGAAGCTGCTGTGGCTGCGGAAGCACGGCCAAACTAGTTATATGGTTGAAAGACAGCGACTTTGTGCGGGAGCAGAGCAGTAGTGGCAATAGAGAAGAGAACGCTAGAAACAAGGAAGAGAGGAGCGCGGTTGGTTCGACCAAGCTAGGCAGTACGGCAGTACGCGAGCGCACCTTCGAAAATCTCAGTTGACAGCTAGGACGCAGGAGGGTTGGGGGGGGGGCCACGGTCATCCGATGAAGCCCTAAGTTCCTCCCGTGTCTCTCTCCTCCGTCTCTCCGTCTCTGTCTGTCTCTCCGTGCCTCCGTCGAGGCGTCTGAACAATACCGGGCACCTCCACTCCAAAACATTTGGGTCATAGTTGGAGTGCGCATGACAAGAGTTATCAGCATCGCAACAGTCAATGTCCTTCGCAAAAGTTGTTCAATGTTTTGTAGCTTTATTTGGCTACTAGTAGCTCCTTTCTTAACTTTTGAACCCCCCTGCCGGTGACTGATAAAGCGTTCTTCCGTGTCGCTTGCTTGCTGTTCCTCTTGGGACGGCCAATGCTCAGAATAATTATTATCTAACCACATGCACAGTCTTGGCTCAAATCATTGAGGCATAGGGAAGTTATAACCCAAGATTGTGTCCTAGAACCTGCCACAGTAATCCTGTCATCCGACAATGTCAAAATATTTCCAAAATATTTCTCTTCTCTTTGGTAGGTCGTTAGATATTATTTATTCTGAGCTAAATCCAAGAGAACTAGAGTGTAGAACAGGTTAGGACTTTGGAGAAAGATTACGACTGCATCAGTCGCAGGGATTACCCTGTGTTACACCCAGAGCAAGTAACAAGGCATGCCTTGACTTATAACTCAACTAACCCTGCCTCCATGGTTCGTACCAAGACTTTGGAAGTCGTTTTATATAATTTAATATGACTTACATCCAACAAGAAAAGAGTATAGAACAAGTTTGGAGAAAGGATACAACTGCGTCGGTCGACAAGATTACCCTGTGTTACACCCAGAGCAAGTAACAAGGCACGATCTTGACTTATAACTTAACTAAACCTGCCTCCGTGGTTCGTCCCAAGACTTGGTAAGTCGTTAGGTCTTATGTAATCTGAGCTACAGCCAAGAGGGAAAGATTAGAGATAAAGTCTGGTGGAAGGTTACGACTGCGTTGGTCTACGGGATTACCCGTTGTTACACCCAAAGCAAGTAACAAGGCATATTCTTGGCTTATAACTCCACCCCGCCTCCATGGTTCGTCCCAAGACTTTGGAAGACGTTTGTTATTATTTAATCTGACTTACAGCAAACAGGATAATAGTGGAGAACAAGTTTGGATAAAGGTTACGACTGCGATGGTCAACGGGATTTTCCTGTGTTCCACTCAGAGCAAGTAACAAGGCATGTTCTTGGTTTATTACTTAACCCTGCCTCCATGGTTCGTACCAAGACTTTGGAAGTCGTTTATATAATTTAATATGATTTACATCCAACAAGAAACGAGTATAGAACAAGTTTGGAGAAAGGTTACCACTGCGTCTGTCGACAAGATTACCCTGTGTTACACCCAGAGCAAGTAACAAGGCACGATCTTGACGTATAACTTAACAAAATCTGCCTCCGTGGTTCGTCCCAAGACTTGGTAAGTCGTTGGGTTTTATTTAATCTGAGCTACAGCCAAGAGGGAAAGAGTAGAGATAAAGTCTGGTGGAAGGTTACGACTGCGTTGGTCTACGGGATTACCCGTTGTTACACCCAGAGCAAGTAACAAGGCATGTTCTTGGCTTATAATTCCACCCCGCCTCCATGGTTCGTCCCAAGACTTTGGAAGACGTTTGTTACTATTTAATCTGACTTACAGCAAACAGGATAATAGTGGAGAACAAGTTTGGATAAAGGTTACGACTGCGATGGTCGACGGGATTTTCCCGTGTTCCACCCAGAGCAAGTAACAAGGCATGTTCTTGGTTTATTACTTAACCCTGCCTCCATGGTTCGTACCAAGACATTGGAAGTCGTTTTATATAATTGAATATGATTTACATCCAACAAGAAACGAGTATAGAACAAGTTTGGAGAAAGGTTACCATTGCGTGTGTCGACAAGATTACCCTGTGTTACACCAGAGCAAGCAACAAGGCACGATCTTGACTTATAACTCCACCCTGACTTCATGGTTCGACCCACGACTTGGTAATTCGTTAGGTTTTATTTAATATCAGCTATATCCAAGAGTAAAAGAGTAGAGATAAAGTTTGGAGAAAGGTTACGGCTGTGTCGGTCGACAAGATTACCCTATGTTACACCCAGAGCAAGTAACAAGGCACGATTTTGACTTATAACTTAACTTACCCTGCCTCCGTGGTCCGTCCCAAGACTTGGTAAGTCGTTAGGTTTTATTTAATCTGAGCTACAAGCAAGAGGGACAGAGTAGAGATAAAGTCTGGTGAAAGGTGACGACTGTGTTGGTCTACGGGATTACCCGTTGTTACACCCAGAGCAAGTAACAAGGCATGTTCTTGGCTTATAACTCCACCCTGCCTCCATTGTTCGTCCCAAGACTTTGGAAGTCGTTTGTTACTATTTAATCTGACTTACAGCAAACAGGAAAAAGAGTGGAGAACAAGTTTGGATAAAGGTTACGACTGCGATGGTCAACGGGATTATCCTGTGTTCCACCCATAGCAAGTAACAAGGCATGTTCTTGGCTTATTACTTAACCCTGCCTCCATGGTTGGGCTCAATACTTGGTAAATTGTTAGGTATTATTTAATCTGAGCCACAGCCAAGAGTCAAAGAGAATTTAACAAGTTTGGAGAAAGGTTACGACTGCTTCGGTCAACGGGATTACCTTGTGTTTCACCCTGATACGTATCAGTTCAAATAAAAGGAGAGGTATGAATCGTACTCGGATCAGTAACATAGATAGAAGTCCAGTTCGGGGGGAATACAATTTCTCCTAGAATCCGGGTATGATTCAGAGGTAAAAATTCTACTACAATCCAGGTATATTTCTGGGGTAGGTATCGTACAATGGGATAAAGGGGGTAGTATAATGGTGTACGGGCGAATTCCAAATGAAGGGTATCGTACTTTGGTCCTGGGGTATAGTAAATCGATCACAAAACGTCTGGATCGACATTCCTAAAAAAGTACGAGGGGGGTAGTATTTTTTCAATATACGATGGGTGCAACAAAAGTACTAGCTAGTAGAATCGAGTTTAATTCATAGTGGTTAGAAGCTATGACCAAAAGGACAGGACGTGAATGCAAGAATCGAGAGCGTAGGCCATACATACAGGGGCAGGGCAGGCTAGGAAAAGATGCCCATGCAAGACGGGTCGCAGACGGCCTAGGGCGTGTCGAGCCTAACAGGACCGTTCACTGCGAGAACCGAACAGGCGCTACGTGTACTCGTAGCCACAGGGAAGAGCAGGAAAAAAGAGCAGCAAATGCCAGAAAACAGACAGGATGTCCTGGCGGGTGCGATAAATTCGAAGAAAACTTCGTATGCGTGCGTATGTGTATGCGTGAGATCCCTAAGGAACGAAACCAGCTCCGCTACCAGTGTAACAGCTCAGGATGCACTTAGCAGCTTGAGGGGTTAGTCTAGTGTAACAGGCTACGTGATGTATGTTTATGTGTAAGTCGATATGCGTAAGCTAGCAGAACAGTAAGGGGGTTACCTAGGTAGGGGATGTAGAGTTGCTTGGAAAGAACGTCTTCGTGGTAGGAGTAGAAGGGTTCGTTCCGAGTAGCTCGTGTCTATGTATTCAACGTACGCGTTGAGAGCGATGAGGCAGTACATGGGTATGGTACTGTATCATGTGCGTTCGTCACGTGGCTTACGGGTACGGTAGGTGTACCCGTATGCCTTGCTGGACGGCCAGAGTACCCGTGAAGGGTTCTGTATGTACCGTTACACTTAGGGGGTTTACTCCCAGATCATGTCAGACCGTGGCAAGGAATTTGGGCCACCACCACATGCCCAGCAGGTTGGTGACCCGCCATACACCATCATCATTCCCCCACATGTTCAGCAGCGCCCTACTCACCTACTGCTCCTTCTGATGAACTGGACAACCTGACTCTGGCACAGGCCAGGAGAGAGATGAAACAACTAAGTGACCAAGCCATGACTTACTATGAGGACTATAATGGACCAATAGATGGAGCTGGACCACTCACACTATCTGACCTAGACACAGCCACCACTTTACAACACTGGATCCATCATAACAGCTCACCTGACATTATTGGAACCCCATTAGGAGTGATCAACACGAATGTCAACCAGGTCCACTTCATCAACAACTCTGATCAGCCAATGACCAGGTTGGACTGACCCACACATCCCTCAACAACATGCCTGGTTCCCTAGCCTTCACCATCAAGATCAGACCTCCCCTTTCCCAAATCATGCATGACTTCACCACTAAATTCCCTACCATACTGGGATCTGAGGAACACAAGTTCCCACTCAGATCCATGCACACAGACCCGCCCACTGCCTGTGTTCCTGTACTCAAGCATACCAGCAGGCTCCAACAGATGGTGCAGTCATACCCCACAGTGTCCACTACAAGCAGACCCACTTTGCAGTGGGCCATATGCCTCCAAGCCGCCATGACTACAGCCCACGCATCAGCCCTTTCATTTCGCCCCAAAATGGTGATGGACCCTAAGAGCTGTGCCTACCCTGGAGGCAAAGTGATATGTGTCAACCACCTGTGTATGGACTGGAACCCTATGGACTTCCTCTTTATCAACATGCTATTCCCACCTAACCTGTCCATCAGATCGTTTGATGATTTCCTGACCAACCTAGCTTCTCATGATTCCTAGTAACCTAGCTTCTCATGACCTCATAACCTAGCTTCTCATGACCTCATAACCTAGCTTCCTAGTAACCTAGCTTCTCATGATTCCTACGCCCCACGCCACCAAAGGAGACACCATGATCAGGGGGATATCTGATCCCAGAAGTGACTGGACCAAGAAAGGACCGACACTGAGAACCCAGCTCAGAGAATGCCATCACTCGGCGATGTTTCAGCTTGACACTCACATTAGCCATAGTAGCTTGCATGTCCATCCGACCGTACAGAGTGCGGTTCATGGACTCACCATCACGTCGAGCTTGGTTGATCAGACGGAAGTGCTTCAGCTGCAGATTCGGAGGAGGTCCTCCAGTGAGCAGATGCTCCCAAGAATAGCATGACAGCGAAGGCGAAGCAGGAGGAGGGCCAGGGGCAGGAGGAAGCTCCACCGGCGGAGGCGGAGGGGGCTCCTGCGAGGGACCAGCAGCAGATGTGCGGGCAGAAGAAGCAGCAGCTTCACGAGCACGAGTATGGTAGCCAGGGAGGCCACGCTCCATGGGAACCGATGCAGAGGTGAAAGAAGCAGAGCTCCTCATCAAAGTCGGCTTGGCCACATCCGGGTGAACCAGTGGAGGAGGCACAAGCGGAGGCGCAGACGAAGGCTCGGGCTTAAACTCAGGCGACGACACAGGCGGAGGCGCATACTGAGGAGCAGACTCGTAAACAGGCGAAACTGTAGAAGTCTCAAAAACTCGAGTAGCAGCAGCCGACGGAGTCACTCCGCCGAAGTTAGCACTCGTAGCACTCTTCAAGTCATCATCATCATCAGTACCCTCAGAAAAGTCATCATCCTCGCTGAAGCGGGCAGTAGGAGGCTTCGGCTCTGTTGCGTACCGAATGATCTGTGTCTGTACACAACACAGATTCATCAGAACATCCTCAACTTCAGGGGAGAGGCGTTGAACAATACGAGAAGGAACCATAAAGTTGGAGGATTGATCGGGGGGGGGTTACTTCCACGATGGCGGAAGGATCCTCCTCTCCGGCAGCAGAGGCCGCTGGCGCGCAATCATCTAGCCAATCAGAAGGGCCCTTGTCCTTCGCAGGTAAGACAAAGTCGCAGCCATTGCTAACAATGACGCTGCGCATCCCGCGCGTCCATGGAACACACATTTATCGGTGAGTTTCACGAAGCCGGCAGGAGGCCCTCGCGGAAGTAGCATTTAAAGAGCAGTGGTAGTAAATGAAGGACCGTATAACCTATCAGCTTGTATGCGCTCCGTAGAGAAGACAGAGATGAAAGCAGCGGAACAGACGCACCAATCTATACACGGAGACGAGAATAACGTTACAAGGACAGGCGGACGCCAAAGTGCACCATCGGTGGAAGAGGCGGTAGCCAGACCCTGAGTCTAGAACCTAAGCCAGGAATCTTAAGCCGGGCGCAGGCAGTATAGCGCGTGTCAGGGGGACCGGTGACGCAGCCAACAGGAAGCTGTCACCGTGTCATGAAGGATGACACAGTCTACGGGAAGCTGACACAGTACAGACAGAAACACTGTCTGGACCGATAGTTCTAAGGAAGTACATAAGTAGTCACCAAGTCATAAAACGCGTGAGAGCACCGCAATTCATGCTGACAGTTCGCCAACAACTTGAGCTGGATGCCTTCCCTGCACCTGGCATTTAGTTACAATGCCAACTGGACATGTCTGTTTTTTTAGCAATGAACACTCTAGGAATTCAAATCATGTCCTGCCCCATGTACTGACCCGCAGTTCAAGGTATCTCCCTCTAGTTTTCGAGCCAAACCCTTGCACCTTTAATGACAAACATGATGTCTTCAATCTGATTTAGCACCTTAGCATGTACCCTACCTTCACTCCCAAATCATGGGGGGACTAGCACAGACATCCTGTCTACTAAGACTCCTTTCTCAAAAAAATGCAAAGTTTCTCGTATTAAGGTAGATTCTGCCACTTCCCTGGCATCACCCTTTAAGTTCTTATTAGCCTAGAAAACCTTGCAGCTTCCCTGCAACCTAGCCTGCAGCCTCTCTGCAGTTTCCTTAAAACCCTCTGCATATTCCCCAAACTCTGCAATCGGGACTGATCCTGCAGCTTCCATGCAGTTTCACCATAGCACCTGATACCCTAGTGATATATTGACTTGGAGACCTCACAGATGCCCCTTTTCCCTTAGTCCTAACTTGAATAGTTTATTATCTTAAGTTCTTGACTAGCTGACTCGTACTGATCAGCTCTCAGTATTTTCTTATTTTACATATAATTTTACTTTCTTATGCCACTCAGTTAATTCAAGGAATTCTTGAACACAAGAATACCACGAATTGGGGGGGGGGGGGGGGGGGTATTGACAGACTTCGACGTCGGCTACTGAGGAGGCAAAGTGCACACTGGTCTCCGTTCCCTCCTAGACCCTTGGCCTGCCGCCAGCTATGACCTGCAGTCCCCTGCAGTACGTCTCCGATCTGTCTAAATATCTCCGATCTGTCTAATTATCGCTCTATTGCGTCTAATAGCTATCTTCCCCTATTGAGTCTAAACCATGTATACACCTCGACTGAAAGCGAGCAGCTATGTTCCTGGCTGGAGCATGTAACCAAGTTCAAGTTCTGACGCTTTGGATAAGCAGATGGGAAAGGAGAAGGTTCGAATGTACATGTTGTTACGTGGAGATGTTAAATAAAAAGAACAGGTTACATTACATTATATTACATGTTAAAGTCTACTTGACACAGCGAGGGTGTATGAGACTCTGTGCTTTAAACAAAAAGAAAAAGCACTTACAAAGCAAAAAAACCCATTACATCAGGGGTGTGTCGAGGACAAACAAACCAAACTCCCAACCACCGTTTTGGTGGCGTAGGTATTAAACCCCCAGAGCAGGACCCAGATCTTAACCACTTACAGTGGCTGAGGTAAGAAGCTAACAAATGAGAAGTCACAAATGGAAAAAAAGGGACAATAAATTACGGTGCCACTATGCAGTCCAGGGCTTCCTGTCTTGCTCTTCTACAAGTAGAAAGAAAGTCGGCTAGGTTGCTCCAGGAAGTCTTAGTGCCATTTCCATTCATAGAGGTTCTGAATGTGGAATCGCAGAATTCCACATTCCATTCGGTTAAGTCGGTATCCTCATGGACGTGCCTATAAATATCTGTAAACAGCTTCTGGTAGTGGAGGCGAATATCATTATAAAAAGGGCACTCAAACATATGCATTTCATCCTCAGGTTGTTGGAACCCACACATTTGACAGTGTCTCATTGAACGAGGGATGTGTGCTCTATCCACCACCCTCATTCTTTCTGTGTTCAGCCAATGGGAACCCATTCTAAACTGTGCTATAGAACGAATCTGATCCTGCTTATGTAAGGCAGATGTAATAGGTTGTAGAGTTACAAGTGTGGCATGTAATACATTGACAGTGATACCATAAACAGAAGAAAAACATACAAATGACAAAACAGGTGTAAAGAAAACGGTGGTACAGTTTAGTACGAAATCAAAATCAGGTAGAAGACTACTCAAGTGTAGCAGTACCAGGAAAGCTAATACGCTTATTTGGCTCTCTGCTTTCCGTGGGTATCGCACAAAGGAACTTGACAGACGGCAAGCAGCCCAGAGTTGGCTGGAAAACCATGAAATAAGTATAAATTCCAGCAAAGAAATAGCCTGACTGTGAGGGCTTGTTGAGCCCTGACGAGGCGCAGACCAGCGATTATGTTATGTTATCTATCATCGTGCAAATTAATCACTGTAAGGAGAAGCGCACACCGCAACCTCCTCTCTACCATCCTCCACAGGAGGATTGGTGGTTGGCTCCACACACATTCAGCCATTCATGGGTAAGAGCGTCACTAACACTAACCTCCCCATTGAATACTGTATTCCTTTTCAGCTGCAGTTTCTAGGCAGCTCCCAGTGCCATCCAAGCAGAACAAGTGAGGCCCCAGGAAATGCTTTCCGTACCATGCGCGGCCTTTCTTATAAGCTATGAGCTGCTGTCACTGGGCAGGTCCCTGTGCCATCCAAGCAGAGCAACGAAGCCCTAGGAGGTACATAACCCAAATACCAATTTACTCTATACCAAATCATGCATCTAGGAAGTATGTACCACATACCAAATCATTCATGTAGAATGAAAGTTATATTAAGGCATCGAGGCAAGCTCCAAACAATTGGGGCAATACCAGTGGGAACAAATTCGACTGCAGTTCTTTCAAGAGCACCTCCAGGCCAAAAGGGAATTGTCAAGATGGGCAGGGGAAAACTGGCTCCTCTGCAGTACTGACACATATATCTGGGGGCCAACCCTCCAACCATGAATACAAGCAACGAAACACGTGGGATCCCGACAGCGTGAGGGATCCTCAAAACATCCAGTAATGCACTGGACATAAAGATGATGTGTGCGTGTGTGTGTGGGGGGGGGGAGGGGGGGGGGGGGGGGACTGTGCGTGTGGAGGTGTGTGTGGGGCTGTGTGTGTGTGGTTCATAGACAAAGGTATCGACATCAGTGGTGTAAGGTGGCACTCCCTTTCAGGGCTCTGGTCCACTGCTCATGCAGCAGTACACAGTAGTAGCAGGTGGCACTCCCTTTTGTGAGAGGGTAAGATGCACTCCATTTGACAAGACCCGCTGTGGCTGTGGGGGACCCCTGGGTAATCATCATTTCCCCTCTCGGGACATGCATTATTGTTGAAATATACAGGCTGCAAGTGCTTCTGGACATCTTGCAAGATATAGCCTGTGTAGTACATCAGAGGGTTCCAGTCCACTGCACATGCAGCAGTACACAAGAACTCGGTTGTGCCACTACTTGGAGTCCAGCAAGCTGTGAATGCAGCATCACCACAGTGTTTATTTTCGCTGCCAGCAGCAGCTTCTAGGCAGATTCCTGTGCCGGCCACGAGGCGAAGCCACAAGGTTTCGACAGGTCTGGACAGTGGATTCTATCAGCTTTCAGGCACACTAGGTTGTGTCAGCTTTGGCTGAATAGCCAGTCAGGAGAGCTGCCTAAAAGCTGCTGCTTGTAGCTGAAAAGAAATACACTGGCCATCACATCAGCTGCTCACGTTTTTAATAAGCAAAAAGCTGCAGTGGTAGACACAGTCTGAACAGCGCCACGCCAAGGCAAGCTCTCGACTTCACAGGTTTTCTAGGACGCATCCCAAAAACCCTATCCTGATTTGAGGAATGGTTCAAAGGCCGAGCTAGTTGAAAGTGTGGGGTTCAAATCCCTGCAGGTGCGCTGTGGTGTTCGCGGTCGCTGTCAACCGCCATGGTAGCTTTGCCTAGGTTAAGTAGCAGCCCGTCCTCTATAGTCACAAGACGGGGCTCTCTTAATACCACGCCCCACCAGGCGTTCTCATTACTTTTCCCCAACACATCCATCGCGTGAAGTCAGTAGATAGCTAGTCAGTGCTCTAAAACTCGCTTTAGGAGTGCTTTCGGTTCCCTCATGATAGGGGAGAGTGCACCCTCCCTTGCTAACCAATGGGGTCTTGTGAAGGAAACGGTCAGGAGACATCAATGCCCTCTTTGATTTTAATGCTCAAGGGGGGAGGCACAACAATTGCATGCCATTAGGGCGTTGCTGGGGACTAACCATGTCACCACCCTTCTGCACACTAGGGCGTTGCTGGGTACTAACCATGTCACCACCCTTCTGCACACTAGGGCGTTGCTGGGTATGAACCATGTCACCACCCTTCTGCACACTAGGGCGTTGCTGGGTATGAACCATGCCACCACCCTTCAGCACACTAGGGCGTTGCTGGGTACTAACCATGTCACCACCCTTTTGCACACTAGGGCGTTGATGGGTATGAACCATGGCATCACCCTTCAGCATATACTGTGCCATAGAACAAACTAGTCATACAGTCAGATGATTAGTTCGTGCAACGGAACAGTATATAAACCATTTCATCACCCTTACCTGCGTTGATGGGTGTGACTCATGACACCACCCTAATGGGCCTTGCAGGGAATGCATGGTGGTCTACCTGCACCCATACCGCCCACAAGAGGCTTGCAGGGAATGAATGGGGGAATGAACCATTCCATCACCCTTGCCTGCGTTGATGGGTTTGAATCATGACCCCCCCACCTTGTGGGTGTGGATCATGACACTACCCATGACACCGCCCACAAGGGCCTTGCAGGGAATTAATGGTGGTCCTAGATGGTGCTCTGAATTTGACGGGCCTCGGAGGATGGGCCAATAGCTGAGTTGCCACCAGATTGCGAGACACTGTGTAAGCAGGTCTGGAAGCCCTTGATCAGAGCCTGCAGCAGCGCGAGGCAAACAGGGGGTGGAGTTAGATTGTGTGGGCAAAGTGGGCAGATTGTATGGGCAGAGGCAGACAGGGGTTGGAGATGGATTGTGTGGGCAGAGGCAAAGAGGGGGTGGAGTTAGAATGTGTGGGCATGTGAGAGGTAGCTTACAGCAAAAGGGGTAGCTGAAAGTGCATTTAGGTAGCTCAATGCTCATCTTGTTCTCACTTTCCTATTCAAGCCTTTTCTTCGAAGCGAAAGAGGTCGCTCAAAGTGTTTTCAGGTAACTCAAACAAAATAGGTAGCAGTGTAGCTAGTGGTAGCTCAGAGCGAAAGAGGTAGCAGTGTACCAAGTGTGTTGAGGTAGATCAAAGCTAATTGTATTCTCACCTTCCTATTCAAGCCTTTTCCGATGAACACGATCTTGTTCACCTTCTCCTCTCCCTCCTGCCATGGCTTGTTAGCAGGGCCGTAGCAGATGGTCTCATGCACTCCTTGGAAGATGAACTTCTGGTCGCCGTAACCCTGGACTGCGAGGACTCCCTTACACCTGGGAGAGCGGGGAGGCAAAGAGGGGGTTAGATCATGAGGGTTTGTGGGAGTGGGTTTGTGAGAGTGGGAAGGCGAGGAAGGAACTGCAAAGACTCCCCTACACCTGGGAGAGCGGGGAGGCAAAGAGGGGGTTGGATCATGAGGGTTGATGGGAGGGAATACGTGGGTATGGATAAGTGGGAAACATACAGACACGTACACATTGCACCTGGACACATGCGCTAATGCACATAGAGGGACATGCACTTGCATTAACCCTCCTCCCACCACCACACTCTCACCTGTATATGTCCTTGGCCTTCTCCATCAGCAAATCACGCATTAACATGTTGAAGCGTGATTCATCTTGAGTGCCTACCACCTGGATGCCCCCCACCCCCACTACCATCAACACACCCTCACCTGTATATGTCCTTGGCCTTCTCCATCAGCAAATCACGCATGAACATGTTGAAGCGTGATTCATCTAGAGTGCCCACCACCTGGATGCCCACCGAACTGATACCAGAGAGGTCGTGGAGCATTTTTTTCTTCTTCTTCAGTGACGTGCCTCCCTGAAGGACGAGGTGGGGGTGGGGTATGGGGTTGTGAGTGGGGAATGGGGAATAGGGTGGAGGTGGGGAATGAGGTTGGGGTTTGGGGTAAGGGGTTTGAGGTGGGGAATGAGGTACGGGGTATGGGGTTAGGTTTGGGGGTCGGGAATGGGGTTTGTGGTGGGGAATGGGTTTGGGGTGGGGTATGGGGTATGGGATTTGAGGTGGGGAATGGGGTATGGGGTTGGGTTAGGGGGTGGGGAATGGGGTTGGGGTTGGGGTATGGGATTTGAGGTGGGGAATGGGGTTGGGAAACGGGGTTGGGAAACGGGGTTGGGGAATGGGGTTTGAGGTGGGGAGTGGTGTTGGGGAGTGCTGTTGGGGGTGGACATGGGGAATGGGGTTATGGAAGGTGCGCCAGAGGGCAACTGCAAGTTCCAGGGTCAACCGCAAATCACCATTAAGAAATCCACGTTTCCATCGAGTGACACCTGTCCCTCGCCGCCCTCCACATCAGGTGACACAAATGAGGCGGTCAGCCTCACGCTAATCTCCGCGCTCTTCCTCTTCGTGCCGCCAGCCATCGGAGAGCAGCCAGCCTCTGTGTACTGGTGCAAGCAGCCAGCAGCATGGACATGCGCCATGCCGTCTGCTGCCAGGCCACAGCAGCTGCGTGTTGAAATGTCCACATCGCAGTCCGCGCCATGCTGGTGGGCAGCGGACTCTCTGGAAACGGGAGCCCTGGAGGTGTTTCTGCGAGAGGACTCTGTGGAGACCTCTAAATCATCGTCGCTCAAGTCTGAGTCTTTGCTAAAGAAATCTGAGTCAACCTGAGTTACGGAATGGGAAGATTTGGAGTTGGGTTGGGGGGGGGAGTTGGGTGGGGGGGGGGGAGGTAGGGGGGGGTACTCCTCGTCGCCAGAGTCGGGGTCGCCGTTCAGGAACTTGAGGACAGGTGTGTGTGTGTGTGTGTGTGTGTGTGGTGGTGGTGGTGGTGGTGGGGGGGGGGGGGGGGGGCAGGGTTGGAGGGTTGCGTTGGGGTTGGCAAGGTAGGCGCTTGGGTCTACAACTCAGTAGTGCTGGAGGTGGTGGGTTGGGGCTGTGAGTCCCAGGTGGGTCTAGTAATTATGAGAATTCTGATGTCGTGTGGGAAGTCCTGTAAAATAGGGGATAAACCGGAAAAGGTCAAACTCACCTCCAATGCCCTGTTGACTGAGAAAGAGCCGATGTTGATCAGGCTGTCGACCGAAGGGCATCTGCTGGGGTCATTCAACTGGCACTCCACGATTGAGGCGGAGCTATTGATACAAAGGATAGCAGCGATCACTTCAGCCTTGACCGCCTCAGTCACAAGGTCAACCTTGTTGAGCAGGATAATGTCGGAGAAAGCTAGCTGCTGGACTGCCTCGTTGATGGCACCGTCTGGCTTGAGGTCCTGGAGGTGCTCCATGAGGTGCAGAGCGTCAACGACACAGATGACGGAGTCGAGTTTGAAGCGTGAGGCAACCCAGGGGTTGGTGAAAAAGGTGTAGGCGACGGGAGAGGGGTCTGCCAAGCCGGAGGTTTCGAGGAAGATGGCGTCAACCTTGGTGCCTGGGCAGGGGTGGAATGAGGATGGGGTGAGGATGGATGGAGATGGGAGGGGTGAGGATGGGATGAGGTGAAAGATGGAGTGAGGCCCCCCAGGGGTTGATGGAGGAGGTGTAGACGATTGGAGAGGGGTCAGTCACTGCTGATGCAACTGATGATGATAAATGACATTTCATGGAAATATGTTACTGCCGAAGTCGGTGAGCAGCCAAATTGCGAGAGGGAGCCGTGTAACCTAGGTTGACACGAACTGTAGCAGCAAGCTCACCTCACCTCACCACACCACCCTGCCCTCACAAGACCACACCTCCCTCACCACACCTCCCCACCCTCACCACACCACCCACACCAAACCATCCTCACACCATCCTCACCCCGCCAATTACAGCAGCAAGCTCACCACACCACCCTCACCATTCTCACCCCACCATTTGCAGCAGCAAGCTCACCTCGTGAGGTCGACCGCTTCTCTATTGTTGACAGGGCTTTTACGATGTCCTTCCTCATGGAGCAACACATGCATCCATTTTCAATACACACCAGGTCCTCCTCCTCAATGAGGTTATCGGAGACGAGCTCCCGATCAATGTTCACCTCCTGCAGTGCAATCAGATCCAACAATCAGACTACATGTTGCAACGTTCTTCTGTTCAGCTAAAAACAGCAGCTTCTAGGCAGCTCCCCCGATTAGCTTTTCAGCCAAAGCTGATGCACACTAGTGTGTCTGGAGGCTAGCAGAATCATCCGTCCAGAACAATTTAAATCTTGGGGATTAGCAAAGTGGCTGGATCAGGGAGTTGCCTAAAAGCTGCTGCTCGTAGCTGGAAAGAAAAACTGTGTCCTGGTAGGTGTGTGCGTTATTATTATTATTATTATTTCCAGGGGATCACAATACAGTTAACCCAGAGGAGAAGGCACTCAACATTACGAATCTTGATTGAGCATCCGCACTAATGAGGGCCGATTCCCTTTTCACCCACATACATTCTCTCAGATACTCTCCCTCCCATCTCCCTCCAACCCTGCCTCCAGGCTCACCCGTTTCCGGCCTCTCTCCTCCTCCTCTTCCAGCCCAATCGCTGCCTGCGTCCCTCCCTGTTTCAATCTGTACCCCATTTTTATCAATAACTGCTCTGGCTACATGAGTTGGAACAAAGCTCACCCCAAACTCATTCTCGATGACTGCAATCCGTTTTGAGTCCTTCATCTTCAGCAGGTAATTTACCAGGCTGGTTTTCCGGCTCCAAGAAATCCTGCAACCATGGTCAGGGGAAGGGGAGAGGGTAGGTTGAAGTCTACGTGATGATACCATTCCTTCCCACGTCACATCAAGTGAGCGTCGCGAGAAATTGTGCCAGGGATTTCCAACGTCGAGGTCCGATAACTAGGTCCAGATCTGAAACCTCCGAATAGTAGATACACTCGATACCCCAAACGACACCAACTACACTGATAAAGCGAAATACATGATAGTATTTTCTCTTAGCGGATTCCTTGTAGAATAAAAACCAAAGGCGATACTGGTAATGAAAGAGTGGAGGAGATCCGGAGGCAGGCAGGCAGCTCACCTGTTATCATCTGCTCTCGAAGAATTGGGACAGCGGGAGGGGAAGGGGGGGGGGGGGGAGGGGGTAGACGGGTCAGTACGAGGCATTTGGAAGCTGTTGCTTGTTGGGTTGGGAGGTGCGCATGTCATCAAAGTAATTGATTCACGACAAGACAGCGAGCGGCCCGAAGCTGCAACCATGCAACTAAGCTGTGGGGTTTGATTCACAAGAGCCAATCGATATCGCCGAGAAAATGAAAGCTATGAGACTAACGCATATTGGTGCCAAGCATGGGGAGCGGTGAGACAGGTTGGTGTTAAGTACGTGGTCAGCTCTGACCAGCTCACCGCCAACTCAGCGTCTCAGCTGGGCTGCAATGATGCAAGCACACAAGAAACACGGGGCAGCGGTCGATTGCAAGATTTAATGGGGGAGGGTTGTTTAAGAGAAGGGAGGCCAAACGCAAGAAAATGGGTCGAGGCGAGGCACTGGTGGCCGTAATTCGCTTCTTCCGAAAGCTACTGGGTCCTACTACAGACAATACCCCTACCCCCCGACAGACGAATCGCCCAACACTACATGACTCGTGGTGTAATTGAATGGGCCAGCGCCAGGACAATACAAAAACAGCGCAAGGCATAGGGGAAGCATAACCGCTGGGTCGGCATAATAGTAGGGTGCTGGACAAGCAGACTGTGGGCAACTGCGATTGTCGCGCGTGAGAGGGAGGGGACCATGGGCAAGGAGGCACGAGGAAAGCATGGAAGAAGGGCATGCAATTAAGTTCTGGCTAGAGTCCCCCACTCCCCACCACCGCACCCCATGTCTGCTATTAATTGTCTTTCCTGTGTCCTGCCTTACGTGCGCGCAAGCATCGCGAGCACTCACCGTGACAGGGATTTTCCCCCTTTGCTGGGCTGCTGCGAAAGGCATAGCTTCAAGTGGATTCGGTATCAGCTACGAATGTGCACGGCCAAACGAGTTCAGAAGCTCTTAGTAGAAGGCTCTGGAGTTTGCAAGCTAGCAATGACGGCGCGGAAGGACAGAAGTCGATCAAGAGTTCAATTATACAATCGATGGGGTGAAATGTAATGAAGAAACTATGGAGGATCGATGGTTATAAACCCACGACACCAGCAGCTACTCTACTACCTACCACACCCGACCACACCGACTCTCCGTATTGTAGGCCAGGCCGGGAGTCCGCTCCGCCGGTGAATCCGGATTTGCTCATATTCGGTTGGGTCTTGCCCAGGCGCTAGGTCAGGGTTGGTTGATAAATATCAGTTGGATAAATTTGGGAGCAGAGATTGGGAGTATCTCTGATTGGGAGTATCTCTGATTGGGAGTATCTCCAGCCCTCTAATCTCCAGCTTCCAACTGCTGGGGCAAGCGAACGGGCTGGCCCCCTGAACCTCTCGCCTCTCGCCTCGTCGTAAGGCGTCACATTTAATTGTTTATCCCCAGCTGCTCGACCAGAATCCGTGACGCACGCGCACGATGCGCCGGCATGCCATGCAGTTCCGGAACCTGCCGAGATAGATTCGTCAGGGTTCAGTCCGTGTGTAACACAAGGAACTTGGAGCGTATGGAGCGCCGTTTGCAAACCTACGCCACCACGATATGGAACGCCATTTCGCAAACCTACGCCAGCACAGATCGGAACCACAAACGCGAGTTTCGGAAGCTCGCATCACGTTTTTTCGCCCGCGTTCCCGATTGTCAATTCTGCATGCGCCGTCAAGGCAAACTAAACAATTGTGCAAGCAAAAGGTATGCTCATGGGTGCAGCAGTGCACTAACTCCCAAGGTTGATGTTATCCGAGGTTTTGTTTTGTCTCGGAGTGCCATTCGGCAAACTACTACAACAAAACTCACGTGCTATCCCCCAAACCTACGCGAAATATCACGCTTCACGCATCGCTCTCTACTACGGAACTTTCGCAAGAAATCACGCATCACGCATTGTTCCCCGCGTCCCAAGTGCCCCAGGCAGCCGGTGGTCCCAATCGCACGGGCCTTTTTGCGTCCCTCGCCCACGGCTCCATCCCATAATTGCACGAGCATAGGCGAGGATGAGGCTGGTAGTATAATATATATGGGATCATATGATATAATTATATATTATAATAGCGAGAAGTCTACTGGTAGAGAAAACATGGGTAGTAGGAACAGTACTGCACCACAGCCCAGAATACATAAGGTTACCACGTGGGTGCAATGGCATACCTTGCACTGTTTCTTTGGGGGGGTACACATTATATTATATTATATTATATTATATTATATTATATTATATTATATTATATTATATTATATTATATTATATTATATTATATTATATTATATTATATTATATTATATTATATTATATTATATTATATTATATTATATTATATTATATTATATTATATTATATTATATTATATTATATTATATTATATTATATTATATTATATTATATTATATTATATTATATTATATTATACTAGTACGGTAGCCCGTGTGGCCAGTGGCCACACCTACTCTCACGAAGACGCCCCCCCCCCCCCCCCAATCAAAGTACGGTGCCCGTTTGGCCTTTGGCCACACCTATTTGGGGCTGGTTACATAATGGTTCACACTTGAAGCCCCCCCCCCATTCACACACCACCACCACCAAACCATTATCCGCCCCCTCCCCCCTTCTCTCCCGTTTGCCACACCTGTTTTGGGCTGGGTTGCAAAACGGTTTTCTCTGCAGTGCATGCAACTTAAAACATTGACGGACGCATATCCCTTGCGATGGTCTCCCTTGTGCACCCACAAGCACACAAACACCACCGTACCCCCCCCCCCCCCCCCCCCCCCAGTTATCTCCACCCCCACCCCCACCCAACCATGTACCCCCGCCCACAAACATACTCCCTTACTCTTCCTGACATATTTCCTGACTCCATACCTTCCCCCACCCAAGCCATCCCACCAGCCCCCACCCTCTCCCCACTCTCATCCCTCCCCTCCCTCCTACAAGCACCCACTAGCACACACATACTCCATATCTGCCTCCCTCCACTTCAGCTGTGGGCTTTGCCATAGCTGAAAGGCAAACGGGACGAAGAGCATCGACAACGTTTGCGCATCATCCGACTCCGCTAAAAGCATCGGACCTGCTTCCCTGCTGTTATTGTCCGATATACGTCGGACACTGAGTCGGCATAATGCATACCGGTACCATGGTCCCTCCAGGTCCCGGGTTGCCTGCCGCTAGGCCACAGGCTAGCTGTGGCCTACACGGGTCTGCAGGATCTTCCTGCAGACTCCCGTCTTCGATATAAGCGCACTCGCTGCGTGTATCCTTCTTCTACTTCAGTCTTCACTGTGTAACCAACAAAAGGTCATGGTCCCTGAATGCTAACCGAAGCAACGCCACTGCGCCTGTGCCAAGGACAATCTTCTGCCCTGCACAAGGTGATAGTTTTCCCTCAGACTAGCTCGACGGCTTGAGTACTGCTTTTGGCCCTGGATTGCCTACGTGTTCACGTGAGGAATCTAACCTGTGCTGCCTCGCCTACTGCCCACACAACTCTCCCGTTGTCTCTACAATCCGTCCAAAACGCCAAGTAGACGCAGTCCAGGAGTCTGAGCAGATCTTTGACGTGAGTTGCTAACTTATTAGATCATACACAGCGTTACCAATCCTTTGAGATTGAGATTGAGATTGAGATTGTTTGTGCCGAGGAGATATTCAGCCCTGCACGCCATCGCAAGCCACCCACTCCCAACCCCCCTCCCCCTCCCGCCAACTGAATCCGTCACCCCTTACCCCCCCTGCTACTACCGACGCCATTTCACAAATCGGATCCATTCGGATCCCCCTTCGCTGTCAACGCCACCTCCCCTTGCCTCCGAACACACGACCAAGACTGAAAAACTGACAACCTTCGCAAGCCTCCCCCCCCCCCCCCCCCCCAAATTCCTGCTCTGAGCTCTACTCCGACATCTTTGTCTACACTGCTCGGAGCTCTCCTTTTCCTCCTGTCCAAGACCGTCATTCCCATTCTCTACTTCGTGTAGAGATCTCCATTTCTCCCTTCCTCATCCCTGCTCCGAGCTCCCCTTCGTCACCTTTGCTACCCTGCTCGAATCGAGCTCTACGTCTCCCCCTGACTACGACCGGCACACCATTTGGCCGCCTCCCTCTGCTCCATCTCCAGCCCCCCCCCCCCCCCCCCTATCCTTCGTAACCTGCTACAATCATCACATTCCGGCTGTGATAGCCATTACAGCCAGAATGGGGTGGAACTTCTGATCATTGCGGACGCTATAGCTGGACTTCGCTTCAGCCGTCGTCTAATCCTTGCGCATCATGATCTTTGATGGACAGGGCTTCGACTTTTGGGACATCTTCATTGACGACAAGCTTCTGCCTCCTGACAGTCCCTGGCTAGGTAATCGCCTGGGTCTACTATGTCATGAGATCGCCAGCTCCATGAAAATCATTCATGAGTATCTGTCCCCTGGCATTAGACATGAGCTGAAAAGCAAGAATATCTCTGGTCCCAACTACACTATGATGTACCTGAAAGCCTTTTATAGCACTAAGTCCCCAGCCACAGATTGTGTTTCAAATAGCCATGATGATAGTGATGCTACAGCCCCTATACCCCAGCCTGCCAGCATATGTGCCACGTCTAGGACTGCCCCTACCCCTAGGACTGTCCCTGCCTCTAGGACTGTCCCTACCCTTAGGAAGGCCCCAAGGACTGTTCCTGCCCCTAGGACTGTCCCTACCCTTAGGAAGCCCCCTAGGACTGTCCCTGCCCGTAAAGTAAACCCTGCCCCAAGCCCCATTATCTCAGAGTTGAACTATAAAATCCAAGCCCAAAACCATGAGATCCAAGAACAAAACCATACAATCCAAAACTTGGAACGTCAGATCCATGACATGGAATATGAGACTAGAATGCAGCAACTCCATGATAAATGGGTAAGAGAATTCTTTCCCACCTCCACCCTCTGGACCCACTGGGGCATACCTACTGATCTTGCTATTCGCGTGCATGAGGCAACCATGTACCATGCACCCTCACCTGCTGATGCAATGCCATCCTCATCTGTCGACAACCATGTTCCAGCACTATACACATCACATGCTGCAGCACTCTGTGTCCCTGTTGAGGACACATCTGTCCACTCTGCCCCCCCACACACAGCAGCTCCTGATGGTGCAATTCCCTCCATGATCCTCACTTGCATGGGGGGAACCTGATTGATCGACCAGATTGGATAGTCCCAGCAGATGCAGATACAGACTCAGGTAGTGAAGCATCAAACCAACCTCTCCAACTTATCTGCTTGCAACCACCACCAGGTTTCCCAGCAATACCCCTAGACTGGTCACCAGTACAAGATCTACCATCCACATGGACGGAGTTCTGCATTGCAGCTGGTTTCCACAAATCACCACCACTCCAACCCATGACACCTAACACAACACCTGCACCTGCACACACACCTACACACTCATCTGCAGCTCCTGTTGATCCTCACTTGCATGGGGGGAACCTTAGTGCATATGCAAGTACATCCAGCACACGTGATGAAGACACACCCATACTCACTGTCCACGCCACTACCTATGCAAGTACATCTAGTACACGTGACAGCGACAACACACACACATCCACATCCACATCCACTGAGCATGTCACAACGCCTCCCACTCCCACTAATGCTCTGGTTGAACTCGTCATCATCAACCACCCCTACATCACCTCTGCCTTCCATGGTACTTTCTCCCTGCCCTGGCACCACTCCCATAATAGGCCAACCAAGGCGCCACACATCCTTGTGGGCATGGGATAAATGCTAAGCTTGTGAGCGATACCCTCGCTTGTGGACATAGGATAAATGATAACCTTGTGAGGGGATGTAAACAGCTGAACTCTGAACGGGGGGTATGAACTGATCTGATAACCTCTTGCTCCACTGATATCAGCATTATGATCTGATCTGCACACTGATCTGCACACTGATCTGCATTATGATCTGATATGCACACTGATCTGATCGCAGTACCGCTATTTATGCAGACCACCATGCAATGGTCACATTGACCCTCATGCGCATGCAGATCCCCAGCACTTGTGAGCGATACCCTCGCTTGCTGAATAAATCTGCATGTCACATAATTGTCTTTGAACTGATCTGCAGCCACTCTGATAGACAGCTTCCCTGATCTGCAGCCGCCATGATCTGCAGCTTCCCTGATCTGCAGCCATCCTGGTCTGCACCTTTTCTGCGGCAGTCATGGTTACACTCACTTCATATGAATGTCACAGCAACTCCTACCACCCTGGCACCTCCCTAGTAGAGTCCGATTGATTTCCCCAGTAGCTCCCTAGGAGTACGCAAATGACCTGCAGCTCCCCAGCAGGCCCTACAAGCCCTCTACCTTCTCAACGGCTCCTGCCGACATGGCGTCAACTCTAGCAACATGGCAGCCAAGCTACTGACCCTGGATGACTTCCCAGCACCTGGCATTTAAATGTGCCCCCTAACCTGCTTGTCATTTTTTAATAGCAATGAACACTCTAGGAATTTAAATCCTGTCCTGCCATGTACTAACACAGCAGTTTGACTAGTTTTCTTGCCGACCTGGCCCTCTAGTTACATGCTGTTTTCAAATTACTTCTCAGCATGTACCTCCCCTCTGGAAGACAGTTGTATTTACTGTCAAGCCCACCTTCTTATATCTTAAAAATGATACTGGAAGTACCTCACCCTATCCTTCCATCTAGACGGATAGTTATGAGCTAGCGGAGGTTGTCTACCTTAAGTTATTTCTCATAATGTCATCCGTAATTTGTGGATTCATTTAGAGCCCCCAAATTATGGGGGGAATAGTATGCTGACCTTATGCATCCCAACTGCCTTCTAGGTGGGATGTATCACACTTAGTCCTGCCAGTCTCTGATTTAGTTATCCTGATGTCACTCTTGATTTGACAAGTCTTTGCAGGATTTCGACTTCCCAATTATAGGGGGAATAAGTTTGATGACCTCAGGTATGACCGTATAAATTCTCCTTCCCCTTATAGACTTACTTTAGTATGTACCGACCTGGCAGCTCCTAAAAAGCTACCAACCTAGGTCAGTGATTTAGAGTTCTTAGATAAGATTACCACCTTGACTGTGCCAGCCCGCCTTGCCACAGTCCAAATTACCTTACATCTGATCTCTTGACAAGCCTGTCCAATGTACAGCCACACATAGTGACTTACTGACTTCGAGACTTTCCAAGTGCTTCCTTCCCTTTAGTCTTGACCTGAATAATCTTATTGTCCAAGTTCTTGACCGAAGCAGACCAGCTCTTAGTCATTGTATTTCTTTTATATCTATATTAATTTCTTATGCCCCTTAGTTAACTTCAGGAATTCTTGAGCTCAAGAATACCTCAAGTTGGGGGGGATGTTATTGTCCGATATACGTCGGACACTGAGTCGGCATAATGCATACCGGTACCTGGTCCCTCCAGGTCCCGGGTTGCCTGCCGCTAGGCCACATGCTAGCTGTGGCCTACACGGGTCTGCAGGATCTTCCTGCAGACTCCCGTCTTCGATATAAGCGCACTCGTTGCGTGTATCCTTCTTCTACTTCAGTCTTCACTGTGTAACCAACAAAACCTGCCACCTCAGCTGTGATCGATAGTCGACCCCACTGAAAAAGCTGAACCTGCGCAATCGCAACTGTACATAACTAAAGCTTCTTCTTAGAGAGCATGTATTCAGTTCGGCCAAAGAACAATCCTGTTCACCGCAACGGCTCCCGAAGTCAAGTAGTCAACTCGATCTGAGACTTGGAAACATCGCTAGGTTCATCCATTCAACTTTGCCGCGTGCTCGCTATAGCACAATGCACAGCAACGACATGTTTATCGATGCAGTGGGAAGAAGTTGCAGTCAAGTTGCTGATTTGAGATGTTCGGTCAAGTTAGGGCGAGAATGCTCAGCGAGATTTTTCATTCGGTCAACTTAGATGCGTAATTGCTATGGCACAATGCGGAGCGACATGTTTCTCAATGCAGTGGGAAGAATTTGCTGTCAAGTTTGTGACATGGGATGGATGCGATTCGGACATTTCTGACAGGTCGTCTGACTCACCACGTCACCTCCCGTTGTGCGCAGCGACAGGTCTCTTGACGCAAGGGAAAGGTCATGCAGAGATGCAGGGGGAAAAGCTTGTAGGAAGACGAACTGTAGCGCTACCGAAATCAGGTGGATGAACTCAGGCGGGAAAAGGAGAAATCGGGCGGGATGCGGAACAGGTACAATACGCAGGAGGCGAAGGTTGCATAAGGCAGAATTCGCAGGAGGCCAAATCAGGCAGAAGTTGAAGCAGGAGGGATTAAAAGCGGGAATTGGCTGAGCGGGAATTGGCTGGGCGGGAAGTCGGTTAAGTCGGTTACGCGATGACACCACCACGACCACGACCACGACCACGACCATGATTTCTTTCTATATATAATATAAGAGAAGAGAAGAGAATAATTCATAGTAATATAATAGAATATAAATAATATAATATAATATATAGAAGAGAAGAGAAGAGAAGAGGAAGAGAAGAGAAGAGGAGAGAGAGAGGAGGAGAGGAGTAGTGGAGAGGGCAGAGAGGCAGAGTGAGAGGAGAGAGATGGATGAGAGAGGAGAGGAGAGGAGAGGAGCGGAGAGGAGAGGAGCGGAGAGGAGAGGACTGGCTAGCGGTAGGACGAGAGGAGTCTGGAAGATGAGGAGGAGCGGAATGAGATGATAGGAGCGGCGAGGCGCGCGTGAGATGAGAGGAGAGGCGAGGATAGGAGAGGAGAGAGGGAGTTCGAGCACGAGAGGAGAGTAGGAGGAAGGAGATGCTAGGACAGGAGAGTCAGGAGATGGAGATGGAGGAGCGGCGAGGAGATGAGATGAGAGGAGAGAGGGCGAGGATAGGCGGAGCGGAGATGGCGAGGATAGGCGCGGAGAGGAGTGGATAGGCGCGGAGAGGAGATTAGAGGAGAGGAGAGGCGATGAGATGATAGGAGAGGAGATGCGAGGAGAGGAGAGGAGAGGAGATGAGAGGAGAGGGAAGGAGAGGAGAGGAGGTAGAGGCGAGGATGAGGAGAGGAGAGTAGAGAGAGGAGGAGGAGAGAAGGAGAGGAGAGGAGCGGGAGCGGAGATGCGGGCGAGGAGAGGAGAGGAGAGGAGAGGCGCTGATAGGAGAGGAGAGGAGAGGAGAAGAGCGGAGAGGAGAGGATGAGTGAGAGGAGAGGTAGCTGGCGAGTGAGAGAGAGAGATTGATCGAGGAGAGGAGAAGGAAGTAGAGGATGAGGAGAGGAGAGGAGGATATGAGAGGAGATGAATGTGGGGAAAAACAAGGTGACATAGTGATAGTGGGTAGAGGACCGTATATTATTGCTAGTTTTATTATAGGAAGTTATTGATAGTAGAGGGAGATGCTATGGAGGAGAGGATAGTATAAGTCTATTATGTATATTATTATGATATTATCGTAGAGTAATTCTATGTATATGGATATGAGAGTAGAGGAGAGTATATTGATATTAGATTCGCTATTCTATTATATTATATTATATTATATTATCTTCTATTTATTATATTATATTAATATTATATTAATTATCTTATATATATTATATTATATTTATTATCTTCTATTATATTAATGTATATTATATTATAGTATATTATATTATATTAGAGTATCTTATATTATATTATATTATATTATATTATATTATATTATATTATATTATATTATATTATATTATATTATGTTATGTTATATTATATTATATTATATTATATTATATTATATTATATTATATTGTATTATATTATATTATATTATATTATATTGTATTATATTTTATAATATTAGATTACATTATATTATGTTATATTATATTAAGAGCTAGTGTTTGATTTATTTAATTGATTGGAATTGTGATATTGAGAGCACAACTGGCGGATTAGACAGCTCCAGGCAGTCTCCTGGTCCCATTTATTTAGGGACTATTATCGCTGTCAACCCATGTATTACCTGGCAGCCAAACTGCTGGCTGAAGCTATGTAACCAAGATCAAGTTCAATTATTGCCTTGATATGGGTTTATCTTAAATTCTTGAACTGCTGGTATCAGCTATTAAGCACTTCTAAGAGTGGACAGAGATGTATGCAGCGGAGACAGACGCGCCAATCTATACACAGAGACGAGAATAACGTTACAAGCAAGGACGTACACTAAAGGACACCAGCGGTGGGCGAAGTGGATGCCTGTAACCTGAATAGACCCTAAGCCCGGATCTTGTCACCCTGACACCGTTTAACACAGGACATGTCAGGGAGAGACCGATAAGACACAGAGAGACAGGCAGTCAATAGGAAGCTGACACTGAGTCACTAAAGGATGACTCAGTTCTACGGGAAGCTATCACTATGGGAAGCTATCAGGGCCGATAGTTCTAAGGGAGTACATAAGTAGTCACCAAGTCATAAAACGCTTGAGAGCACCGCAATTCATGCTGACACTCCACCTATGACACAGGTGACATACAATACTACTACTCCACCTATGGCACTGGGGACATAGAAACTATATGTAACAGATTAAAAAAAAAATTAAAGAACTCCGAAAAAAACGAGAGAACTTCAAATGTAACCCAAAGGGTGTAAATGAAGGAATGGACCAAGGCAAAATACCAAAGAGTGCCAAGGGAGAAAAGAGGATAACCGAATATCAATGACGGGTAACAACGGTATAGAAAACCCGATCCGGGAATAGGAACCTAATGCCATACAATGATAACCAAAAAACAAGAAACGTATGTAACCAAAAAAACTAAAAAATGACCCTAAGAAGTAGCGGTCATTCCAAGCATACGGACAAACCGCCAGAACACAGCAGGATCAAGGGGCTTGGTGAAGGGGTCAGCACAGTTATCCACAGTGTTAACATAGGCAACAGCCAGTTGGCCATCCTCCACCAGCTCCTTGATGTAGTGATGAATAACATCAATGTGCTTGCTGCGAGGCAGAAGCTGCCAGTCAGTGGCCCAACTCAGGGAACCTAAGTTGTCACCCTGAATTGTAACCAAAGCACAAGGCAGACCCAGATCCACCCTCAATTTCTTCAACCATTGGACCTCCCTGGCAGCCTGGGACAGGGCCTGATACTCAGCCTCACTAGAGCTAATAGCAACAGTAGGCTGTCGCTTGCTCATCCAGTTAACAATGCACCCACCAGCTAGAACTGCAAAGCCAGTCTGAGATCTCCTGTCAGACCCATCATCAGCATAAGATGAGTCACTAAAGACAGTATAAGTGAAATCAGGGCTGTGGGTGTAAGTGAGACCCAGGTGAGAATGTGTTCTCAAATACAAGAGTAACCGTTTGGCAGCCCCCCAGAGAGGGACTGTAGGGTGAGCAGAGAACCTGGATAAATAGCTAACAGCAAAGGAAATATCAGGCCTGGTGCAAGTGGCCAGGTATAGCAAAGCACCTACAAGAGAGAGGTACTGGCTATTAGACGGCAGGGGCTCTCCAGGGGCGTCAGAAACAGTGGATTTGGCCATGGGAGCAGCAAACTTGGGTGGGGCAGCAGCAGTAAGACCAAACTGCTCCACCAGATCAACAATGTAGGTGTGCTGAGAGAGATTGATCTGAACACACCTGCCTTCAGAGTCAAGGGTAACATCCATGTCCAAAGAGAGGAACTGAATTGGAACACCCATCTCTTTGACCTCCCAGCCAGCTGCTTCCATTGCCTGGATCAGCAACACATACCTATCCAGCTCACTAAAAGCACAGATAAAGTCATCAACATAGGTCAGGACATAGCTCCACCCACCATCAGAATCCTTCCTAAAGTACAGAGCAGGTTCTGCCTTGCACAGAGTAAAGCCATGAGCAACCAGAACCCGCTTGACATCCCTACTCCAAGCTCTGGGTGCCTGCTTCAATCCATAAAGGGACTTGATCAGTTTGCAGACAAGTGGAACACCGTTAGGACCAAGGTGCCTAAAGCCCTCAGGCTGGTGGCAGTATAGGTCCAGACCAGGCTCCAGCTTGGCATTTAGGAATGCAGTCTTGATGTCTAGCTGCCGAACAAACATCTTCCTATGAGTGATGGCAGCCAGGAGCACCCCTAAGACCTGCTTTGGAGGAGACAGGGGCATATACATCATGAAAATCCAGCCCAGGACGCTGCAGAAAACCACGGACCACAAAACGTGCCTTGAAGCGTATAGTACCATCAACACCAATCTTCTTCACAAATAACCACCTGCCAGACAGGATCTTCTGCTTACGAGGCTGTGGAGTGAGAACCCATGTACCATGGGCATGAAGGGAAGCCATCTCATCCTTCATGGCAAGAAGCCATTGATCCCTGTCAGGGTTGGTATGCAACATGGCAGCTTTGTAGGTCAGTTCAGTGGTGGATGCAACAGATGCTCCCACGTACAAGCATTTACTTGTACATGGGCAGCGGGGGTATCAGCAGTATCAGCAGTAACCATTAGGAAAGCCCCCAGTGCAGAACTACTGCCTGGTTGAACAGGGCCGGCCTTCTTTGCCTCTAAATCAACGAAGCCTGGGTCGACCGGAACACCCCAGCCATACGCAGTATCGGAGCCTGACCACGGTTCAAGATCATCACTTGCATCATCTGCAACGGCTACATCATCACCCGGACTCCTGAGTAATCTATCAGAGACGGCAGGAGGTGAAGCGTTCACCAACTCCATCGAGCTATCAGTGATGATGGGAGTATGATGACTAGTAGGCAATGGATCTAACAAAGGATCCACTATGGTCTGAGTTGGTGTAAATCCAACGACTTCACCGACGGAATGTGACGCAGAGGAGGGCCTGGCGACCCCCTGAGATTCGGCTAAGATTTGTCCGTAGGAGCCGCAGAAACTCGCCCCGCCCAGTGTGTTCTCACGCAAAACAGTACCACTGCCCCCGACCTAGGTCGCAGAGTCATCCTATGGCCAGGACAGTGGTCAACAATTGGGGAAGACAAAGGGTCTAGGGAATCAACCGCAACCTCAGGCATGTGTCCGTTGATGGCGGCAGGGATGCTAGAGACATATGGCGACCCATCATAGGGAGTTAGCCAGGAATGCAGTTATGATCAAACTGCTCATAGAAGAGTACATCACGACTCTCTACTACCTGGCGCAACTTAGGAACCCAAACAAAATAACCCTTACTCACCAGAGAATACCCAACCAGTCTACCAGATAACGCCCTTTCGTCTAGCTTATTACGTTTCTTCCCATTGACTAGAGTAACATAGCAGGGGCATCCAAACACACGTAATAACGACACATCAGGTTTCACCCCATAAAACAACTCAAAGGGTTTCTTGCGTCCCTGGTTAGGCAGACGGTTTCTAAGGTAACAAGCAGCCAGGAAGGCATAGGGCCAAAAGGACTTAGTAAGCTTAGACTCCAAGTGGATACTCCTAGCTATATTCTGAAGGACCCCATTATACCTTTCCACAGTTGCATTCTGCTGTGCAGTGTATGCCAAAGACAACTCATGTACTGCCCCAACCGATTCTAACCAATCCTCGAACCATTTAACTATAAACTCTTTAGCCCTGTCAGATCTCAGACACTTAAAGGCAAACCCCTGCAGCTGATTTGACCATCTGAGGATGATAGTCTGGACTGCTAAGGGAGCTTCATCCTTGGTCCTCAAGCACAATACCTCAGCATAGCCAGAGAATTGGTCTACAAGGCACAAGATATAAAACTCCCCACGAAGACCCCTAATATGAACCGGTCCCATGATATCCAAGTGAAGGCGTTGGAGGGGTGCAAGGACCTCAGTCATGCTTTCTTTAGGAAAAGGGAGACGCTTTCCCTTAGCCTTTTGACAAGCATCACATGGGATCTTACCCATCTTTTGTACTTGATGAAGGCTGAGGGTAAGTTCTTAACCATACCACGCTTGACAAGGTTGTGCAAGGCATCATAACCGGGATGACCCAGTCGCCTATGCCACAACCATGCAGGAGTGGTAGGGATAATAACTCCACCGTCCTCATCAACATCAAGTGCAAAAGCTGGATAATATTCAGCAACCCTCAAACAACGACTGGAGGTGTGACAAGGCCTACATGCAAACTTATACACACCATCACTGGAAGCAGGAAGGACCAGAGCACAGAAGAGCCCTGAGTGGCAGTACAACTAATACTATCAAAAGCAATCTTGCAGTGGAGGGAATGAGCTACAGCATGTACGGACAGGAGATTTACTGGACAGTGGGGTATGTATAGAACATTGGTTAAGGGTGATTGATGTTGGTAACCAATCACTACATAACACAATGGACCCCATACCCTCTGGCCGTTGAATCACCCCATCAGCAAATCGAACTGCAGGCCCAACAGCAGAGGATTCAAACACAGTGAACAACGACCTATCACCTGTGATTGACATCCCAGCTCCCGAGTCCACATGCCAGATACCTTCAGAAAGACTTGGGCTGCAAATGTTTGAGAACTTAGTCGTGCAAGAAAATAGGACAGAGCTTACCTCCTAGTTCTTTGAAATGGCGTACCAATCGATCTGAGCCTGCAAGGACGACAGCTGCTTACATGTAAGCGACCCTGGAAGGGCCAAAGCTACGGGCACCGGTTCAGAACCAGGTGCACGTCCCTTGGCCTTTCTGAGTTCCGGATACTTTGTAAAGCAGCGTCTTCCGAGTGGCTCGTTTCGAACGACAGGGTCCCCAAGTGCAATCCAAGCGCCTCTTGGTGCCCCCGGAACTCTGAGAACCAGATCCCTTGCCCCGCTGGAAAGCAGCATTAGCAGGGATCTGGGGAGGGTCGCGGGACCAGCCAGGATGCCTTGGATCAGACCTGGGGAGAGACACATTTAAGAAATCTAACGATCTATAAGCATCAAGACAAGACCAGTAGTCTACGGTCTTGTTCTGGTACAACTCAAGCCAAACTGGAGGCGCAGCGAATCGAATCGAGGGTGAGTGATGCCATTGATTATAGTGTGCATCGCGTGACGCTGCGGCTGCGGGTATCCCGCACTGCGAAGATCAGTGCACACTGCCGCACCCTGCGAAGACACATCCACTGGTTCAGAGTTGTTCATGGTCACACTACGAAGCTCAACAAGCATGAGGGGAACCCGAGCAGCAAGGGCATCAGAATGCTGCCTCTTGATATGCAGTAAGATATCGCGAGGTGTAGCAAAAATCTGAACACATGTACAATCTGTTCCGTATGTGCGCGAGCATATGGGAGACAATGAATCTGGCGTGCAAGGGGCAGGACTAAATCCTAACAGTGCAGGATCTACACGAGTCTGACTAGGAGAGGCAGTGGTGAGGCAACAGCGAAAACGGCGTGGCATCATACATAGCGCGAACCGACAGAAAGTACTCGGCAGCGATGCCAGCATCATATGCACGCTGGTCATCAAGGTTCTCAATCTCATCCAAAGAACTCGCCAACATTTACGAGTAGCTCAAAATCTGGCCTAGGAGGTACAAAGCTGAGAGGAACTTTGGCAAACTGTACTTGCGTAGATTTGCTTTTCGAACTCCCAATCCACCAAAGGTAGCACCACCAGGAGGGGGTAGTCAATCCCTGCCTGCACAGGCCCCAGATAAGCACGGCATGCATGACCCAACTTCAGAGAACACCATCAACTCGCCTAGACCGCACCTGTATCTAGATGAGCCCGTAGGCATAGATGGCAGCTGATTTCCATTCCTACCGTATAAAGTGCGGTCCACGGGTAACAAGCTTTATGGCCGTGCGAAGTTTGGCGGTAACTCGCCATCCATGCGCGACGGTTGTGGAGCCATCAAGCAGGGTTGCTCCCAGGATAAGAATCCCAGGCAGAGGCGATTCGGGTAAGAGGGCAGGGGGGGAGGAAAAAGGGACAGGGGCAGGAGGCTGCGCCCACCGGTGGAGGTGGAGGTTGGATTCAGGGCGGGGCCAGCAGATCGCTGTGGACACTCGGTTGTCTAGCGTGGCCAGCAGCATGCAGTTCAACGAGGGACCCGGCCTGTGGTAGCAGCCAGAGCCGCTCAGAAGGGTTGCGAACAAGGGGAGGGGAGGATCAAAGGACCACGTGCGAGGATCTCGCCCAAGTCGGCATAGCCAACTCAGGTACGCAGGTGGATGCGGAGGAGGAGCAGTCGGCAGGCTTTGGAGGAAGGAGGTGGAGGAGGAGGAGGCGGAGACGACTGGTGCACAAACACGGAGATCAAAAACAGCGTGGCAGTGAAGGTTGTTTTCTCTTGTGCTCACCGAAGTCACACTACGCGCACTCTGTAGGTCTCTCCTCTTCGTCGCATCGGTCATCTCGTGTAGTAGCCATCTTCATGCTTATGGCGAGCCAGTATCAGCATTGTCATACTCAAAACGGGCATCAGGAGGCGGAGGAGAAGACGGGATTGAGATCTGAGTCGAAGACGCAGCATAGACGCATAAGAATATCCTCTACCTCAGGAAGGAGGCGTGGACAGAGGAGGAAGTGAGGAGGAAATGGGTTTGGTGAGGGGGGGTGTCTTCCCATGATGGCGGAAGGAGACTCATCTAAGGCAGCCAGAAAGAGGCGTGGAGCGCAAATCATCAAGCCAATCCGTGGGAACTACGAGTCTTGACGGAAGAAATGCGGTCGCAGCCATATGATACATGACGCTATCCATAAAGCGCGACCAGACAAACCATGTCTGGGGGTAGTTTCGAAGAGGCCGGAGGCCCACGGAGGAAGTTGCATTATAAAGCGTGGTAGTTATATCGAGATGAAAGACCCAGAAACTATCAGCTATTAAGCACTTCTAAGAGTGGACAGAGATCGTATGCAGGGCGACAGACGCGCCATCATACAGAGACGAGAATAACGTACAAGCAAGGACGGACACTAAAGGAACAGCGGGGGCGAAGGGATGCGAAACAGGAATAGACCATAAGCCCGATATTGTCACCCCTCACGACACCGTTTAAACCGGCAGATGTCAGGGAGGAGACCGATAAGACACAGGGGGACAGGCGTCATAGGAAAGCTGACACTGAGTCCACTTAAAGGATGACTCAGTTCTACGGGAAGATATCACGATGGGACGCTATCAGGCGTAGTTCTAAGGAGATACATAAGTAGTCACCAAGTATAAAACGCTTGAGAGCACCGCAATTTCATGCTGACACACAGGTCCACTGCCCGGTGCACCATCCTTGGCCTTTAGAAGGTGAGGTGATTCCGTCCCGCAGCGAGCGGTCCTCCGAGTGGGTCTTCTTGTGAGGACAAGGTCCCCAAGCGCAATCCAGGTATCTCTTGGTAGACCCGGAACCCTGACCTCCAGGTCCCCGCCCACGCTGGAAAGCAGCATTGGCAGGAACTTGGGGAGTGTCCCGGGACCACCCAGGATGCCTGGAGTCCGACTTGGGGAGCGCTACATTCAAGAAATCTAACGACCTATATTCTGCAAGAACAGGCTCCAGTAATCAACAGGCCTGCGCGTTGGTACACAACGTACATATTTGATCGCAAGGGTCGAAGCGAGGAAGGGAGGGGAAGACGATCCGAAGTAACTGAACGATAGTGTTCATGGCATGGACGGGAGGTGTAGATACCCAGCACTGCGGAGGTCAGTCGCAAAGACCGGAACGTGCGAAAGAATCAGCAACGCCGGGTAGAAGGGCTCTGTTTGACCTGAGCTCGTGAGCTGAGAGGAGACACGAGCGGCAAGGGGATCAGACTGCTTTCCTCCGGATATCGATCAAGATAGTCCCAGAGGAGTAGCAAATCCCGGTACACCTTGCCGTAGCATTCCGTTCATGTAAGCAAGATCATGGTCAAACAAAAACGATATGGAACTCCTGAACGGTCCAGGGAGGGGCAGTCACTAAACACAACAGGGCAGGATTACACGAGGACTCACCATGAGAGGCGAATTTCCGGCAGGGGGAGCAGGGGGGTACTAGGAGATAATGATCACGAAGAAATCTCCAGAAATACTCAGCAGAGACCAGCGTTCATAAGCGCGCTGGTTCATCTAAGTCCTGATAAGAGACAGGGACCGCGAAACACCCGAAACGAGCTCGAAATCAGGAGACCGTACAGAGAGGGAGTGGCACCTTCACGAACAGTGGTACCCGCAGGTCATTTATTCTCCGCCCCATGCCACCAAAGCTCAACCATTAGAAGGAGGGTAGTTAAGCCCGAAGTTCATCCCGGTCCCTAGAAAAGCCCCGACACACTAGACCTAGCTCAGAGTATGCCATTCACGGCCCTAGGGCGACCATTCTATCTATCCAACTTGGCATGAGTGGGGCTTTCATATCCATCATAAGTACAGAGTGCGGCTCAAAGGGGAGTCCCCAGCATGTTGGTTGGGATGATACGACGGCAAAGTCTGCAGGGCTAGACGCCGAAGAGAGGCGGTCCTCCAGTGAGTCAGTGCTCCAGATTCGCATGACAGCGAAGGAGGCACCGGAGGTGGAGGACCAGGAGCAGTGGCAGCTCCATCGAAGGGGCGGGAGGGGGCTCCTGCCGATAAGTGCCTAGGCAAGAGATGTGCGGACAAACCCGTATATACAGCAAGACCTCTCGAAGCAGAGTCTGGGGTAGCAGCGAGAGCTCGCCAGAAGGGTTGCGGCCACAGATTCGGCTGAGGAGTCAAGGGGACAAGGGACGAAGAAAATCTCAGCAAGACGGCTTGGCCACACCCGGTAGGCTCGGTGGGGAAGAAGCGCACAAACCAAAGGCGCAGCACGACGGCTCAGGATTAAAACACAGGTGACAGGCTCCGGCGGAGGCGGATGTTTGGGGGGGGGGTGCCGACGGATTTGATTGGAGGAATTGGTGCAGACGGAGAGCGACATGTATACACTGGAGCGGAGAGAGCGAGACGATGGTGGAAGGTGGTTTGAACACCACGCGAGTAGCAGTGGAAAGAGCACAGTAAGTAGTAGTACCTCCAACGAAGTCGCCACTCATGCACTCTGCAGATCCTAATTCATCTCATCATATCATCCTCAACATCATCTCATCATCATCATCCATAACCATCCTCACGACGATGATGGGCAAGGTCTGCATGTATTAGTCACAACGGGAATAGGTGGCGGAGACAGGCCCTTGCGCATATGGATGATCTGTGTCGTACACAACAGAGACCCCATAAACGTCTCAACCTCAGGAGGAGACTGGCGTTTGTTGGAGTTTGGCGTTTGGACAGGTGAAGGAACCGCAAAGACGGTGGAGAAGTGACAGAGAGAAAGAGTGTATGGGGGGGGTGTGGGTGGCCTTCACGAGGGCGGAAATAGGCAGACTCTTCCCGGTGGGCAGCCGCAAAAGAGAGGGCCGCTGGCGCGAACACATCCAGCCAATCAGAAAGGAAACTGACCTCGGAGGACGGCTAAGGTGCAGCCATGCTAATGATGACTTGGACGGAATCCGAGCGTCCAGACACACCATGTCGAGGTGCGAAGTTTCTCGAAGCCGGAGGGCAATGGGGAAGAGACGACAGATCGCCTAAATGCGTACAGATGGCGCCCCAAGCGGAATGCACGCGGAACAGAACGGGGGGTCCGGAGGAGTCATATTGTCCCTTTAATGACATTGGCACTTCGACTCTAGCGGAAAGCCTATACCGCGTCGCGTGTTAGCCAGAATCCTGAGACATTTGTCCTACATTTAGCCAAGGCGGATTGTCGTCGAAAATGTCTCAGACTTCTGAGATATTTCGACGGATATCGCACGCACGGAGGCTTTTATGGTGCCGGTATATTAATGAGACCGAAACAACGAAATGTTGGTCTTCTAAGACTTTTCGCCTTCTGTTACTTCGTTGCAAGGGCTGGGTTTGGGCAGGTGTGGTCAGAGAGGAGGTCACATTTCGGAATATTTTCCAGGAGCATTTATCAATTACATCAGAGATCGAGAAGATAGATACATACATAAATAACCGTACTGTTATGATCCTTACTTATGATCTACCTATATATCTATGTAAGATCCTCAACACAGGTACGCCGCCTACATCCCATATATTTCTCTAGAGCCATTAACCATAGATATAGACAGCGAGGCAAAGACCGACGAGCAGCCCAAATTGCTGCCTGGATGCCAGTAGCAATTAGTTTTCGTTACAAGTAGGATAGGCCAGCCTGCAAAGGAGATATCATTTGTCTATCATGAAGACATACGCCCACCATTATATCCACTAAGGAGAAAACCGTACAAAGCCAAAAGCTAATAATCTAGATATCTTGGGATTATATTATAAATTCCATTTCGGCATTTATAGTTCCTTCGTGGCCAGCACTCTTTCATCGGCCGCTACAGCATTTCCACCATCCTCGTGCCTGCAAGTATGCCGCGCAGGGCACGGCGTTTAGTTAGCGAGCCCAAGAGGGGACAGGGATTAATGGCACGGGGCATGGCGACGTGCTTGACACGGGAGGGCAGGACGTTAGCGCGCAGGGAAGCGAGGGGCAGGGCTAATGGCAAGGGGCCAGGACGACAGTGACTACAGGCACGACCGGACGTGAGGAGCAGGAGCAGGAAGAGCCAGGGCAGCGATCTTATTAGAACGTGATTAGAGATCAAAGAGGGGCCGCAAGGGATTAATGGCCAAGGGGTTTTTTATTTTTTAAGACGGACAGTGATGCGCCAGGCATGGTAGGGTGTTAGGGAGTAAGGTAGGGGCAGGGATAACAGGGCTTAGTGGCAAGGGGCAGCGACAGTGATGAGCGAGCCGGGGTAGGTGTTAGGGGCGAGTAAGGAGAGGGAAAGTAAGGAGAGGGACACGGATAATGCCAAAGAGGCAAGACGGGCAGCAGTGAGAGCAGCGGCCTAGGATGACCCAGTGATGAACAAGGCAGCACAGGGCTGCCAATAGAGAGCAAAGAGAGGCAGGGTTAAGGGCAAGGAGCAGGACGACAGTGATGAACAAGGAGAGGGCCGAGGCGTGTTAGAGAGCAAAGAGGGGAAGTGGATAATGGAAAGGGGTTAAAAAGACGGACAGGTGAGCAGAGCAGGGGGGGTGTTTAGGGGGTAAAGAGGGCAAGGAGGGAACAAGGGGCACAAGGGGCCAAAGACTAAGACGGCCCAGCAGTGATGAGCAGAGCCGGATAGGCGTTCTAGAGAGCAAAAAGCGGGGCAGGGATATGGCAAAGGGGACCAAGACGACAATGATGATCAGAGCAGGGAGGTTTGTTAGGGAGGTAAAGAGGGCAGGGACAATGGCAAGGGGCAAGCAAGACGGCGGGCAGTGATTGAAAGCAAGGGAGGGGGGGCAGGTTGTTGGAGAGCAAAGAGAGGCAGGAAAGGGATAATGGCAAGGGGCAAGACGGCCGGATGAGCAGAGAAGGGGAGCTGGAAGGGGTAGCAATGAGGCCGGGACAATGGCAAGGGCCAGACGGAGTGATGAGTAGAGTCAGGATCGGCGTTAGAGAGCAAAAGGGCAGGGATCATGGCAGGGGCAAGACGACAGTGCTGAGAGCGCAGGGTAGGTGTTAGGAGGTAAAGAGGGCCGGGACAATGGCAAGGGGCAGCCCTGGCATGTGATGATAAGGGAGGGGGGGGGGGGGGGGCCCCCAAAGGGTGGTTGAGAGCAAAGAGAGGCAAGGGATAATGGCAAGGGGCAAGACGACAGTGAGGACGCAGAGCAGGGTAGGTGTTAGGGAGTAAGTTTTTAAAGCGGGCAGGGTAATGGAAGGGGCAAGACGACCGTGATGAGAGGCGGGTAGGTGTTAGGGAGGTAGAGTAAAGAGGGCAGGGGACAATGGCAAGGGGCAAGAGGCAGTGATGAATAAGGGAGGGCAGGCAGGGTGTTGGAGAGCAAAGAGAAGGCCAGGGATAAGGCAAGGGGACAAGACGGCAGTGCTGAGCCGAGCAGGGTAGGGTGTTAGGGAGTAGTAAGTAAGTGTAAAGCGGGCAGGGCTAATGGCCAGGGCAAGACGACAGTGATGAGCAGAGGCAGGTAGGGGTTAGGGAGTAAGGAGGGGCAGGGACAAGGCAAGGGGCAAGACGGCGTGATGAATCCGGAGGGAAGGTGTTGGAGAGCAAAGAGAGGCAGGGATAATGGCAAGGGGCAAGACGACAGTGAGGCGCGAGCAGGGTAGGTGTTAGGGAGGGTAAAGTAAGTAAAGTGTGTAGGCTAAGTGTAGTTGGTTAAAGACGGGGAAAGGGATAATGGCAAGGGGCCCAAGAAACAGTGATGAGCCAGAGCAGGGTAGGTGGTTGGGAGAGAAGGAGGGGCCGGGATCAGGCCGATTTAGGGCTAATGGCAATGTGCAAGACGGCATTGATTGAAAAGGCAGGGCAAAAGGGATAGAGAGCAAAGAGAGGCAGGTGATAATGGCAAGGGGCAAGAGGCGTGTGCAATAAAGGGAGGGCAGGGTATAGGTGTTGTGAGAGCAAAGAGAGGAAGGGGGACCATGGCAAGGGGCACGGAAGACGCAGTGATGACAGGAGCAGGCGTAGGTGTTGGGAAAGGTAAAGAGGGGCAAGGCGACAATTGGCGCCAAGGGGCAAGACGGCAGTGATGAGCATGAGCAGGATAGGCGTTAGAGCGCAAAGAGGGCCGCAGGGCTAGTGGCAAGGGCACCCAAAGGACGACAGGATGATCCGAGCAGGGGGTAGGTGTTAGGAGTAAAGAGGGGAGGGTGATAGGGATAGGGGCAAGGGGCAAGTCGACATTATGAGCAGAGCGGGTAGGGGTTCGGGCAGTAAGGAAGGGGCCAGGGATAGGGATAATGGCCACGGGGCAGGCAGGACGCCAGTGATGAATTAGGGGAGGTCGAGGCCGTTGTTAGCGGTTTAGAGAGGCAAAAGCGGGGACGGAGAGATATAATGGCCAGGGGGCAAAAGACGACAGGTGTTTTTTTGATGAGCAGAGAGGGGTGGGTTGTTGTTAGGGAGAGAAAAGGGGGCAGGGGGCAGGGACCAAAAATGGCACGGGGCCAAGAGCGGCAGTGTATTGAGCAGGAGCAGGATAGGCGTTAGAGAGGCAAAGAGGGGCAGGGATAGGGATAATGGCAAGGGGCCAAGGCGACAATGAGAGCCCGAGCAGGGAGGGTTTGTTAGGGAGTAGTAAAAGGGCAGGGACAATGGCAAGGGGGCACCAAGACAAACGCGGCAGTTGCTGCATGAATAAGGGGACGGGCAAGGGTGTTGGAGAGCAAAGAGAGGCAAGGGTATGGCAAGGGGCAAGGACGACAGTGATGAGCAGAGCAGGGGAGGTGTTAGGGAGTAATGAGAGGCAGGGACAATGGCAAGGGGCAAGACGGCAGTGATGAGCAGAGCAGGATAGGCGTTAGAGAGCAAAGAGGGGCAGGGATAATGGCAAGGGGCAAGACGACAGTGATGAGCAGAGCAGGGTAGGTGTTAGGGAGTAAAGAGGGCAGGGACAATGGCAAGGGGCAAGCGGCAGTGATGCCGTGATGATATAAGGGAGGGAAGGTGTGGAGAGCAAAGAGGAGGCAGGGGATAATGGCACAAGGGGCAAGCCGACAGTGATGGCAGAGCCGGGTAGGTGTTAGGGAGTAAGAGGGCAGGATAATGGCAGGGGCACAAGACGACCGTTGGTGATGATGCAGAGCAGGGTAGGGGTATGTTAGGGCGTAAAGAGGGCAGGACAATGGCAAGGGGCACAGGCAACAAGCGGCCAGTGATTGAATACGGGAGGGCAGTGTTGGAGAGCAAAGAGAGGCAGGGTGGATAATGGCAAGGGGCAAGACGGCCAGTGATGAGCAAGAGCAGGGTAGGTGTTAGGGAGTAAGTAAAAGACGGGGCAGGGATTAGGTGGCAAGGGGCAGACCGACAGTGATGAGCAGAGCAGGGATAGGTGTTCGGGAGTCAGGAGGGGCCGGGACATGGCACGGGCAGGCGGACGTGATGAACAAGGGGGAGGGAGCGGCGGGCCGAGGCGTTTTTAGAGAGCAAAGAAAATGAAAGAGGGGAAGGGATAGGATGATAAGGGCACAAGGGGGCAAAAGCCCGACAGTGATGAGCGGAGCAGGGTGGGTGTTAGGGAGTAAGGCGGTTCGGTGTAAAAGAAAAGGTGAGTAGTTGGTTGAGAGTAAAGGCGTAAAGAGGGCAGGGACAATGCAAGGGGCAAGACGGCCAGTGATGAGCAGAGCAGGATGGCGTTAGTTCGAGAGGCAAAGAGGGGCAGGGATAATGGCAAGGAGGGCAGCCAAGAGACGAAAGGATGAGCAGAGCAGGGTAGGTGTTAGGGAGTAGTTTGTAAAGAGGGCGGGACAATGGCAAGGGGACAAGACGGCAGAGTGAGGAATAAGGGAGGCAGGGGTGTTGGAGAGCAAAGAGAGGCCAGGGATAATGGAAAGGGGGCAAGACGACAGTGATGAGCAGGCAGGCTAGTGTTAGGAGAGTAGAGGAGTAAGGAGGGGCAAGGGAACACTGGCAACGGGGCACGACGCAGTGAATGAGCAGAGGCAGATAGGCGGTTAGAGAGCAAAGAGGGGCGGAGTTAGGCAGGGATACATGCGAAAGGGGCAAGACGACAGTGATGAAGCAGAGCAGGGGTAGGATGTTAGGGAGTAAGAGGGAAGCGGACAATGCAAGGGGAAGACGGCAGTGAATGAGAATAAGGAGGGAGGTGTGGAGGCAAAGAGAGGGGGGGGGAAGAGAAGGAGGGGCATAATGGCAAGGGGCAGACGACAGTGATGAGCAGAGCAGGTGTTAGGGTCGGGCGTCAAGAGGGCAGGGATAATGGCAGGGCAGACGAAGTGCGAGAGAGCAGGCGTAGGTTAGGGAGTAAAAGAGGGCCAGGGCATGGCAAGGGCAAGAGGCAGTGGGAATAAGGGGCGGGGAAGGGTGGAGAGACAAGCGAGGCAGGGATAATGGCAAGGGGCCAAGCCGGCAGCTATGAGCAGAGACAGGGTAGGTTGTTAGGGAGTAAAGAGGGAGGGAAATGGCAGGGGCAAGACGACAGTGATGAGCAGAGCAGGGTAGGTGTTAGGGAGTAAGGAGGGCAGGGACAATGGCAAGGGGCAAGACGGCAGTGATGAATTAAGGGAGGGGAGGTGTTAGAGAGCAAAGAGAGGCAGGGATAATGGCAAGGGGAAGAAGACGACAGTGATGAGCAGAGCAGGGTTAGGTGTTAGGGAGTTAGTAAGAGGGCAGGAAATGGCAAGGGGCAGACAACAGTGATGAGCAGAGCAGGGAGGTGTTAGGGGTAAGGAGGGGCCAGGGATAATGGCAAAGGGCAAGACGGCAGTGAGGAACAAGGCAGGGCATGCGATAGAGAGCAAAGAGGGCAGGGATAATGGCAAGGGGCAAGACGGCAGTGACGAATAAGGGAGGGCAGGTGTTTGAGAGCAAAGAGAGGCAGGGACAATGGCAAGGGGCAAGACGACAGTGATGAGCAGAGCAGGGTAGGTGTTAGGGCGAGTAAAGAGGGGCTAGGGACCAATGGCCAAGGGGCCAAGGACGGCATTGATGGAGCAGAGCAGCGATAGGCGTTTTAGAGAGCAAAGAGGGGCAGGGATAGTGGCAAGGGGCAAGACGACAGGGATGAGCAGAGCAGGGTAGGTGTTAGGGAGTAAGGAGGGGCAGGGATAATGGCAAGGGGCAGACGACATGTGAGCGAGCAGGGTAGGTGTTAGGGAGTAAGGGGGAGGGATAATGGAAGGGGCGGACGACGTGATGATTGGGAGGGCAGGGTTAGAGAGCAAAGAGAGGCAGGGATAATGGCAGGGGTAAGACGACAAGGATGAGCAGAGCAGGGTAGGGGTTCGGGATAAGAGGGGCCGCGAAATGGCAGAGGCAAACGGCGTGATGAACAAGGCAGGGCATGCGATGGAGATAAAGAGGGCCAGGGATAATGGCAAGGGCCCGGATGACAGTGACGAAAACGGCGGGGAGCGATGATAGGAGAGCAAAGAGGGAGGGATAATGGATGGCAGGATGACAGTGATGAACCGGCAGGGCATGCGATAGAGAGGAAGAGGGGAGGGATAATGGAAGGGCAGGATGAAGGTTGAGAGCAGAGCAGGGCAGGGTTAGAGCGCAAAAGAGGGGCAGGGATAATAGCAAGGGGCAGGAGACAGTGAGAGCAGAGCAGGGCAGGGGTTTTGGAGCACAGAGGGGCAGGGTAATGGGAAAGGACGGACGACAGTATGGGCAGAGCAGGGCAGGCGTAAGAGAGCATGAAGGGCAGGTAGCCGGTTAGGGGCAGGATGGTGATTAGCAGAGCATGGCCTGCGTTACAGAGCAATGAAGGGCAGGGAGGACGGCAAGGGGCAGGACAGTGACGTGATGAGCAGAGCAGGGTATGCGCTAGAGATCAATGGAGGGCAGGACATAGACAGAAGCATATTACAGATGCAGTTACAGAGACGATGACAAAGACAATGACACAAACATAGACAGATGCACGTGGGCATTACCTACGCATGAATCAAGACACAATTCCTTATGCCACACTTCTGTTGCGAAATCGCACCTACAAGCAAGCTTCACTTATCACTTACGTTGTTGTCTAGCAGCCTCATGTGACAGTGGAACATCAGAACTGGGAGGGAAGACAGAGCAATGGTCCCTGCAAATACAGAATGCAGGCATAGTTAAATTATGTAGCACCCTTTACTTCATTTTTGATGATAGGTTAAACCCTCTTCTCCTGTGTCAACAATGGCCAAGCGCTCAAGCAGACAGACAAGCAAGTAAACATGCGTGCAACAGACAGGCTCGCAGGCAGGCAACCAAGCCACTTTTCCATGGGCTGAACACTCTATGCCTAGCACCTCCAAGCTGCAGTCACCATCCAGATAGTCAGCCAATCAGTCACTAGGGAGGAAGATAGAAAGGCAGGCATACAGACAGGCTTGCACGAAAGGAGGCATGCAAGCAGGTGGACACTATTTAGGCATGTGATCAAGTCAGAATTCCCTAGGCCACATTGTTGTGAAACCCTACCTACAAGCAACCTTCAGACCGCTTCCACACAGAGCATGGGTCCCTGCAAAAAAGAAGGGCGGGCATAGTTACATATATTGACACCCTTTGTGTTGTTTTTGAGTATTGGTAGGGAGATCCCCCTGGAAGTACAACCTGCCTCAAGCTTAGGTACCTGAACCTCAGGTCCTACCCCAGCCTTGCATTGTACACACTTGCCTGAGTTTACCATGCAGAATGGATCCGAAAGACCCAAGCATAAAGACAAGGTTGGACTGTCACCCAACACCCAGCAAAGCAAGGAGAACCAGTCTCCACCACAACGCAAGAGGCAACGTTCCAAGACTACCACAACCACTACGAGTGAACCCAATGTGAAGATGCATGCCATGGACATGGGTCTAGTGCGTCAGCCAAATATACACAGTACTGCCACCATCTATCATGCAGGGTCTCAAGGGATAACTGCCACGCATGATCTCCTGATACAATGCTCAAGGGCACCATGCAGCCAGGGCAGTGCAAGATCCTACTAGAGTGTAAGGCCCCATGTCCTTTCAAGCTCTACTCAGGCCCAGGAGAGAACAGGTGGAAGTATGACTCACATAAGAGTTGGGAGCAAGTTGTCCCAGCATCCTACTTTGCACAGAGCCAACTAATCACGCCACCATCCCAAGCTGAAGCCATGCTCCAGGGATTGTACACTCCAAATACCACCATATTCGACCGTGTCCAGAGCAACGTCGGGTGGGCTGCCGAGATGCTGCAATTTATGCAGCTTATTCATGCGGTGGCAGTATAGCAGCGCCGACCGGGCTTCCTGGTTGAGGAGTTGACGACGAAAGGGCCGCTGGCTGCAAGATACCATGCATCCAGCAGATGCACTGACAACCTACACAGGTCTAGCATAGACGGATCGGTTGCGAGAATTAGCGCAACCAATGTACGGGAATTTGTGTAGGAGATAGGACGAGAGCATTGGTCAAATTTCAAAAACAATCTGACGCACTACCCCGCGCTTGTCCATGCGGAAGGCGGCAGAGAGCGTTGCGCAGTAATCAGTAATCTGGAAAGAAAGCTGGAAAGAAAGGAGATAACAAAGCAGGACGCCAAAAATATCAGGTAGCAACGAACACATGCGTTGGGCGAGGGAGGGAATAATATTATGTAGGAGTACGAGAGGTAGAATGAAAGTTTGCGTGGCTTACCTTGGCCATATTGCAAAGGCTCTAATCGTACGGCCATTTCGCCATGCCGCGTCCAATCCGCATTTGCTAAATGTACGTGAAAGGCTGGTGAAAGGACACCCTGCGAAAGCATCTAACAAAATTAGTAAGAGCACTGACAGGTTATCGCAAGTCACTCTAATATTTCAGTGTGACTTAGGCTTTCATCACAGTGACTAAAATCGTCCTGGTTTCGACCTACAACAGCGCCATTTTCGACGCATGCAGCGAAAGCACATCGGTGACTTCGGGTGTCCATTATCCCGAATGAAAGCTATTCGCCAACAAGTAGTTCGCGCTAGTACTTCGTTGCCTAATTGTTCACCCTATCTCGGAATTGCTGGCAGAGCTTCGCAGGTTCGCAAGAATTACCCCTCGAAGAGGTTGCTAACAGACCCTCGAGCGACAGAAAGCTGCATACCCCTTCGCGTATTACAACTCAGTAGTTAACGTGCGATCGAGGAGTTATTGGTCACGCTTCAGTCTACGATAAGTTCTGGGTGTCTGTCGGGATCGCTGGTTTGCGGTGAGCCGAGACATTTCGTCCACTGTACGCCTACATTTATCTGTAGTTCCGCTGCAAATCGTGTCTTTCGCCTACATTTAGCGAAATTGTCACTTCCCCGAGTGGGGAGGCCCTCGCGGAAGTTGCATTGAATAGCAGTGGTAGAAATGAGGAACCCGTAACCTATCAGCTAGAATACACTCCGTAGAGTGGACAGAGATGGTTGCAGCGGAACAGACGCGCCAATCTATACACGGAGACGAGAATAGCGTTACAAGCACAGGAGACCCATCAAGGGGCACCAGTGGTGAAAGGGGCGGCAGCCTGGAACCTAACAGGGTACATGCTAGACAGCGCGTGTCAGTGGAACCGGTGACGCAGCCAACAGGAAGCTGTCACTGTGTCATGAGGGATGACACAGTCTACGGGAAGCTGGCACAGTACTGGCAGAGCCGATAGTTCTAAGGAAGTACATAAGTAGTCACCAAGTCATAAAACGCGTGAGAGCACCGCAATTCATGCTGATACCATGGAATGTTATTGATTAATTAATTATCGAGTAGCACTAAAGCACCTCGCGCTACCAGTTCCTATGACTAATTCTTCACCAGTTCACCATAGTTCTCTTTGTCAAAGCATCTCTGTCAGAGTGCCGATTACAGATAGGGAACGGCAATGTGATATCATATGATGCCGGCAGTCTGACTAGGCTAAAGTTACCATTTATATACTATATCATATGATGCAATATGCATGATAGCATATGATATCATACTAGCACTTGGTCAACATCATTTGATATGCCGGTCCCTATGAGTATGACCTGGACAAGTCTTTAAACTGTCTAATCTGCTTGGACTGGCCACAGTACTCTCTATCTCTAACCTCCTAATGGAGCTGGCTGGAATCTGCTATGAGTGGCCCAAAATAGAATGAGCATGACCTGGACAAGTCTTAAAATTGCCTGTCCATAATTATAGAACCCATATGGCTACCCCTGACAAGGCGCGTATTGCTCTTCAGATGCTCTACTTGATTGTATGTTTGTATGTTACAGTCCAGGGGTAGGCCAAACAGGCTAATGCTTGATTGTGGAGCATTGATCTCGGAGCTCATCTTTATGACTTGTAACATACAATGAGCATCAACCAAGTCCCTGCAGTCGCTCGAGAAGCACACTACACAAATAATTATAGAAACCATATGGCTACCCCTGGCAAGGCTTGTACTGCTTTTCAGATGCTCTTCTACTTGATTGGGGAGCATTGGTCTCAGAGCTCATCTTATCACTTGTAACTGAATCCCTCCCCCTCCCCCCACCCCAGCCCCATCACACACATTCGAACGCACATGCCTCACGTTCAGGTTGAGATGCGCAAGCGTCTGCTGAAGTGCGGTGAGACCGCGGGCCGTTCAGATGACAACGAGGCCACCATCATCCATATCCACCCCCACCACGCACCTCGGGCTCCTTATCCTATTCTTTTGTCTACTTAAGGACTGCAAGCTTGCCTTGCATTCATCTTATCACTTGTAACATACAGTGAGCATCTACCGAGTCCCTGCAGTCCCTCGAGAAGCTCACTACACAAATAATTATAGAACCCATATGGCTACCTCTGGCAAGGCCGGGTGAGGTAATCCGTTTTTCCATCGTCCAAAGCTAGACCATTCACATCCCTGTCGCATTGAATTTTATGCAGCTGAGGGCAGGCAGCCAGGCTTGAGATATCTCTGACAGAAGTACACATACAGTTGACCTCCTCCAGTTTCAAGCAGACGGGCGGTGGAGATATGTCGGAGACTGTAATTGTCCCATTGCAGACCACCACCCTCAGCATTGAGCAGACAGAGAGTGGATACAAGTCGGAGACTTAAGAGTTATAGCCTAAGATCGTGTCCAACTCCTTGCAAGCTGAGAGAGGGCGCAAGTCAGCGATATCTGTTTTGCGAAGGTTGATTAAGCGAAGCTTGGTGCAGTCGGCAAGGGGGGAGAGGGAGGTTAGGGCTAAGCAATTGCCAATGTTTAGGCTTTCCAGGTGCTTGCATGCTGCCAGGGGGGAAAGGTCCAAATCTCCTTTACAAGAAGAGATGTCCAGCTTTGTCAATTCAATGCATTTCGATAGCGGCGAGAGATCTGGAAGTGGATACATCCTCATATTCCTTGTCCCGCTAATGGCATGATGTGGCCACGATGTCTGCCGGTCAGGCGTCGGTGGTGATTCTTTTTACTGAGGTGACCCTTCGGTGACTGTAGCTAGCTCCGGCTTACGCTATGGTGTCCATAACTTCACGTCCTGTGAGTAACGGTATAACACGGATGTAACAATTTCAATTTCAATTTCAATGTCTCGCTAAGGTTAAGCGTTTTGATTGTCGTCGGCACTCGGCAGTCCTACCAGGCTAAGAGGCCAGTACTGGCTTTGCCTCAGGTCAAGCACTTGCAGGTTGGGCATTACATTACATTTCATGTTAAAGTCTACTTGACACCGCGAGGGTGAATGGGAATCTGTGCTTTAAACAAAAAGAAAAAGCACCCACAAAGCAAAAAACCCCATTACATCAGGCATTGTTTCGAACAGACGCAATGGTAGGGAAATGAACTCGTCAACCTGCTCATATGCGCCTTTGAAAACGATTCGTGTTGCTCTGTCCAGCACCAATATGTTGAACATTCTGCATGTCAAGCGTAGCGAAGCGCTGCGGTCGTATCTGGTAGGAGAAAAAGAAAGCCACGGTTCACGGCAGGTTCGCGGATGGGAGCCATGCCCAGGATGCCAGAGATGATATTCGGTGGGAGGTCTGTCAGCGTGAACTAGGTCAAGCAGTGTCGTAGGTGTCAGCGTGAACTAGGTCAAGCAGTGTCGTAGGTGTCAGCGTGAACTAGGTCAAGCAGTGTCAGCGTGAGCAAGGTCAAGCAGTGTCGCAGTTGATGGAGCCAGACGTAGCTGGGACAGGGCTCTGTCGAGCGCCTCAGGCGAGCCTGCTGGCACTTGTGTGAGTTGTGTCCTTGCCTCGCTCGTTCGTTCAGTCCTGGGCTAATTGGCTCTGAGGAGTGCTGGGGTGGGAAGTGTTGGGGTGGGGAGTGTTGGGGTGGGGAGTGTTAGGGTGGGGAGTGTTGGGGTGGAAAGTGTTGGGGTGGGGAGTGTTGGGGTGGGGAGTGTTGGGGTGGGGAGTGTTGGGGTGGGAAGTGTTGGGGGTGGGGAGTGTTGGGGTGGGAGTGTTGGGGTGAGAAGTGTTGGGGGTGGGGAGTGTTGGGTGGGAAGTGTTGGGGTGGGGAGTGTTGGGATGGGAAGTGTTGGGGTGGGGAGTGTTGGGGTGGGGAGTTTGGGATGGGGAGTGTTGGGGTGGGAAGTGTTGGGGTGGGGAGTGTTGGGGTGGGGAGTGTGTTGGGGTGGGGAGTGTTGGGGTGGGAAGTGTTGGGGTGGGGAGTGTTGGGGTGGGGAGTTTTGGGATGGGAGTGTTGGGGTGGGCAGTGTTGGGGTGGGAGTGTTGGGGTGGTGGGTGTTGGGGTGGGAAGTGTTGGGGTGGGGAGTAGTGTTGGGGGGGGGGAGGTGTTGGGGGGGGGGGGGGGGGGGGGGGGGGGGGGGGGGGGATAAGCTCAACTGCATGTAATAGGCAATGGGATGGAGTTATGGTAATCTATCTTCATGTGTGTGTCAAATAGTTTGTCACTCACCCTCAGGATCAGCTTCTTTCTGCCCCCAAGGGCGCAGCAGAAGCAGCAGAGGGACTTGATGAGGCACTCCACCGGGCACTCAGACGGGGTTCAGAAGCGTTGGCCAGGAGCTGCCCAGCTGAGTCCTGCCAGCGCTGAGCTGGCCAGGTGCTGCCCAGCAGAGTCCTGCCTACACTGAGCTGACGCGCACGAACGCCCCGCGCCCGCAGCAGAACTGTGCCTTTAAACCGCCTGGGCTGAGAAAAGTGATTAGAGTCGCCAATGCAAAAAGGCCTGGGCAGGGCAGGTGAGGGGCAGGTGAGCTGCATTTTTCTTCCTCAGCTCTCTGTAGGTCCAGAACTTGTCCCTTGGGAGACACAGGCCGCCCGCAGGCCGGTGGCCACCTGAGTGTTGAGCTGATGGCCTGCTTCTAGGAAAGGATCTGCTGGAAGTAGCTCGTCCCTGTCTTGTGGGGGCCGATGTGGACCACCAGACGCCGCCGCAGTGCCGCACGCTGCTGCTCTGCGCATCCCCTTGGCTCTGGGACCCCAAGCTCACGGCCATCTTGGCTAACTGCACTTTTTTCTTCAGCTTTACGCAGGTCCAGTTGTGTCACAAAAATTGCATCGCAAGCCTGATTTCACGATTGTGGCGTAGCGCGGAGCCCCCTGGGGTTCGGGAGGCAGCGCGTCACACTGGGTTCGCACTGAGTCGCTCAATATGCGATGCGGCACACACAAAAAAGAGTGGTTAGCTGGGCCTCACTCCAGGGCGCGGACACTGACATCACTGGCAACAAGGCACTCGGGACTTTCTAATAACATATAAATACTTGAATACATCCATTTGATATCATGCAACACCAACACCCACACCTGCACACATACCGTTGTACAAAATGCACAAAACAATGCGTTTTGAATCGGAACATGGAATGATCAGTATAGCACGAACTCAGGACCTCCGTTGATAAAACGATTGTTTGGGGTTCAGTTCAGCAGTGTTTTCCTGTGTATCCCCACATGTTATCATGGTTGGGCAAGCCCCTTTAGCCTATTTGATATGGTAGGGCTACCCCTGGACTGTAACAAATTACACAGACAATCATGCCAGGGCACTTCTTTTCGGCTTTTCCCAGCAGCTTCTAGGCAGCTCCCCAAGCCAGCCACTGTGCTACACCCAAATAGTTCAGCACTTCTGGACAGCTGATTGTATCAGCTTCAAGGTGCACTAGGTCGCGTTAGGTTTAGCAGAATAGCAAGTCAGGGAAGCTGCTGCTCGTAGCGGACAAGTTCTATGCATCGTCGCCTGCGACGCTAAAAAATGGCAGAGAGTGATTGCAACGGAGCGACAGGTGGCAACGGAAGCGAGCTAGTTACGAGACCGTTGGTTGACATGTCAGGCTTCAGCGCGGTCAGACAGATGGATGGTCGGTCGGTCGGTCGGACAGACAAATGGGTAAACATGGGGGCTTCCGCCCCCTTGAAGAGGGGGCTCCGCCAACGAATACAATGAGTCATGCGCTTCTTCATGTGCGCGTCAAATATTCAAATATTCAAATAATAACATACACAGGCAGTGATGCATTTCTTCATGTGTAGGGTTGGGCCGACATATATACGTGTAATATACACTTATACGTATAAATATATACACTTAAATATAACTTAAATGTATACTTAAATATAACTTAAATATACACTTAAATATAACTTGAATATAACACTTAAATATATACACTTATACGTATAAATATAAATAGGCCGTATATTTTATCTCGAATCGACCTTTTATACGTCGTATAAAAAAAGCATATTCTGTACTTTGAGAAGTACAGCCCGCATCCCGGTACTTCACTTTCTTGATTTTCATTCAATTTTTGATTTAGATAGCTCAATGGAAAGCTATTGACCTCCTCTATTACAATATGCAATACAATTCACCTTTCAAATCCTCCATTTTGTATACATTTGGCCTAAAGTTTGATTTAGATGGCCAGGATGGCACACATATCAGAGCGCCATCCAGCCTTCCATTCCACAAGCTATATATGCTCCTAGATGGGCTTAAAGGATTGATGGTGCAAGCCTAGTGCAATGTGAAAATGGACAATATTGCAATACAGTTATGTACTTATATTATTTTACACTTAAACAATTACATAATGGACCAACTGGCATTTAATGACTCTGTTAGATTGGCATCGCGCTCCTTGGTCGACGCGCTTTCTGGTCGTGATTTTTTTTTCTGAGAGTTGGACAAACCTTAACTTCCCAGATATTTTTTCTGAGAGTTGATATGTGATGCCAATGAAATTAGCAACGTGACAATACCTTTAAACCCATGTAAAAGTATTTTCTCCAGAAGTGCAAAATTTTACATACATTTGTATACTTTTACATGCATACATTTAAACGTGTACACGTTTATACGGCTTATACAAATAAAATATACGTTTCCTTCACGACCCTATTCATGTGTGAGTCAAATATTCAAATATTCAAATAATAACATACACAGACAGTGATGCATTTCTTCCTGTGTGAGTCAAATATTCTGGCAGGAGATTTACAGCAACATGCAGCAGGGTACTACATTTTGCCAAATTGGTCAGCGCTTAAAGCGCACAAACGTCACATTTTGTCAAATTGCCCTTTGCAGTGCAAAAAAACTAAGATTGTGGGCGGTAGGGGTTTGGGGCGGGGGTATGGGGGCTGGTGAGGGTGTGGCCGGTAGGAGTGGGGGGGTGGGAATGTGGGGGCGGGTGAGGGTGAGGGCGGTAGGGGTGTGGGGCAGGTAAGTGTGTGGGCGGTAGGGGTGAGGGGGCGGGGGTATGTGCGCACATGGGATATTGCTCTTGATAGGGTCAGCTGCAGGTATTGTAACGGCATGGTTTGAGACTGATTAGTGGGGAATCAGTATTCATTACGAGAACTCCTTGTAGCTGTCCAACGCGCAAACATTGTTGACACAAAAATGCCTGCACACCGTCATGCATTTCTTCTGTCATGCATTTCTGAGTCCAATATTTTAACAGCAGATTATCAGCAACAAGCAGTATTGCAAGGCTCTGCCAGACTTGTGAGGACTGAGGATATAGCTCTCAATTGGTCCAGCTGCAGCCATCCTTCAACGGTTACAGTGAGTTATTATAACAGTTGCTCATGGCCCTGGTTTTCTGTTGTTTTCTGAGTGGTGGGCTTGTGGCCCTGCCAACATTGCACGCGACGTGGTTGCTACCCATCAACCGCTGCAACTCTGTCTCTATCCTCTCCATTACTAAATTGAGGGGTATTATTGTATTTGGTATGAGCACTAGGCAGGCCAGAGCTGACAATCCCACACCGCAACATCTGGGATTTTGGTGGGTGGGAAGGTGTGTGGCGTGTGTGAGAGTGGGTGCATGGGTGTGGGTGTGGGGGCTGAGAATGGCGGTCTTCCAACCATCATCTATAAACCAAAGAATGCATGGCAATGAAGCTATGATTCAACCATTCGATTCTGTACCTTGTAAATACTGTCAGTAATAATTGTATGTGTCAAAATATCTGCACCAATTAGATAGCAGTGTATGTGCCTGTCCTCATTCTGAGGCATTCTGTGATGAACCTGGACATTGCTCGTTGATCAGAGCCTGTTAAGACATCATGCATCAGATTATTATGATACCACCATTTCATAAGAAATTCAATATCAATTTGGTGTGGAGGAAAATAAATGCATCATTTCCCAGTCAGACAAGCACTTCGTTGTTGGTTTATCTGGGAGATCTGTACATTTACAACAATCACCCACTAGTTTTTCCCTCGATAGTCTTCCAGCCCCTCGATCGATGCCGATCGAAAAAGCTGCAGCCTTCCTCCAGCTCGGAGCTCGTCCCTCGATAGTCTTCCTACCCCTCGATCGATGCCGCTCGAAAAAGTTGCTACCTTGCTCCAGTTCGGAGATCGTCCGAGATAAGCTAGGATAGCTGGGGAACAAAAGGAGCCCCTCAACTTAGACTGGTCGCTCCCTACGCTCAGGGCTCTACGCTAGTCAGAAGTCCCGAGTCGCGAGTCGCGGCTGAACTGTCGTTGTAATTGCCAACTAGGGTCGAACTATGCGCAGGCCAGACTCAGAGTTCAGTTGTCGCATCGGGGTTGAAAGGTGAGTCGGCCCCTGGAAATAGGCCTCGACAGTGGTCAGAATGACGAGTCTCGGCATACAGCTGGGTTAGCTGCCTTGTCCCGGGATTGTCCCCATCTTAAGGAAATTGAAATTGAAATTGTTACATCCGTGTAGAACCGTTACTCACAGGACGTGAAGTTAAGGACACCATAGCGTAAGCCGGAGCTAGCTATAGTCACCGTAGGACCATCTCAGTAAAAAGAATTACCACCGATGCCTGGACAACAGGCACCGTAGCCCCATCATGCCAGTGCAGCTTACTACGGGGGTTTTTCACCCCGGTTGGGAAGCACCGGCACAATACAGCCGGTAAGACAAAACCTGAGAGGGGGGACGGTCTGTGTGCTAGTCCCCGGGTATCGACCCGGTGTGTGTTTCCATAAAGCGTCTGCACTGTAAAATACTCTGGAAACTAGTAATAGTGTGAGAATGGACTGTGTCCGCCAGTTTGAGGGCACAGGATCTCTGAAGTCCAAGAGTGGTCATAGAAGTCAAAAAAGAGGTAGGAATAGTACCAGTTGTACCAACGGTAATAACTTCATAGTGAACAAGGTATCCAGCCGATCGAAGGCCATTGACTAATTCAACATGTTAGGCATGTTTAGTAATAAACTTAGTAGCGTGATTAGTATCAGAGCAGTATCCAAGCTCAAGAATCCAGAGTTCTTTATCAGACATACAGGTAGGAGAGTCTATGTCAGGTAGGACGGCAAGATCAGGTCTCATCCTCTTCCAATCCGCTAAAGTAATAGTGGAGGGGCGTAGCCAGTCGGGGAGACGTTTGCCCAGGACCCCCCTGGGAAGGTCCTCTTCCTTGCCAGCGTCCATGATCATTCTGCGAGATCCTAGGGCTCCTGTGCAGATGGCCTTGTGGATGAGTCGCACTGCGGCGTCATGTCTCTTGATGTAGAGCCCCTTGAAAGTCCGGTGTGTGCAACCCGCCAGGATGTGGCCCGCTCCGTCCTCACAGGTGTGGCAGATGGGGCATAGGGAGTTCGTGGGTGGGTGAGTGCTGGTAGTATAAGGGAGTTTCCAGCGGAATGCAAGTTTACGGTTCCACAGTCTACCCCAGCGGGCTTTAAGGATGTGGAATTTAGTTTTATGCTGGATAAGGGTTGAGGTCCAAAATTTGTTACTTGCTTGAGGAAGTTGGTGGGGGGGTGTTTTCAGCCCAGGTGGTTGCATAAATCCCTTTAAGAGGGTGTTGACCAAGGTGGCAGCTAGTGGGTAGGTTAGAGGTGATACCTTGTGTAAGGTTAGGTGCTAAAATTCTTGGGGGGATATCTCCCATGGGTGTACGAGGAGGTTGAACTGTAGGCCAGTAAACATTGTGGCAGGGGATTTCCCCAGTGTTATCAGTAAAATTAGTTGAAGTAGGGTGCTCAGCTGCCTTGCGTGCCAGAGTGTCTGCTCCGTCATTTCCAAGGATACCTGTGTGGGAACGGACTTTACAAAGGGTGGTGTGTGAGCCATGCAGGATGCGTTGAATGAGGTGTTTTTGAATTGATTGCAGTAATTCAGTATGAATGGAACGGGTTGTTGTGGTGGGGTCATGAATCATTTTTTTTATGAGTTGAAGAAAGCAGAGGCTGTCTGTATGAAGGGTAAGAGATTTGTCATAATCAATGTTGAGAAGGGCTTGGTGGATGGCTACCAGTTCTGCCCGGTTGTTAGTTTTGGTGGCCCCTATTCTCCCAGGGTTGATGGTGTAGCTTTGTCCTGCAGCCGGGACATATACTGCAGCACCTATTTTGCTAGGATGCCCTGGTTTACCTTTTATTAGGCTACCATCTGTGTAGACCTGGAGGCCAGAGGAGGGGGTAGCAAGGTAAAAACAGGGGTGGGTAATGGTAAGAGGAGAGGGGGGAGGGTGTTGGTGGAGTAGAGGTTGCCAGGGATTTTTGGCCAGAGATTTAAGTTTCCGAGGGTAGGTGATGACAATGTCAGTGAAAGTAAGTGTGGAAGGTGGTGTGATAGTAGAGGGCTCCCAGGATGAGGAGAGGCTTTGCATGTAGTATGTCCATTGGTCAATAAGTCTGGGAGTTTAGGAAAGTAAGTCTCTTGGCTGTGAGGGTTGCATATAAGGATGAGGTGTAATTTTTGAGTGGAGGGTGGGGTGTGAGATTTGCTGCCAAGCCATATTTCAGAGGTAGTATAATATTCAGACTGTGGTCTAGAGTCAATGTAGTGGATCCAGGAGTGGTGGAGGAGAGTTTTGTAAGGGGCAGCAAGGTCATCAGGGAGGAGCATCAGGGTGCAGGTAGGGCTGAGAGTATTTTCAGCATGGTCAGCACTGGCTAGAGCCCACCTTAGAGCTTGGTGTGCTTGTGTGGTGGAATTGGGAATGTACACCAGTGAGCCCCCAGTCCAGATGGTAAGAAAGGGGTCTTGGTTGGAGCCAAAGAGCTGGTCAGCAGGGCTGGTAGAAGAGAAGCTGGTGAGGCTTGGGTCGTAGCTAAGAGGACTGGAGGTACGATGGTGAGTAATGCCCAGAGCAGCTGCTGCTTGGTAGAGGAAGGGAGACAGAATGTTAGTGGCAGCAGGAGCAGCTCTGTATCTGGTGAAGAGGGCAGCTAGGTCAGTGTGGTATGTTCCTCCTTGGGTCAGTTGGTTCCATTTGGTTGGGTGGTGATTTTTAAAGTGGTCATAGTTTTGCTTAAGAGAGGTGAGCCTGTCGTTGGGAATGTGCCCAAGACAGTGACCTGTGGGGTTATAAAGATATGAAACGTTGGTATGTGTGTGTGTGGATTGGCCATCCAGAGTAGTAAGGATGCCTGTTTGTATAATGTAGGCTGAGGGTGGTTGAATGTCCCAGTCTGGGTGCCTGTCGTGTGTGTCAATTTTCAGAAGTTTGTGAACAAGGTTGTGGTTGTCAGCATTAAATCCTGGGGAGGTGGCCCATTGGCCTTGTTGCTGGAGGTTAGTGAGGTGGGTGTCCTTCCTGGGATTGAGGTATGTGGTTATCAGAGGAGTGGTTTTAAAGGTGTGGGTTAATTGGTCATATGTTGGTTGTCCTACCAGTTCAACAAGGTGAGCCGCATGGTGAGATTGAGGCTTCCAGTGTATGGTGGAGGTAGTGGGGGTGAGAGGTGTGCAATGGTGGATGCTGTATCCCATGCGTGTGTAGGAGTTGATATGGTCGTTGTGCATGATGGTTGGGGCATCCCACCCCATCTTAAGGTATTTATTTAAATGTATGTGCAACTCAGGTGTAACTAGCCATCATATTTAAAGGAGGATTTTCGCTTCGAAGGGTGGGACACGCTATGCTAGCCCCAGACTCAAACGAGAATATGTGATTGGAGGAGTCCTTCCTGCTCGAAACCATGACGGGAACTAACCATTATACATCGGTATCATCCCCGAATGAACTGCCGCACAAGGGCCGTGCAGCCACGTTGCTGGCTAAAGCTATGTAACCAAGTTGAAGTACAAGTCTGGATAATCGAGGCACTGGACACATGAAGCATCAAGTAACAGATGTCAGATCTTAACAAGCCTGGACATATGTTAATATCCCTCATCGGAAAACGGATATCTACCTTCCTCTTTGAAGCTTAGATAATGTTACACGAGCCATAATGGGCAGGATCTGTTATGATCGGTAGTAAAACCACCGGACATCTGATTCAGATGTCCGTTTGGTATACTACCAAAGTACCGATTATAACACAACGTGATTCCTATGGGTAACGCCCTCGGAAATCACGTTATGTTCTAATCGGTAGTATACCAACCGGACATCTGAATCAGATGTCCGGTTGGTTTACTACCGATTATAAAATGATCAATATAGGAGAAGACGTCGAACCGAGGGGTTCCCCTTCCATGGGAAACCCGACCGAGCAGTGTACGTTTGTTACAGTCTAGGGTTAGGCCAAATAGGCTTAAGGGACTTGCCCAATCGTATAGGAAGGGCTTAAAAAGAAAAAGCACTGATGAACTGACCCCCCAAACAATGGAATAACCGATGGGGGTTCTGACTTCCTGCTACAGTGATCATTACAGGGCAGTACAGGATTTGACTCATGAGTCATAGCGAGTCATATAATAACAGTTTCTCTCTCTCAGTCTTCAGATAACACGGAAAGGAGTGGCTAGGTTGAGAAGTGTTCGGGATAGACTGGTCGGAACGCTACCCATCAGCACGAGGCTTCAGAGCAGACCCCTCGATTTCCAGGCACATCCGTCATAGGCTCAACTCTAATCAACCATATCAATGTACACTTCAGACTGACTGTCTAATTCAATAACAGTAGCCAAGCATGCTTTCACACTTCAGCAACCAGGCGGTGATCAGCTGTGGCCTCTGGGAATCAAATCACACTTTAACAGTCAGGCGGTGATCAACTGTGGCCTTTGGGAATAAAAGGAAGTTTTGATTAATTCGAGGCTGCGAGTGAGTTGACCATTCCAGTAGGTCTATTAGTGTGCGAGGAAATCTCACAGTGATCCATTTGCCAAACTGAATCAGCCATTTCACCTACGCCTTGGTCTGGGCATTCGTTGCTGTCACCATCACCTTCTCCCAAGTTGGATAGTCTCCTGGAGTACGTTCGTAGTGCTGGAAGACTGAAGTACTGCCTTTGAAGACGAACGCTCCACCCTAAACGAGGAATGAGGAATCCAAACCATTTAACATGTGTTCATCTTCATTGGCCTGATGATGACAGCATGGTTAATGGATTCATTCATGAGTTCAAACGCCAACCAGAGAGTGCACCTAGAAGGCTCACAAGGCAGCTTCTTGGCAGCCCCCTGAGCCAGCCACTGGGCTAAGCCCATAGAATTCAACATAACTGGAAATATGATTCTTCCAGCTTGTAGATGCACAGATTTGCTGTAGGTTTGGCTGGGCAGCAAGCCAGGAAAGCTACCGAGAAGCTGTTGCTCATAGCTAAAACAACGCTGTCCTATGTCTACTTACCCCACCTCTGCCACCAGCTTCTCCCTTAAATGCATGCAGCGTACCTGCAGTTGCTCTGTGGACACCATGGCCTATCTCTTTCCCCCCCAAAACGGCAACAGAGAACCTGCCCATTACTCACAATAACCGTTGCATCCCCTTGCAAATACCGTTGCAATACCCATTACAATAACCTTGGCATTCACGTTACAAATACCCTTGCAATACCCGTTACAATGAACATTGCATTTCCATTGCAAATACCGTTGCAACCCCCTCTACAATAACCGTTGCAGTCCCCTAGCAGATACCGTTGCAACCCCCCTTACAAGAAACGTTGCATTCACTTTGCAAATCCCCATACAATACCCCTTGCAATAACCGTTGCATTCCCTTGCAATAACCGTTGCAATACCCGTTACAGACACCGTTGCATTCACTTTGCAATACCCGTTGCTTACCCGTTGCATTCCCATTCCTTGAAAAAACTTCCAGGCCTGCTTACCTGAATCCAACCCTTGCTCGCATCTTCAGGCACTTTCAGCTTGTACCTGCAAGAAGGATGAGCGAGGCTGCTTATGAGTTTTGTTTTTAGTTGTGAAAGGATTTTCACCATGAAGGATGAGTGAGGCTACTTCTTGCATAATTGTGAAAGGATTTTCACCCCAGGGTGTGGGTCTCCCTACACAAACCAGCAACACGGAGGATTCAGTTTGACTCCTACACTCCTCCTGATTATGATATTTCTACAGTTCCAACACGTCATCATATTTGATATTTCTGGTTCTGAGTTCAGGCTGAATTGTGTTTTCCCATACTGGGCTACATCTTCAAGTATATTTACAACAAGGTGTATCATGTCTTTTAAACCGTGATTTTGCCGTTCTACGTGCTTCAAGTAGTGTATTAAGCTTAGATGGTCATATGCTTGTGCGCCTTAATGAGGAAGGAAGCTGAGATAATGATACACACATTGAGACACTTAGTTTGTTTCCCGAGCGACCCCAGTGCAAATTGAGCAACTCAGTGCGACCCCAGTGCGATGCGCTGAACAACACACCCCGCGCAGCGCAGAGCGTGGAGCCCGCTTGTGTGTATGTGTGTGTGTGTGTGTGTGGTGGGGATTTATGACTAGTTTAGCCGGACGTTCGCGTTGCCATGCAGCGACGGAATGGCGACGCGACTGGAAAAAAGAAGTGGAGAAACTTACTTGCTCACAGTATCTTTGAAATCCTTCCAAGCCTGCTTGTTGAAGAACCTCTTGATAAGGCCTAAGATGGCCAGCTGGGAGGAGGAGAAAATAGGCAAAATATCAGCTGGTTGTAGGTGTTGACTTGTGCGAGCGTGTCGACATCTGCCATATATGACTTACATGCACATACAACATGCATGCAGAAAAAGAGTGTGCTGACTAACATGCACACAGAACATGCATGCAGTAAAAGATTGTGCTGGCTTACATGCACATACAACATGCATGCAGCAAAACATTGTGCTGACTTACATGCACAAAGGACAAGCATGCAGCAAAACATTGTGCTGGCTTACATGCACATAGTACATGCATGCAGCAAAACATTGTGCTGACTTGCATGCACAGTGAACATGCATGCAGCCAAACATTGTGCTGACTTACATGCACATAGAGCATGCATGCAGCAAAACATTGTGCTGACTTACATGCACATACAACATGCACGCAGCAAAACATTGTGCTGACTTGCATGTACATACAACATGCTAGAGAAGCGTGACGAGGCATAACGGCATATGCCCTATCACGGTGACAAAGAGACCGAACCTCGACCCGAAACCCAGGATCGCGGGGCGATGTGCGGGGTGTTATTGATAAGGCTGACCTGTGACACCAAAAGGCAGACAAACATCGAGGACCATTCCCTCGTAATCCCATTACTATATCTTCCCGGTACGACGTAATTATAAACGCTACAACACGCATGCAGCAAAACATTGTGCCCACTTACATGGGGCATGAACAGAGTTCGCAAAATGCCCTTCTTGGTCTTCAGGCCTTTGTAGAGCACAAGATCCTGATCCAGGTAAACTTTCTCTGCCGGGTATTTGGTGTGATCCAACCACGATTCGACAAACATGGTGCTACCCATGGTGACCTGTGCAGGTGGGTGCAGGTGGGGGGCTATGGGTGCAGGTGGGGGCGGTGGGTGCAGGTGGGGCGGTGGGTGCAGTGGGTGCAGGTGGGCGGGGGGTGGTTTGGGGGTGCGGTGGGGGCCGGGGTGGAGTGCAGGGGGGGCAGTGGGGTGCAGGTGGGGGCGGTGGTGCAGGTGCTCATGGGGGGGGCGAGCGGTGGGGGGGCAGGTGGGGCGGGGGGTAGGGAGGGGCCGGGGGGAGGAAGTGGTGTGCATGGGTCGGGGCCTTAGGCGGGGGAGCCGTGGGGTGGTGCAGGTGGGGGGCGGGAGGGGGAAGGGCGGGAGTGGAGGCAGGTGAGTTCGGATGGGGGGGGCAAGGTGGAGGAGGTGGGGGGGGAGTGGGGGGTCAGGTGGGGCGGAGGGGGGGGGAAGGAAGGTGGGGCGGGTTGGGAATCAGGCGGTGGGTGCAGGGCGGGCCGGATGGGGTGACTCAGGGCAGGTGGTGCATGGTGGGGGCGGTGGTGCAGGTGGGTGCTGGTTGGGGGCGGGTGGAGTGCAGGTGGGTGCAGGTGGGGGCGGGTGTGGGTAGCAGGTGCGGGGCGGTGGGTGAGGTGGGGCGGGTGACTCAGGGCAGTTGCTGATTTCTTCTATGGTGGCAGCAAGAGCAGGGCTTTTCTTGGCCTTCCTGTTGGGGTGGGAGTGGGGTGGGAGTGGGGTGGGGTGGGGGGTGGGGACGTTCAAGCATGGCATCAGGGTTTTTCTTTTTGGCTTTGCGTAGCAGCTTCTAGGTGGCTCCCTGAGCCGGCCACTTAGGTGCACAGGACCGTTTCAGCAGTTTTGGAAAGCTGATAGTGTGAGCTATAAGTCGCTTAAGGTTGCGCCAAGTTTGGCTGAATAGCCAGTTGGGGGAGCTGCCTAGAAGCTGCTTCCTGTAGCTGAAAAGAAAAACACTGCTTAGCATCAGTTTAATGCCGCTGCTGATCTGGACAGAAAATTGGCGGAGTGGGTTGGCAACGGAACGACAGGTGGCAACGATGGAGATGACCAAAGCCAGATAGTTTTGAGACAGATGGCTGACGTGTCAGGCTTCGATGTTTCAGTCAGTCGGACGCACAAACAGACAAATGGGTAACCCTAGGGGCTCTAGCCCCCCAGAAGGACAGCCCCCCCAACTGGGGGATCCGCCAAAAACGCTACTTAGCATCAGTTCAATGCCAGTCAGGAGAGCTACCTAGAAGCAACTGCCCGTAGCTGAAAAAAACACTAACCAGAGGCTCTGCTTGTGGCTGGTCCTCATGGTCACACTTCCTTATTATGAAATTCGATCCCAACACATACACCTTTGTTTCAAGACACACACACAGCCCCCCCCCCCCCCCCCCCCCACACACACATCCCCCTCAAAACGCACACACCACCCATTGCTGCCACCACTTCGACCTCATAGAATGAAACTCAATCCCAACATACACCTCTGTTTCAGCATACACACAGCTCCCCCCATCCCCCCCCCCCCCCCCCCCCGACTCAAACCGCACACACCACCCATTGCTGTCACAACTTCAACCTCATAGAATGAAACTCATTCCCAACACACACACACCTGTTCCAGCAAGTTTAAAACACAATTACTTCACAACACAGGACACACAATACATAGGTTCACACCTGGGTTCACACAAGGTACTTGCGAAGTACACAGGGATGTCACCACTCAAATCTCTTGGAATGAAAATCAACCAAGTTAAAAACATAGTTACTTCACCGCAGGATACACATGAAGACTGTGCAAGATTGAAATACACCCATTAATACAACTGATGTTGCATAGGTTCACAACCGGTACTTACGAAGTAAACAGGGATGGCAGCTGCCTCCATTGCAGGGACAACGTCCCGTGCAATTTGAGCGCCTGCCTCCCAAGTACAGATTCATCCCATGTGACGGCTGAGGATGATGATTGCAACATCCTCAGATCCCCACAAGGTCTTCACATCTAGACGACTTTTGTCAGAGAGTCGGGTTATCTGCATGGTGGGATGTAGCGTGGAAATTCGTATCAGCTTGGTATCCATTTATTCTAAGCCAGTTTGAAAGTGCTTATAATTTGGTCGTTTATGGTGTGTTTTCATAGTGGTGGTCTCCGTTGCGGTGGTTGAGTGGGGGAGAACTCAATGAGGTGGTTGAGTGGGGGAGAACTGGGGGGGGGGGGGGGGGGGGGGGGGGGGCAGCAAGTTCCTCGTTAGGGTGGGCAAAATATTTCAGTTAAGAGCAGAAGACAGTCATAATCTTTTAATACACAACAAACAAATCAACTGGAAGGAGAGTGAGGAGGAGCCAAGTGGGCTCCGAGCCTAGATAATGTGCCAGGGTGCGAAGTTGAAAGGTTCGATCGTGGCAGCAGATTTGCGATGGATGGCATGCGGAGCGTTGAAGTCGACAGACTATGGCCACCTGCCTGTGTCCGAAGAACACAGGCAGGTGGCCATAGTCTGTCGACTTCAACAAGAAGGCACAGTAGGTGGGAGAGGTGGGACATATGGGAGACGTGCGTCAATTCTGACAACGTTGTGCGCCTTTGCTAATTCTCGCCGCGAGGTAGCACGCACCTCCCCCTCGGATGGGTTCCATTCCAGGGCGGGCATTTTCCGAGGCCCAAATATGAAGGAGAGCATGGATTGTCTCGACACTCACAGGAAAAGACCCTAGTTTTACGAAGTAATGGGAGGATGACTTAGTTGTTGTTGACACTAAGTGGTCATGGGAGGTTGTGTGGGCGTGCCACAGCCTAGTAATTTGAATGGCTGGAAGCCCAGGTTATTAGCTCGTCTTTCAGCATATCATAACCCTAGTAGAATCGCCCACTCGTGCCCACGAGCTCATGGGAAGGGGGACCGGGAAGGGGGACCGTTCTCGGACCCCTTCCTCCTTTCCGCCTCCCTTTGCGGTAGTTCAGCTGTGCTATGCTTGTTGGTTTCGTTTCTCTAGTTTAAGCTCCTGCGTACGGCCTCTGGCGTACGGACAGGGCTTTGTGTGGGCTGCAGACTCAATCAGAAGCTTATAGCCAACAGGTCTGCCCTTTTTGGTGGATTCTCTCACCTTTGCCATGCGTGCCTGCTTGCTGAGTCTTGCTCGGTTGTTTTCTGGACTCTCTGTATTTAGTCTGGATTCCCCCTTTCCTTCATGGGGTGTCTATGGTTGTTCTCATAGGCTCCCAGAGTCCCAGGTTATTTTCTGCACGTTGGTTATGCTGGGTCGCCTTCTGCTTGTTTCCTTAACGGACATTATCGCTGCATATCAAGGTCCTCATAGCGCATGCCCTTAAAAGTCTTTAGTTATTTTTGTTTTGGCCCTCCTCTCCTGTGCTTGTTGGGCTCGGTGCTCTAGATTGCCTATCTTGGCATCCCTCCCTTTCCCGCTCTCATTTTCCACTCTTCTTTTCGCCTCTAGTTTGTTTCATCTTTTGGACTAGCCCAGTATGTATTTTAGATTGGTGGGGGTCAGGGGGGTGTTTAAAAAAACCTCGTGCTTCTTGTTATACGATTTGATGGTTGGCAGGCTGTGCTGCTGTCCTTCTCGGCAATGTTTTGTTGAGTTCATGTAACTGTAAAATGTGGCTCCTCTCTCTCGCTCATCCTAGTGCCATTCTGCTTCTAGAAGAGAAATGTATGTTCAATAGTTCCAACTAACATCTTCCTTGTTTGTGAATGCATGGAGTGGGGGTGCAAATTAGGGTTGGATTCACGGCTGCATCCCTTTGATGCGGCAGTCGCGGTCACACACTCACAGTATTCCGAGTGAGGAGAGATGGCCGACGAAAAACAGTTAATTCGGGACTACAACTCCCCCAGCTGAGCGTACTGCCGCTTTCTTGTTTGCCAACTGAGGCGCCGATATGTTTGGGTGCCTCGCCTGAGGCTCCCTCTTTCTTGTTGCCAACTGAGACGGTGAGTCAAATGGTTCGCTGATGTTCTTGATAGCATGGGCTTGTCGATGGGGGTCGTACGGCGGCTTGCAAGCAGCTCCATCTTGAGTGACCAGCATGCCAAGCAGCCTCATCGGAATTCCTAATTCGATTTGTATCGGTAGTATCGTAATTGCAGCAGCAGCAGCAGCTGCAGCAGCAGCAGCAGGAGAGCGTCAGGCTGGGGGTCGACTCGGCAGTACTTGGTGCAGTCGCCTTCGATGCTGCTGGGGACACAGATGCGAGTGCTGAGTGCCCTGGCATTGGAGGATGTTTTTTGCTCGACTTTATTCCGCTGAAGAAGAGGTTGGCTTGGTCCCTTCGTAGCCCACGAAGCACCGGATGTGGAATCAAGTTAACCTACCGGCAGTCTCACCAGCATGTCCACCCACTACACTCTGAAGCTGCTGTTTGATCTATTGTTGATGCACTGGGGTCTGGGCTGGACCAGAGGCCAGGCGTGGCTTCTGTACACCCAACTGGTGCTACCAACAGGCGAGCTCAAGCTACCCCAGGGCACATCCATGTTAACCTTCAAGTCTCACAGCCAGCCAGCCAGCCATCATCCGGCAGTTTACTTGGGAAGGATATCCTAACAGTGCTAAGCCTTAGTGTCCTCATCCTGCCCGCAGTCGGGAGAGTATAACGTGACAAGCTCAGCCTCTTGCTCTCACTCTAGTAAGATGGAAAGGACATCATAACAGTGCCAAGCTTGATTGATCCCATCCTACCCGCAGTGACAGCTCCACCCCATCAGCAGCCTTTGGAGGGCGGTCCACCACCAGCGCCGCCACCTCCCATGTGTTCTGCTGAGCCTGAGCCTGAACTGCCTTCTGTTGCATGAGCATGGTACCAAGGCTCCAGCCACAAAGAGGTCCCTCATCCCTCTGAGAGGGACCTCGGCCCTGACAGCAGAGACTCTTAGATTTCGGAGGAGTGCTGATCAGGGTGGCTACCAGAGCAGGCATAGCCATGGCATCGGCTTGCTGATGCTGTTGTTGCTGCTGGCTGTTGGCAACCACAGCAGCTTCTGTGTTCACCCCAAACCCTGCAGCAGCGCATTCAGCACCAGGACTACCCCAGTCAATGTTTACCTGCCTTGGGTTGCATTTGATTACCTGAGTCAACTTTCTTGAACTTCAACTTGAACTTGGTTACATACCTCAAGCCAGCAATCTGGCTGCTGCCAGTTTCAGAGTCTTTGGAGTCCACTTTCACTTCACAGCATAATCATTTGAGTCAGCCACAGCCCAGCCACAGACGCAGTCCCAGCCATGCCTTAGACACAGCCGAGCCATACAGCCATGCCACTCACAGCCAAAAATACACACATACAGCCATGCCACACACACAGCCGTGCCATACAGCCATGCACAGCCACACACACAGCCACACACACACAGCCGTGCCATACAGCCAAGCCATACACAGCCCAAAATATACAATTTCAGTCGCGCCGTGCCATGCCATGCTATGCAACAGCCGAATACAGGCGCAGCAAACACTGTCCCCCTGAAAATGGGGATGTTTCCCGCCATGTTGGGGACCATACCTAGGGAACGGCAGTATTATGTCATATGATATCATATCATCATATGATATTGTTTGACGCCGGCAGTCTGACTAGGCCAAAGTTACCATTTATATACAATATGGTATGATGCAATTTGCATGAGGCAAAGATCCTCCTTGTAATAATAATAATATCCCTCTGCACGCATTTGAACACCCACTGTCTGGATTTGATGCCTGCCTGTATGATTTGATGTGTGCACGTTGATGCCTGCCTAGATTATTGCGCATACCACTGCACGCATTTGAAAACACACTGCCTGGATTTGATGCCTGCCTGCATGTTGCCTGCCTGTATGATTTGGTGCGTGCATGTTGATGCCTGCCTGTATTATTGCGCACGCCACTGCGCGCATTGGCACTCCCACTGCCTGGATTTGATGCCTGCCTGTATGGTCGATCAAATCTAGGCAGTGGGTGTGCATATGCGTGCAGTGGGATGCGCGGTAATACAGGCAGGCCAGCCCGTTTGCTTGTACTGGGGCCAACAACCAATATAAATAAATACATAGACTGCCTACAACATTGCTTACCCTCCTACAACATTGATTCCCTAGGTATGAAGCTGAACATTGCCTACCCTCCTACGGGGTGCCAGAAGAAGCTGGAGATCGATGACGACTCCAAGCTGCGCCACTTCTACGATAAGAGGATCGCCGCCGAGGTTGATGGCGAGGCTCTTGGAGAGGAGTTCAAGGTGGGTGGCTGTCAGGGCTGTGCTGGTGTGTGGAGTGAGTGCATGGGGGAGGGGGGGGGAGGGGGGCAATTAATCTGGGACGCACATGTAGAGGTTGATGGCGAGGCTCTTGGAGAGGAGTTCAAGGTGGGTGGCTGCCAGGGCTGTGCTGGTGTGTGGAGTGAGTGCATAGGGGGGGGGGGGGGGGGGGGGGGGGGGGGGAGAGAGGGAGGGGGAGGGGGTACTTAATCTGGATGCATTTTTTGAGGTTGATGGTGAGGTTCTTGGAGAGGAGTTTGCGGTGAGAGGCTGTCGGGGCTGTGCTCGTGTGCGGGGTTATTGCATACTGCGTGGGGGAGGGGGGGAGATATACCACCTATATACCCACACCCATGCCCGCACCCATACTCAGGGCTGCATCTTCAAGATCATGGGTGGCATGGACAAGCAGGCACTCCCCACACTAGTACCAATATACCCACACACATGCCCACTCCCATGCTCACACCCATGCCCACACTCATGCCTACACCCATGCTCACACCCATGCTCAGGGCTACATCTTCAAGATCATGGGAGGAATGGACAAGCAGGGATTCCCCATGCGCCAGGGTGTGCTCACCAACCAGCGTGTGCGCCTGCTGATGGCCCCCGGAGACCCCTGCATGCGTGGCCACGGACGCCGCAACGGTGAGCGCAGGAGGAAGTCTTGCCGTGGATGCGTCGTCTCTTCCGATTGCTCAGTGCTGAACTTGGTGATCGTGAAGAAGGGAGAGCAGGAGCTGCCCGGCCTCACTGACGAGGAGAAGCCTCGCATGCGTGGACCCAAGAGGGCCACCCGCATCAGAAAGCTGTTTAACCTGACCAAGGTGAGACCTGGCTGACTGGGAGATTCCCTACGGGAGATGACCCGGGAGTAATGGGAGGTTAGAAAGTGAAAGGGTCGGGGTGGAAGTAGAGGGAGTGGACCAACGAAGAGAAGCCTCGCATGCGCAGTTCCAAGAAGGCTACCCGCATCAGAAAGCTGTTTAACCTGACCAAGGTGAGACCTGGCTGAAAGTAGAAAGTGAAAGTAGAGAGTGCAATGTGGAGGTGGAATGTAGAACGTGGAAAAGAGAAATTGGACGTTGGGGTGAATTGGCAACAAAACCTAAAAGGGCCACTCGCATCAGAAAGCTGTTTAAGCTGACCAAGGTGAGACCTGGCTGAATGGGAGATGGGAGATTACTGAAATATTGGCGGAGTGTGTTGGCAACGGAACGACAAGTGGCAACGATGGAGCTGACCAAAGCCAGTTACTTGCGAGAGAGTTGGCTGACGGGTCAGGCTTCAATTTTTCGGTTGGTCGGACAGTCAAACAAATGGGTATCCCTGGGGGCTCATGCCCTCCAGAAGGGGGTGGGCTCCGCCAATAAAACGCAGATTCACCCATGCCACCTGCGTGGGGAGGCTATTTATGCTGACCAAGGTGAACAGGACAAGGCTGTGAAATGTGTGATTCAAGATGGTGAGAGTGGCACCTGTATGAGATGGCTATTTATGCTGACAAAAAAAGCCTTCATCTTTCGCGGCCACCACTTTGTCAATTGTTTGGGAAGGCTCCAAATCCGTTTTAAGATGGTTCAGGTATTTCCAGACTTAATTTGATACCGGTGAACCAGCAAGGTAAACAGAATGCTATGAGCAGTGGGATGAAGTAGTAGTTAGCACGCTTCCTGGTTTGTTGCATGGGTTGTACATCTGAAAGCAGATCCATCTGGGGCGTCGCTGACTAATTTTGATTTGTGTTGGTAGGACTACCCAGCTTCATGCTAAAGCATATTTCAGTTGTATGGACGGAGATGTGAAAGTTGTAGCCCCCCCGCTGGGCAATGGGTGGTCGGATGCCACAAACCAAGAGCATCCCCCCCCCCAACCCCCCCCCCGCACACACACCCCTTAAACCCTTCATACTATCCTGCTGTCCTTGCCCCCCCCCCCCACACACCCCCCACCCCCCCTTGGTTTGGTTGACCCATGCTTGACCCATGACTTAGCCGCATGACCCTTGACCCATGTCACGTCATCTTGATGGACTGTTGGACTGCCCTCAGACTGCTGTATGTAACAACTATTTACAGTTTTGTTTTTAAACTACAGATGACCATTTCCAACCCTTGTTTAAATTACAGATGATCATTCCTAACCCTTGTTTTCCTCTTCATCATGCTGCAGGAAGACGATGTGCGCAAGTACGTCAACACCTACAGGCGCACCTTTGAGGACAAGGCCGGCAAGAAGCACTCTAAGGCCCCCAAGATCCAGAGGTACTTGCGCTTGTATGTATCTATGTATCTAAGTTACTCTAAGGCCCCCAGGTTCCAGATGTATGTACGTATGTACTAGTACGGTAGCTGGTGTATGTTACTCTAAGGCCCCCAGGTTCTAGAGGTGTATGCGCTTGTATGATAGTATGTATGTTGACTGTCCAGGGGGAGGCTAAATATGCTAAAAGGACTTTCCTAACTGTGATAGGAAGGGCTACAAAGAAAAGTCATCGAAGAAATGCGCTTATGGAAATAAATACATACTACGCCTTATTATGAGGCGTGAAGTTGAGGGGACCAGCACATATGCTTGCACTGGGGCCAACCACCGATATGATGAGAGGATGCTTGAGGCAATGCTTCCTGTATTTGAAAGCTTTTGGTTGCACAGTGTGTGTATTCCAGTCACCTTCTCTGGCAACTGGATGTCAGGTTGCTTGCCAGTTCATCGGGTGTGTCAAAATCATCATCACCGCCACAACAACCACCGTGATCACCACTTTCATCACTACCACCCTGCCAAGTCGTGTCTATGTATGAACTATATTCTATGTGTATGCCAACCTCCACAACCACGTGGCGATCATTACTTTTCGTCACTAAAACCGGCTAACCGGTTGGCGCTATCCAGTATGTAGTATGTATGCTATAGTCTAGTGGAGGCCAACCACACAACCCCGCGATCATACTTTCTCACTACCCCGCCCGCCCATTCACTTTCGTCACTACCCCTACCACACTAATAACGCCCATCCCAGTAGGTATCATGTATGCTATAGTCTAAGGGTAGGCCAAACCAACACAACCACTGCGATCATCACTTTCGGTCATCTACCTACCCAGTACCCATGCACAGTATGTATCATGTATGCTATAGTCTAGTGTGGTAGGCCAACCACCACAACCAACCGCGATCATCACTTTCGTCACTACCCGCCCATGCCGGTCCTGTAGTATGTATGCTATAGTCTAGGTGTAGCCAACCTCCACAAACCACCGCGATCATCACTTTCGTCACTACCGGCCCATCCAGTATGTAGTACGTATGCTATAGTCTAGTGGTAGGCCAACCAACACAACCACCGCGATCATCACTTTTCGTCACTGCCGCCCATGCCAGTATGTAGTATGTATTGCTATAGTCTAGTGGTAGGCCAACCACCACAACCACCGCGATCATCACTTTCGTCACTACCGCCCATGCCAGTATGTATCATGTATGCTATAGTCTAGGGGTAGGCAACCACCACAACCACCGCGATCATCACTTTCGTCACTACCGCCCATGCCAGTATGTATCATGTATGCTATAGTCTAGTGGTAGGCCAACCACCACAACCACCGCGATCATCACTTTCGTCACTACCGCCCATGCCGGTCTGTAGTATGTATGCTATAGTCTAGGTGTAGGCCAACCTCCACAACCACCGCGATCATCACTTTCGTCACTACCGCCCATGCCAGTATGTAGTATGTATGCTATAGTCTAGTGGTAGGCCAACCACCACAACCACCGCGATCATCACTTTCGTCACTACCGCCCATGCCAGTATGTATCATGTATGCTATAGTCTAGTGGTAGGCCAACCACCACAACCACCGCGATCATCACTTTCGTCACTACCGCCCATGCCAGTATGTATCATGTATGCTATAGTCTAGTGGTAGGCCAACCACCACAACCACCGCGATCATCACTTTCGTCACTACCGCCCATGCCGGTCTGTAGTATGTATGCTATAGTCTAGGGGTAGGCCAACCTCCACAACCACCGCGATCATCACTTTCGTCACTACCACCCATGCCAGTATGTAGTATGTATGCTATAGTCTAGTGGTAGGCCAACCACCACAACCACCGCGATCATCACTTTCGTCACTACCGCCCATGCCAGTATGTATCATGTATGCTATAGTCTAGTGGTTGGCCAACCACCACAACCACCGCGATCATCACTTTCGTCACTACCGCCCATGCCAGTATGTATCATGTTTGTAAACGGTTTGTGTTCATGAAATTCCCATGGGAAGGAAAGAGTTCCGATGGGAAACTGGCTCGGGTGTGTGACCTTTTTACTTGGACGACGCGTCTCCAGTTCAGGGGTAGCCCAAATAGGCTGAAGAGACTTGCCTAACCGTGACAGGAAGGGCGAAAAAGAAAAGGCATTGATGAACTGAACTCCATGTCTCAGAATTAGGGATCGGCATATCATATGATGTTGGCCCAAGGCAAGGATGATATCACATGATCATACAAACTGCATCATATGTATATAAATGTTAAATTTAGCTTAGTCGGCCTGACGGCATCATATGCTGACATGATGTCATGTGATATCATATTGCCATTCCCAACTGTGTACTCCCTATGCACTTGCCCCATTGCCCCCGTTCCCTGCTGCGTACTTGCCCCATTGCCCCCTTGTGTATTCATTTTTACTTAATCCTAGCCAGCCTGCCGGCATTATATGCTGACATGATGTCATGATATCATATTGCCGTTCCCTACTGATATTGTACTCGCCCCATTTAAACAAAACAATTAATTTGCTGCCTGATGGTTGGTCACCCCGGCCACCCATATTGTGTATACATGTTAACTTAAGCCTAGCCAGCCTGCCGGCATCATACGATGACATGATGTCTAATGATATCATGTTGCCGTTCCCTACTGAAATTGAAATTGGACTTGTTACATCCGTGTAATACATTCACTCACAGGACGTGAAGTTCAGGACACCATAGCGTAAGCCGGAGCTAGCTACAGTCACCGTTATCTTTCCTTACCCTACTGATAATGTACTCGCCCCATTTTCTGCCTGTAGGTTGGTCACCCCCGCCACCCTGCAGCGCAAGCGCCGAAGGGTTAGCCTCAAGAAGAAGGGCTTGGAGAAGAGCAAGGCTGAGGCTGCTGATTACCACAAGCTGTTGGTGCAGCGTCTCAAGGAGCAGCGTGAGCGCAGGTCTGAGTCTTTGGCCAAGAAGCGAGCCATCCGCCAGGCCTCCGTCGCCTCTAAGGAGGCCCCTGCTGCCAAGTAAATTATTGGCTTGTGGCCTAGTACAGTACCCATGTCAGATGACTAGAACCTCTAGTGTAAAATTGGGTTACACTTGTCTTATGAACGCTATACAGACGTCTCAATCTACACCTTCTTGGCGGAGCCCCCTCTTCAAGGGGGCGGGCGCCCCCATGTTTACCCGTTTGACCGGGGGGGGAAAACTTGAAGCCTGACACGTCAGGCAATGGTCGCATAACTAACTCGCTCCGGTCAGCTCCATCGTTGCCACCTTTCGTTCCGTTGCCAACACACTCCGCAAATTATCCGAGTCGCCTGCGACGCTGCATAGGACTTGTTCTTTCTGGTGTGTCCACGAAGGTTTTACATATGAATGGTCCTTGCAACGTGAACTTGGAACTTGGTTACCAAGCTTCAGCTAGCAATTTAGCTGCTCGCCGTCCTCCTCGCAACTATCTTTATTTCTGGGCAGACAAATGCCAACGGACGATCCGGCTGTCAGCCAATTACAATATGATCAAGTACAGGTCCGCCAGTCTCCCTATGATGTATTGATGTCTACCTAGGGTCATAACTTGAACTGGAACTTGGTTACATAGCTGCAGCCAGCAATTCGGCTACTCGCCGTCTTCGGCAGTAAAAAAAATTACCAGGAAAATGTAAACTCGAGCAAATCACTTTTGTTTTTTCATTTTTCATTTTCCATTTTTAATATTTTCCTCTTCTTCTGAACGAAAAAAAACAGTACACAAAAAAAATAACCTTTTGATACCTATCAGAAAAGACGATCCAGTCTCTTCATACATTCATGGATGAACAAATGGTCATAATCCCTTCTAATCTGCATTGCCAGCTGTGGCGAACGGGATGGTCTCCTTTACACCACGCCCCTCCAGGAGGAATCTTTTCATCTTCTTTTCTAATCGGCAAAGCGTAGTTGGCTAGGCCTGTTTTCCGTGAGTATAACACGGGGTGACTTGGCTTAGGGAGATGGTGAACATCCCAGAGTTGGCTGAAAAACCATGTGACACTGCAATCATATGCAACCCCTGGGCAGCAAGCAATGCTATCGTGTAAAGATACAAACACGATTTGCTCACGTTCACATTTCCCTCTCTTAACTACCTAAGACGGCGAGCAGCCAAATTGCTGGCTGGCGCCATGTAACCAACTTGTAAGTCCAAGTTTAATCCTATGCAACAAAAACAGAGTGATTCTTGAGGTGATCCTATTGGGAAGACCTTGCCTAAGTTGTCTGTCAACGTACATTCGGAAATAGAAGCAACCATGCATCGAGAAATCACATTTCAAAAGAAACCAAGCATGTAAGTAAGCATGTATGTCCATGGGTAGGCTAGCTAATAGGCTAAAGGGACTTCCCCAACCGTCACAGGAAGGGCTGAAAGACACAACTTTGATGAACTGAACCCCAAACAATTGTTTTACCAACGGGGGCCCTGAGTTCGTGCTATAGTGATACCTCAATTATACAATTATTACATTGCAAGTCCTGTGGTAGCTTGAAGGCGAAGCTATTTGTTTTCAGCTTTCTGTAGTTCCAGTTGTGTAGCAAAAGTTGTGATGCAAGCCTGGTTTCAGGATTGTGGCGGAGACCCGGGGTGTTGGTGGGGAAGCGCGATGCACTGGCCCATATGCCCCCCCCCCCCCCCCCCCCCCCCCCCCCCCCCCCTGGCCTAACTATAAAGGAGTGGTGCTTCGTGCCGCACACTACAAAATCCTGTGGGCTACTCAACGTTTCTGAAATCAGGTTTGAGTGGCCCACCTAGCTACACAACCTTGCCTAGATAAATCAGAAATAAATAACTCTGCCACTGGGGTGATACCGAGACGCTCAATTTGAGACGCGTCGCACAACAGAGTGGAGCAGCACATGGGCTCTCCAAACATATATTACAAATAAGGCCCGAAGGCAGCCAGACCTATGCATCGACACCACAATACGGTTGGTGAAAATGGCAAAACGTTTGAGACCATGGCGAAACCACCAGTCGAAACTACACTACAGGCGAAACAACAGGCGACACCACCTGGAATCGTCGAAATCACAAGTAGAAATAGTAGGTTTGGCGAAACCACCGGGAATTGTCGAAACCACCGGTCGCAAGTTCGCCGGGAGTGCAATGTATAACGACATTACCGAAAAAATTAATCAACTACCCTGCTTCACTTCAGGTTCCCTCGTACCAAACTCCTTACCAGGGTGGTTCAAGAAAGTGACTAAGTCCCAAAACAGCCTGAACTCCCTTATCGACCTGAGGTGACCGGCCCTTGTCCCGGGTTCATGCACAGGTGGCCTGTGCCAAGGGGGGTACCTTAGCGTGTCTCACGTAAACTCTCAAGGGCGTTGAACAACCGAACTCCTTACACTTCCTTAGGTCTGATGGGACACAAGAAGTTGTAGAAGGCGTCGTTCACAAATAGGGGGCCACCTGCAGCCGCCTGTTCACCAGCTTGTTTCCATGCTACCCATGTCCCTTGGTGAATCTTCTTGAGATCCTCACCTGCAGGAAAAATGTTGTTCAAATTCAAAACTAAATTCAAATCCAATACTCACCTGCAGGATACATGTTCAAATTCAAAACCCAATTCAAATTCAATACTCACCTGCAGGGTACAGGTTCGCACGTGTTGATCAAATTCAAAACCCAATTCAAATTCAAAACTCGCCTGCAGGATGCATGTTGTTCACATTCAAAACTCAACTCAAATTCAATACTCACCTGTAGGGTACATGCGCACACATATATGTAAATTTAATGGTTTTGCCCACCCTAGCGCACAATGCGACCCGCGGGTTTGATCCCGCGGTACCCTATATTGACCCCCGAAGAAAAACGCCAAATTCTAAAAACACGATTTTTTGCTGTCAGTACGGTATGGTAGTATATAGTAAATTGATACAACTTTGAAGGGAGCCAGGGTTGTTCATTTAAATCAAATTCAACACTGAGTTCAAATTCAAAACTCACCTGCAGGTTACATGTACACACATGTTGTTCAAATTCAAAACTCAATTCAAATTCAATACTTGCCTGTAGCATACATGTTGTACGTATATAGTTAATTGATAAAACGTTGATGTGGGAGCCAGAGTTGTTCAGGTGAGGGGGACCCCCAGGGATTTTTTTCCGGAATACATTCCGATCGGAATACGTGACCCCGTTTTGGCCGAAATTGCCGGATTGTTTTCTTCTTCAGAAATTGACTAAAAATGACCCAAATCGACCCAAATCGGATCTTGTTTTGTGAGGGAAATAGGGAGGAATAAAATAAAAAGGAATAAGATTTCCTCTTTTTGATTTGAATAAAATATCCCTGGGGACCCCGAATCCGCTTCTTGAAACATAGCCTGTTTCACAATCTGCCTCTTGAGACGCACCCGGTTTCAAAACCTGCTTCCCTGTCGCACCCAGATCCTCTGAGATGCAACGGACCCACTGGATCTGCGGCTGCGACGCAACGGACCCTCCCCACGTTGCAGAAAAAATTCGGAGAGGTTGGCCGTCGGAGCAACAGGTGGCACCGGAATCGAGTGCATCGGACTGAAGCCAGGGTTTACGATAGGGCCAGGGGCCAGTTCGGTCCAGGGTTGCATGCAGACAACACGACAAACAAACAGACAACACGACAAACAAACAGACAACACGACAAACAAACGGACAATGGCTGATTCTGGGGCTCCCACCCCCCAGAAGGGGGGGCTCCACCAAACACGTTGAGGTGGGAGCTGCTATTTCTATACTACCGGGCATTGTTGTGCACCCCCCCCACCCCCCCCACACACTACGTCCCCTCATATTCCTGACGTGGTGAATACATGTAACATAAGTGGGGGAGATGCATTCAATGTGGTGCCTGATTCTATCAAGTTTGGGGGGACAATCAGGTGCGCTTTGAAACAGCTAGTGACAAGTGCACCCCATGCGCCTGTGGTGGTGAATATCTGAAACTTAAGTGGGGGAGATACGCTCAACTATACTAACGGGCATTGTTTTGAAAGGATTTTCACCCCAGGAGGTGGGATGCAATACACAAACCAGCGCCACCTAGGATTCAGCAAGAGATGCAGAGAAATTCTGTTCGCGACGGAGCGACAGGTGGCAACGGAAGTGAGTTAGTTACGAGACCGTTGGCTGACGTGTCAGGCTTCGTCTTGGTCGCGAACAAACGGACAACGGGGTTACACCAGGTGTAACACCCTGGTGTAACACTGACTGGGGGCTCCCGCCCCCTTGAAGAGAAATTCCCCTCGAAGAGAAATTCCCATAACAACATAAGTAGGCACCCATTGGAAAGGCGGGGTAGGCCAGACCACTCAGGCATGAAACAATCCCTTCCTGCTAAACACTGTTTTTTTCGTGCAACGCATCGCCAGTCTGTCCCTGCTAGGCAATGCATGGGTCCGGCGACGCTAGTCAGAACCGCCCCCGTGAACCCACCGGGCTCTGCTCTGCGCGCCCCGGCGCGCGCTGGGGTCGCACTGAGTCGCCCAATTTGATTTCTACCCTACCAACCCTATAGCAACACTGTGCATCTGGAAGCTGACAAAAATATCCAATACTGTTGGAATCTCAAGGCTTGGCCCAGTGGCTGCCTAGAAGCTGCCTAGAAGCTGCTGCTCCTAGTGGAATAAAAATATAAATAAATTAATCTTAACTTCCAAGATATGTCACAATGACACTTATAAGGAGGTGGGGTTAAGTGAACCGGATCGTAAATATCCGATGGACGTCACACCTAGAGTCCAGTTACCATGCCGGTCGACGACCCTCCGGGTGGGCCCAGGTGACCTCGATGGGGTTCGAACCAGCAACCTGATAAGACCTCGCACCTGCTTCCGTTCGATCCGGGATCGCTTTACGATAGAGCCATCCTGTTCCGAACGGAAAGCTCCTAGTGGAAAAGAAAAGCTATGGTATGCCAGGTGAGCGACCGTGCTCATGAAAACCATGAAAAGCATGAATGACCTTGCTAAAAAACCACGAAAAACATGAATGATCTTGTTCAGAACACCATGAAAAGCATGAATGAATTTGGTCATGAAAAGCATGAATGCATTTGGTCATGAAAACCATGATGAACTTGCTCATGAAAAGAAAAAGGTAAGGAAACCAAGCACCCTCACCTCCGGTGTAGTGAGGATCTAGAATGAGGAATGCACAGTCTCCAGTGCTCTCATTGAACTGCACACCAAGCAGGGTGTATGCCAAAACACCGCCCCCGATCATGACAGGGGTCCCTTGACTCTGGAAGTGGGCAGCCAGCTCTCGTGCTCGTGAAGGGATCTCCGACCCCCTGGGTGCAAAACAGTGGGTGGGGGAGATCAAGAGGGGGGAATGTCACACGGGAATGGTTGGGATAAGGGCATAACAAAACATCAAAGCCATCAGTCTCCCAGAAACAGTTTTGGTACCACTCTTCCTCTAGTATTCCCCCCCCCCCCCCCCCCCCCCCCCCCCCCGCACCACACACACACACACACACACACACACACACACACATATACACACACGCATACATACGCACATATACACACACACACGATCATGAGAAGGGTCCCTTGGCAGGTGAAGTGGGCAGCCAGCTCTCGTGCTCGTGAAGGGATTTCCGACCACTGGGTGCAAAACAGGGGGTGGGGATGAGGGTGGGGGGTGGGTGAGATACTACCACCACCAGGGTACTTCCAGTATCCAAATTGGCCAGCGCTTTAGCGCACTTGAAAACAAAAAAACTGCGCTTTGTAGCGCAAAAAGCGCAAAAATTGCTTGCTGCGCCCACAGGGAGTGACCACCACTACCACCAGATCTCCCGAGTTGACGGTCATAATGCGACAGGATACGCCTAGCAGCTTATCCAGCATTAGGACAATCCAATCGCATGATGCCTCTGGAAATAGTCGTATGCCTGCCACCTTCGACACCACTACCACATCACTACCACCAGAATTCACATGTTCACGGTCAAAATGCCTCTGGAAATAGCCGGATGTCTGCTTCCTTCCAATTTTGCTCTAATGCGTGTTCGTTAGAAAATATTTCATGTGGAAAAAGCTTCATAATCTTGTTGGTGATCGAAATGCTAAAACTGTTGAGGAAGACCAATAATAAACTTGTGAACGGATAAGCTCCACTACCACCACTACACCTACCACACCACTACCACCTACCACACCATTAAATTTACCACCACTACCACCAGATCTCACTTGTTCACAGTCACAATACGACAGGATACGCCTAGCAGCTTATCCAGCATGTAGGACAATCCAATCGCACAATGCCGCTTGAAATAGCCTTATGTCTGCCACCTTCAACCACTACCACCACTACCACTACCATACCACTACACCAACTACCACTATCACACCACTACCACCAGATCTCACTTGTTGACGGTCATAATGCGACAGGATACGCCTAGCAGCTCATCCAGAATGTAGGACAGCTCAATGGCCCCAATCCAGTTGGAAGAGCCAACAAAGTCTCTGCTCTTATCACCCAGCTTGACCAGCGTCTCTTGGATCTCCCTGGGGGGGTGAGTGGGGGTGGGTGGTGAGGGTGGTGGGTGGTGGGTGTGGTGGTAGTGTGGGTGGTGGTGTGGGTGGTGGTGTGGTGGTAGTGTGGGTGGTAGTGTGGGTGGTGGTGTGGTGGTAGTGTGGATGGTAGTGTGGGTGGTGGTAGTGTGGGTGGTGGGTGTGGGTGGTGGTGTGGGTGGTGTGGGTGGTGGTTTGGGTGGTGGGTGGGGACATGCATGTAAGCATGGATTTTAGTGAGTTGTGTGTGTGTAACAGATCAGCAGGTGGCTAAATAGGGTACGAATGAGACAGGGTACAGCGGTAGGGCCAAAAACAGAAACCGCTTTAATCACCCAGCTTGACCAACGTCTCTCGGATCTCCCTGGGGGGAGGAGTGTGGGGTGTGGTGTGGGGTGTGGGGAGATAGTGTAGTGGTGTGGGTGGTGTGGTGTGTGTGGTGGTGTGTGTGGTGGTGTGTGTGGTGGTGTGTGTGGTGTGGTGTGTGTGGTGTGGTGTGGGTGGTGTTTGGGGACATACATGCAAGCATGGTTAAAGTTTGTCGTGAGTTTGTAGCAGATCTGAGGGTGGCTAAATAGGGAAGGGATGTGAGAGGGTACAGCGGTAGGACACAAAACAGAAACGGCTCTTATCACCCAGCTTGACCAGCGTCCCTTGCATCTCCCTGGGGGGGTGAGTGGGGGGTGGGGGGTGAGGGTGGGGTGCATGGGTGTGGGTGGTGGGCGGGTGGGGGGTGAGGGTGGTGTGGGTGGTGGTGTGATGGTGTGGGATGGGTGGTGCGTGGGGACACACATGTTAGCATGGTTGTATTGTGTTGTGAGAATGTAACAGATCTGTGGGTGGCTAAATAGGGTAGGGATATGAAAGGGTACAGCGGTAGGGCCAAACATAGAAACGGCTCTTATCACCCAGCTTCACCAGCATCCCTTGCATCTCCCTAGGGGGAGGAGTGGGGGGTGGGTGGTGAGGGTGGCGTGTGTGTGGGGTGGTGGTGTGGGTAGTGGTGGTGTGGGTAGTGGTGGTGTGGGTAGTGGTGGTGTGGGTGGTGTGGGTGGTGGTGTGGGTGGTGGTGTGGGTGGTGGTATGGGTGGTGGTATGGTGCGGTGTGGTGGTGGTGGTGGTGGGGGGGGGGGGGGGGACATACATGTAAGCATGGTTGTAGTGTGTGGTGAGTTTGTAACAGAGACGGCTCTTATCACCCAGCTTGACCAACATATCTAGGATCTCCCTGGGGGAGGAGTGGGGGGTGGGGGGCGAGGGTGGTGTGGGTGGGTGGGTGGGTGGAGGGGGGCGAGGGTGGTGTGGTGTGGGTGGTGTGGTTTGGGTGGTTGTGTGGGTGGGTGGTGTGTGAGGACATACATGTAAGCATGCTTTTTGTGAGTTGTGTGCTTGTAACAGATCTGCGGGTGGCTAAATAGGGTAGGGAACAGCGGTAGGGCACAAAACAGAAACGGCTTTAATCACCCAGCTTCACCAGTGTCTCTTGGATCTCCCTGGGGAGGGGGGGGGGGGGGGGGGGGGGTCATACATATAGCATGGTCGTAGTTTGTTGTGTTGTGTGCTTGGTGTGTTTGGTGTAAGCATATTCGTGTTGTGTGCTTGGTGCAATCATGGTTGTAGTGTGTTTTGTAAAATATTTGCGGGTGGCCAAATAAGGTGAATATAGCGCGCCTAAACACATGCACATAATAACACATGTACATAATCACACATGCACATGTACCGGTACATAATCACACAAGCACACATACATAATCACACATGCATCTATAAGACAGTAATCACCACATGCACATAATACATAGATCAACACAATGACATCATACATAATCACACATGTACATAATCACACATGCACATATTACATAATCAACAGAAAAACATGCACATAATACATAATCACAGCATACATAATCACCATGCACATATACAATAAGCAACACACATGCACAGATACATAAATCACAACATACATAATCACACATGCCACATATACATAATCACACTGCAAATATACATAATCAACACATGTACAGTAATCACACATGCACATATACATAATCACACATAATACATAATCACACATGCAATATACATAATCACACATGCACATATCATATCACCCATGCACATATACACATCATCACACATGCACATATACATATCACAAAACCATATACATAATCAGCCACAGTGCACTATACATAATCACACATATACATAACCACAAAAACACTGCAACAACTACAATACTCAACATGACATAACCACACATGCAGCTATACATCGATCACACATTCATATCACACATGCCACCTTACCCTACTCACCCATGTCCCCATATAACATAACACAACATTCCCCTATACATAATCACACATGCACATAACATACATCACACATGCACAATCCATAATCCCCATGCACATATACATCACGCCACATGCACATATAATAATCACACAGGTACATATCACACAATGCACATATACAATAATCCCACATATCCATAATCCCACATTCACATATACATATCACACATGCACATATACTATCAGCCATGCACTATGACTAATCACAACACAGGCACATATACATAATCACACATGCACATGTACCGGTACATAATCACACATGCACATGTACCGGTACATAATCACACATGCACACATACATAAGCACACATGCACATATACATAATCACACATATACATAATCACACATGCACATATACATAATCACACATATACATAATCACACATGCACATATACATAATCACACATATACATAATCACACATGCACATATACATAATCACACATATACATAATCACACATGAACATATACATAATCAAACATATACATAATCACTCATTACATAATTAAGCACAACATATACATAATCACACCTGTACAAAATCAAACATATACTATCACACATGTACAGTATCACAAATGCCCCATATACATAATCCACATGGTACATAATCCCACATACACAAATCACACATTTGTACATATCACACCTGCAATAATCACACATGCACATATAACATAATCAACATGTACCTAATCACACACATGCACATATACATAATCACACATGTACTTAATCACACATATACATAATCAAACATGTACATAATCACACATATACATAATCACACATGTACATAATTACACATGCACGTATACATAATCACACATGTACATAATCACACATGCACATATACATAATCACACATGTACATAATCACACATGCACATATACATAATCACACATACACATAATCACACATGCACATATACATAATCACAACATTACTTAAATCACACATATACGATACTCAACCATGTTACAAATCAAACCTATACAATAATCACACATATACATAATCACACAAGCACATATACATAATCACACATTTACATAATCACACATGCACATATACATAATCACACATGCACATATACATAATCACACATGCACACATACATAATCACACATATACATAATCACACATGCACATATACATAATCACACATGCACTTGTACATCATCACACATGCACATATACATAATCACACATATACATAATCACACATGCACATGTACATAATCACACATGCACATATACGTAATCACACATGTTACTAATCAACACAGTCACATATACATAACACACAGTACTTGTCAAGCACATGCACATATACATAATCAACACCATTCACTATAACATAATCACACATCTCTAAATCACACATGCACATGTCCATAATCACACATGCACATATACATATTCACACATGCACATATACATAATCACACATGCACATATACATAATCACACATGCACATATACATAATCACACATGTACTTTATCACACTGCATAATACATAATCAACACACACATGCTGCTCATATAACATAATCACCTATACATAATCACCATGCCACTATCATAAGCACAAATATACATACTCACAATGAACATATACATCATCAAATTACATATCACCAGGCTCATAATCACACATTCCATAATCACAATTACAAATCACACATATACATAATCACACATGTACATAATCACCCATGCACTATACATATCCACCTGTACTCATCAACACATCACATTATCACACATGTACATAATCACACATGTACATAATCACACATGCACATATACATAATCACACATGTACATAATCACACATGCACATATACATAATCACACATGTACATAATCACACATATACATAATCAAACATGTACATAATCACACATATACATAATCAACTTTAACAAATACACAATGCACGTAATACATAGAATCACACATGTACGTAAACACATTCACTTAAGACATAATCAAACAACAGTACATAATCACACATGCACGTATACATATCACAACACATTTACCATAATCACACAATGCACATATACCTAATCACACATGTACATACCATACACATATGCATCACAAAACAATTACAATAATCACTATACAGAATCACAACACTGTACATAATTACACATGCACGTATACATAATCACACATACACATAATCACACATGCACATATACATTATCACACATGCACATGTACCGGTACATAATCACACATGCACATGTACCTGTACATAATCACAAATGCACACATACATAATCACACATGCACATATACATAATCACACATATACATAATCACACATATACATAATCACACATGTACAAAATCACACATATCACAGATATCGACACCTTCATAAATCACACATGCACATATACATAATCACACATGTACATAATCACACATGCACATATACATAATCACACATGTACATAATCACACATACACATAATCACACATGTACATAATCACACATGCACATATACATAATCACACATGTACATTATCACACATGTACATAATCACACATGCACATATACATAATCACACATGTACATAATCACACATATACATAATCAAATATGTACATAATCACACATACACATAATCACACATGTACATAATTACACATGCACGTATACATAATCACACATGTACATAATCACACATGCACATATACATAATCACACATGTACATAATCACACATGCACATATACATAATCACACATGTACATAATCACACATGCACATATACATAATCACACATATACATAATCACACATGCACATGTACATAATCACACATGCACATATACGTAATCACACATTAATAATCACACATCACACATATACATAATCACAAACATGCACATATACATATCACACATGCACTATACATAATCACAACATATACAAAACACAAATGCACAATGCCATAATCACCCCATGCAACATATACATATTCACACATGCACATATACATAATCACACATGCACATATACATAATCACACATGCACATATACATAATCACACATGTACTTAATCACACATACATATATACATAATCACACATGCTCATATACATAATCACACATAATACCTATCACACATGCCACTATACAATCCACAATATACATAATCACACATGAACATATACATAATCAAAAATATACATAATCACGCATGCACATAATCACACATATACATAATCACACATGTACAAAATCACACATATACATAATCACACATGTACATAATCACACATGCACATATACATAATCACACATGTACATAATCACACATACACATTATCACACATGTACATAATCACACATGTACATAATCACACATGCACATATACATAATCACACATGTACATAATCACACATGCACATATACATAATCACACATGTACTTAATCACACATATACATAATCAAACATGTACATAATCACACATATACATAATCACACATGTACATAATTACACATGCACGTATACATAATCACACATGTACATAATCACACATGCACTTATACATAATCACACATGTACATAATCACACATGCACGTATACATAATCACACATGTACATAATCACACATGCACATATACATAATCACACATGTACAGGATCACACTATCATAATCAAACAGGTACTACTCCCTATACAATAATCAACCCATGTACAAAGTACGCATGGCAACTATACATAATCACAACCATACACAGATCACACATGCACATATACATTATCACACATGCACATTACCGGTACATAATCCAACACATGCACAGGTACCTTTACATAATCACAAATGCACACATACATATCACACATGCACATATACATAATCACACATATACATAATCACACATCCCCATATACATAATCACACATGTACAAAATCACACATATACATAATCACACATGTACATAATCACAACATGCCCATCTACAATAATCACCTTTACATAATCATCACCCATACCCTAATCACACATGTACATTATCAAACATGTACATAATTCACACATCACATGATTCATAATCACACATGTACATAATCACACATATACATAATCAAATATGTACATAATCACACATACACATAATCACCATGTCATAAGTTACACATGCACGTATCATAATCACACATGTACATAAATCACACGGCACATATACATAATCCCACATGTACAAAATCAAATCAAACCTGCACATATACATCATCCACATGTACATAATCACACATGCACATATACATAATCACACATATACATAATCACACATGCACATATACATAATCACACATATACATAATCACACATGCACATATACATAATCACACATGCACATATACATAATCACACATGCACATATACATAATCACACATATACATAATCACACATGCACATATACATAATCACACATGCACATATACATAATCACACATGCACATATACATAATCACACATATACATAATCACACATGCACATGACATATCCCTCAGGTGCACATATACGTAATCAACACATTACAAATCACACATGACATCATAAATCAACATGTAACTTACCACACATGCACATATACATAATCACACATGCACATATACATAATCACACATATACATAATCACACATGCACATGTCCATAATCACACATGCACATATACATATTCACACATGCACATATAACATAATTCACCATGCACATAACAATAATCACACATGCACATATACATAATCACACATGTACTTAATCACACATACATATATACATAATCACACATGCTCATATACATAATCACACATATACATAATCACACATGCACATATACATAATCACAAATATACATAATCACACATGAACATATACATAATCAAAAATATACATAATCACGCATGCACATAATCACACATATACATAATCACACATGTACAAAATCACACATATACATAATCACACATGTACATAATCACACATGCACATATACATAATCAAGACTGTACAGAATCACACTACACATTGATCACACATTACAATAATCACACCTTTACAAATCAACACATCACATATACATAATCACACATGTCATATGCACACTGCACATATACATAATCACACATGTACTAATCACACATATACATAATCAAAATTTACAATAATCCCACATGTACATCATTACACAATGCGTATACATAATCCACATGTTTCCTAAATCACACATGCACTTATAATAATCACAATGTACAAATCACACATGCACGTATACTAATCACCATGACCTAATCACACATTGCACATATATATAATCACACATGTACAAAATCACCACATAGGCATTAATTCAAACATGACCTAATCACATAAATAAAAAATGTAACATAATTTACACATGCACGTATACATAATCACACATACACATAATCACACATGCACATATACATTATCACACATGCACATGTACCGGTACATAATCACACATGCACATGTACCTGTACATAATCACAAATGCACACATAATATAAAAACATGCACATATACATAATCACACATATACATAATCACACATATACATAATCACACATGTACAAAATCACACATATACATAATCACACATGTACATAATCACACATGCACATATACATAATCACACATGTACATAATCACACCAGGCACATATACATACACACTGTACATAAAGTCCAAACATACACATAATCAACACGGTACATAATCACATTGTACATAATCACACTGGAACATATACATAATCACACCTGTACATATCACAACATGTACATAAGCACACATGCACATATACTAATCACACATGTAATCATCACACATAAATAATAAATATGTTAACATCATCACACATACACATAATCACACTGTACATAAACACATGCACGTATACATTAATCACACATGTACATAATCCACACAGCACATATACATAATTCACAATGTACATAATCACACTGCAACATTTACATAATACACATGTACATAATCAACAAGCACAGATACATAATCAACATATACATTATCACACAAGCACATATACCTAATAAACCCATTTACATAATCACACAGGCACATCTACATAATCACACAGCCACATATACATATCCACATGAACACCATACATAATCACACATATACATCATCACACTGCCACATATAAAATAATCACAAATGCCTGTACATCATCACACAGAAATATAACATAATCACACATATACATAATCACAAAAGCACATTGTACATATCACACGCACATTACGTAATCACCACCTGTACAATTAAATCACACATGCCATAGACATAATCAACATGTACTTATCCCCAACATGCACATATACATAATCACACATGCACATATACATAATCACACATATACATAATCACACATGCACATGTCCATAATCACACATGCACATATACATATTCACACATGCACATATACATAATCACACATGCACATATACATAATCACACATGCACATATACATAATCACACATGTACTTAATCACACATACATATATACATAATCACACATGCTCATATACATAATCACACATATACATAATCACACATGCACATATACATAATCACAAATATACATAATCACACATGAACATATACATAATCAAAAATATACATAATCACGCATGCACATAATCACACATATACATAATCACACATGTACAAAATCACACATATACATAATCACACAGGGACTTAATCACATGTGACATAATCAAAACTATACATAATCAACATGTACATAATTACACATGCACGTATACATAATCACACATGTACATAACACACATGCAATTACATACTCACACATGTACATATCACAAACATGCACATATAATAATCACACAGTACATAATCACACATGCACATATAAATAATCACACAGTACAGAATTCACACATCTACATATCAAAACATGTACAAAATCACAAATATAAATAATCACACATGTACATAATTACACACTGCACGTTTACATAATAAAACATAACATAAATTCACACATGCACATATAATATTCACACATGAGATGTATGGTAATTAATCCCACCAATGCACATTGTACCGTAATAATCACAAATGCACACATACATAATCACACATGCACATATACATAATCACACATGCACATATACATAATCACACATGCACATATACATAATCACACATGCACATATACCTAATCACACATGCACTATACTAATCACACAGTATACATAATCACCACTTGCAAAATACCTAATCACACATGCACATATACATAACACACATGCACATAAATAATCAAAATATACCTAATCACCACATGAAACATATACATTAATCACAACAATAACATAATCACACATGCAACATATTAACATTAATCACAAAATACATCAATGCACAAATCACATGTACATAATCACACATGCACTATACATTAATCAACATGCAAAGACATAATCACCATGTATCCTTATCACAACATGCACATATCATAATCAAACAATACATAATCACACATGCAAATACAATAAAAAACCACATATATATAATCACACATGCAACTATACATAAATCACACATGCAAACATAACATAATCACACATGCACAATTACAGAATCCCACATGCACGAGACATAATCACACATGTACTTAACCAATGAACAATACATATCCACACATGCACTATACATAATCACAACATATACATAATCACACATGCACATATTACATATCACACATATACATAACCACACATGCACATATACATTAATCACTAATATACCATAAAACACATGAAACAATACATAATCACACATGCACCATATACATAATCACACATGTACATAATCAACCATGCCACATAACATAATAACACATGCACATATACATTTAATCAACACATGCACAATATACGAATCACACATGTACATAATTCAAAATGCAAATATACATAATCACACATGCACATTATACATGAATACACATCACATAAAATAATCACACATGCACAATATTACATTAAATCACACGGGCACATATACATAATCACACAGGAATGTACCGGGACATAATCACACATGCACATGTAACAGGGACAGTTAACACACAGGGCACACATAAATAATCCACACAGGCACAGATACAGTAATCCACACATATACATAATCACACATGCACATATACATAATCACACATATACATAATCACACAGGCCACATATACCTAATTCACACCTCATAAACATAACAACAGACACATCTACATGAATCAACATATACATAATCAGCAGTTACATAATCACACATATACATTATAATCACACATGATAAAAAATCACACAATATACAATCAAACTGTACATAATCACAAAAGCACATATACATAATCACACATGTACATAATCACACATACACATAATCACACATGGGACATAATAACACATACATTAATCAAACAGCACATATTACATAATCATACATGTACATAATCACACATTGCACCTATTAACATAAATCACCATTGTACTTAATCAACATATACCTAACAAAACAGGTAAATAAGCAAACAGAGACATAAATCACACAGTAACTAAGTACACATGCACGTATACAGAATCACCACATGTAAATAATCACACATGGCACATAGACATAATCACACAGGGAATAAGCACACATGAACAGAGAAGAAGCCACACCGACACAGAAGCACACAGGCACATAGACAGAAGCACACAGGGACAAAGCCACACAGAGGCGAGAAGCAAACAGGGACAGGAAGCCACATAAGAGGCATAATACCACACAGGGACAAAGACACAGGGCAGGAGACAGAAGCACACAGACACGGAAGCACCACAGGCACATAATCAGTATGCACAGAATGGCACAGGTACGGGACAAGCCACACGCAACATGGACCGGGACGAAGCAACAAAGGCACACAGACAGAAGACACAGGGCAGAGAAGAAGCAAAGAGAAGAAGCCCACAGAGACAGAAGCACACAGGACAAAAGCACAACAGAGACAGAAGAAACCACAGGGATCAGTAATCCACACATGCACATATTGACATAATCACACATGTAATAATCACACCATGCACATACATAATCACACCATGTAATAATCACACATATAAAATACTTCACACATGTACATTAATCCAACATGTACATAATCACACATGCACATAACATAATCACACAGTACATTAAATCACACATGGACATAATCACACATGACATATACAAATCCACCAACATGTACATTAATCACACCATATACATATAAATATGTACATAATCCACACATATAGCATAATCCACACAGGTACATAAATTACACATGCCACGTATTACATTTAATCACACGGTACATAATCCACATGCAAGATACCAGTAAGCACAAAATACATAATCACACATCACATATAACATAATCACACAGACATAATTCACAATGCACATATTACATAATCCACAATGTACATTTAATCACACATATACATAATCAAAATTGTACATTTAATCACACATATACATAATCAACATGTACATAGTAAACCATGCACGTATACATAAATCCAAATTTACACAATAATCACCACAGCAACTAGACATGTATCACATAGGCAATGTGTACCGGGACAGAATCACACATGCAATGTACTGGACGAATGCACAAAGGCACACATACAGGAGCACACAAGCAAAAGAGACAAACACACATATTACGAAATCACACCAGGCACAGTCTACAATAATCACACATGCACTATACATATCACACATGCACCATATACATAATCAACACAGGCACATATACATTGAACTCACAACATGCACATGTACAGAATGCACACCATATAACAAATCAAACCTGCACATATACATAATCACACATGACATATACTAATCACACATGCACAATATACATATCACAATATACAGAATCACACAGAAAATAAGACATAATCACACATATACATAACACACATGACCAATAAATAAATAACACAATACATTAATCAACATGCACATGTAATAACACACATGCAACAGGTACATAATCAACACATGCAAATATACATAATCACCCACAGTGTACATAATCACACATGAAATACATAATCACACATATAATAATCACACATGCACATATACTAATCACCAATATACAGAATCAACACATGCACATAACCATAATCACACATACAATAATACACAGCCACATATACATACACACATGCACGTGTACATCCACACACATGGACTTACCACACATGACATTATACATAATCACACATGCACTATATCATAATCACACAGATTACCATAATCCAACACATGCACATTACATAATCACCACCTGCCAACATAGACATAATCACAATGTACATATCACACATGCACATATAACATCATCACACATGTACATAATCACCACATGATAAATAATCATACATGTACAGTAATCAAACATATACATAACACACATGTAAATAATTACACATGCACGGTATACATATTCACACATACAATAATTCAAACATGCCACATATACATTATCACCATGCCCAAGTACCGGTAATAATCACACATGACCACATGTCCTTGTACTAATCACCAAATTCCACAAACATACATCATCACACAATGGCACATATTACATAATCACACATATTAAACTAATCACACCATGCACATATACATAATCACCACATGCACATATACAAATCACCCACATGCACATATCATAATAACAAAACATAATTCACAATTGCAACAATACATCATCACACATGCACATATACCATAATCACACATGCACATACCATAATCACACATATACATAATCACACATGAACCATATAACATAATCACCACATATACATAACCCACCAATGCACATATACATTACTACACTATACATAATCACACAGGAATTACTAACCACACATGACATATACATAACACACAATGCCAAATATACATAATCACCATTTAATAATCACAACATGCACATATTATACATAAATCAACACTATACATAATCCCACACATGCCACAGATATATTAATAATCCCATATACATCATCACACATGCACATATAATAATACACAATGCACATATACATAATCACCACATGCACGTATACAAATCACCACATGTACTTAATCACAAGACATATACATAATCACACATTGTCACATATACATAATCACAACATCTACATAATCCAACAGGCACATATTACATAAATCCCCACACATTATACATAATCACACATGCACATATACATAATCACACATGTACATAATCACACATGCACATATACATAATCACACATGTACATAATCACACATATACATAATCAAACATGTACATAATCACACATATACATAATCACACATGTACATAATTACACATGCACGTATACATAATCACACATACACATAATCACACATGCACATATACATTATCACACATGCACATGTACCGGTACATAATCACACATGCACATGTACCTGTACATAATCACAAATGCACACATACATAATCACACATGCACATATACATAATCACACATATACATAATCACACATATACATAATCACACATGTACAAAATCACACATATACATAATCACACATGTACATAATCACACATGCACATATACATAATCACACATGTACATAATCACACATGCACATATACATAATCACACATGTACATAATCACACATATACATAATCACACATGTACATAATCACACATGTACATAATCACACATTGAAAATATACTAATCACAATGTACATAGTCACACATGTTAGCATAATCACACATGCACATATACATTAATCACACACAACATTGTACATAATCACACATATACATAATCAAATATGTACATAATCACACATATACATTTAATCACCACATGTACATTAATCACCATGCGTATACCATAAGCACCACATGTAACATAAGCACACATGGCACAGAGACAGAAGCACACAAGGACACAAGGACCCATGGCACAGGAGAACAGGGAAGACAACAGTGGACAGAAGCACAAAGGCACAGAGACAGGAAAGCAAAGGACAGGAAGCACACATATCATGAATCCAAACAGTGTACATAATCAACACATATTACATAATCACAATGTATAATTAACAATGAACTGATTTACATAATCACACATAAACAAATCACACATGCACGATATACAATTTACACATTGCACATGGTACAGGAATAATCACCACATGCACATGTACCTGTACTTCCAAATGCACACATACATAATCACAACTGCACATATACATAATCAAACTATACAATCACAATGCACTATACATAATCACAATGCAATATTAACTAATCACACATGCACATATACATAATCACACATTGCACATATACCTTAATCACACATATTACATATTCACACTTGCACATATACATAATCAACATGACAACATCTTACATAATCCAAGATGCACATGTACATACATCACACATAGACATAATCACACATAGAACATATACATACACACATATACAATAATACACAATTTGCACATATACATAATCACACATATACATAATCACACATGCACATATACATAATCACACATGCACATATACATAATCACACATGCACATATACATAATCACACATGCACATATACATAATCACACATATACATAATCACACATGCACATATACATAATCACACATATACATAATCACACATGCACATATACATAATCACAGCTGCACATTATACAGAATACAATGCACCATATAACAAAATAACACATGCACGTATACAATCACACATCTGTACTTAATCACACATGCACATATACTAATCACAACATTGCACATATAATAATCACACATATACACAGCACACATGCAAATAATAATCACACATATTACAAACCAAACATGCACATATACTAATACACATACACATAATCACACATGAACATTACTAATCACCATGCCAAAACATATAAATAATTCAACATGCAACATTACAAATCACAATGACATAATACACACATGAAAGATTTACATAATCACAATGCACATATACATAATCCCCCCAACACATGGAAATATTACATAATCACCACATGTACATAATCACAAGACAGATACATAATCACCACATCACATATACATTAAATCACACATGAACATTACATAATCCACACAGGTACATCCGGCTGGGACAAGCAGTACCCATGCAACAGAGGACATAATCACCAGGGCATCAGAACACAGGCACAAGAATAATCACACTGACAAATCCACATAACATCAGCAAACATGGACAGAATCACCCGTTATACAAAGCCACATGGACCGAATGACAACAGGCACGATCAGAAGCACACATACACAGAAGCCACATGCACAGAGACATTAGCACACGCACAGGGACCCAGGTACAAATGGTCCCACATGCACATGGTACTGGACAAGCAACAAGCACCCATCAGAACACACAGGCACAGAGACCTAAGCACACACAGAGACAGAAGCACCAGCAATGCACAGTCTACATAATCACCGATGCACAGCATAAGCACACATCACATGACAGAGCACACTGCACCGATAAAAGCACACATATACAGAAGCAACGTGCACAGATAGCATAATCACACAGCACATAGACAGCCTCACACAGGGCACTTACAGAAGCACACAGATAACATAAGCACACATGAACATAGACATAATCAACATATACAGAAGCACACAGGCACCGATACAGAAGCAACAACAGAGACATAAGCACACATGCACAGGTACATAATCACACATGCACAGAGACATCCTCCACAGGCACAGATACCATATCACACATGCACCATATACATAATCAACACTATACATAATCACACATGCACAGATACCATAAATCACAACAGAAGACAGAATCACACTGCACAGATACATAATCACACATGCCAGAGACATAGCACACAGCACAGAGACATAACACACAGGAACGTATACATAAAGCCACACAGGTACTGAATACACTGCATCAACGACATATCACACATGCACATATCCATAGGCACACAGATACAGAATCACACATGACAGAGACATAATCACACAGAGACATAACCACACATCACATCTACATAAATCAACACATACACATAAGCACACACATGCACATTACATAATCACACATGCCATATACATATCACACTGCACATTACATAATCCACCTTCATATCACACATGCACATAACATAATCGAACATGCACAATCCAAATCACACATGGACATATACATAATCACACATGTACATATCACAACATTCAACATATACATAATCCAAGCGCGCTATACATCATCACACATGCACCTATACATAATCACACCATGTACATAATCACAACACCACATGCACATATACATATCACATATACATGATCACCCATGCCATATACATAATCACACCTGCCATAATACATAACACACTTGCACATATACTAATCACACTGCACAATATACATAATCACACATGCACATGACCGGTACATAATCACACATCACATGTACCGGTACATAAAATCACACACACCTGCACACATTACCATATCACACATGCACATTACATAATCCACATACACATATACATAATCTCACTGCCACATATACATCATCCACATTACATAATCACACTGCACAAACATAATACACCTGCACTATAAGAATCACAGCATAACATAATCACACATGCAACATATACATAATCAAACATGCACATAACATAACAACATATCATAATGCACACATGGCACATATACATAAATCACACATGCACATATATACATAATCACACATGCACATGTACCAGTACATAATCACACATGCACACATACATAATCACACATATACATAATCACACATGCACATATACATAATCACACATATACATAATCACACATGCACATATACATAATCACACATATACTCATCACCAATCACATATCAATAATCACACGTAGACATTATCACACATATACATAATCACACATATACATAATCACACATATACATAATCACTCATATACATAATCACACATATACATAATCACACATGCACATATACATAATCACACATATACATAATCACACATGCACAACACATAATAACCACATGTAATATCCCACAATGCACTATACTATCACACATGTACAATAATCACACATGCACATATACATAATCACACATGTACATAATCACACATGCACATACACATAATCACACATGCACATATACACTATCACACATGTACATAATCTCACATGCTAGCACACACACATGCACCCACGCGCACAAACAAAGAAGGGCCTGGGGGTGAGTGGCAGCAGGGGATGTGACATGGTAGAGCAGTAGGGCAGGCTGGTCAGGATGCAAGAAACATAGCATGTGAAGTAATCCAGTTGGAAGAGGCAACACAGTCACAGCTTGTATTAGTTCACCAGCAATGATAACGCCTGGTGGGGCGTGGTGGTCAAGGAGCCCGTCGTACGCGGGTAGGGAGCGGTCTCCTACCTCAACTGGACAAGCTACCATCGCGGTTGGCGACGACCTGCAACGCCAAGAGCGACCCAAGGGGGAGTCGAACCCCCGACTCTTCATCCTCAAGCGATCTGGTCTACCACTAGACCATTGTATATCACTGAAAGGGGCTAGTTAACCAGTAGAGAATGTGAACTTTATGTTCTCTACATACATGAGCCCCCAGACTAAAAGCCCCCCCCCCCCCCCCCCCCCCCCTCACACACACACACACAACACAGTCACGGCTTGTATTATTTCACTAGTGCTTATCCCGTTTTGACGACTGGCTCAATGGTAGAGTACGTCGAAACAAGAAGATACAGGATTCAAATCCCTACGGTTGCGCTTTAGTGTTCATGGTCGCTATTAACTGCCATGGTAGCTTTGTCCAGGTTAAGTAGCAGCCCGTTCTCTACCGCCATAAGACGGGGCTCACTTACTACCACACCCGACCAGGCGTTATCATTACTTAGGGTATATAATATATTATCCACGCACTTGTGACCAGGGCTTGGTCTACTGGTGTACTGCTGCAGCCTGAACCAGGAGCAGATGGTTTGCAGGGAGCGGTACGCACAGCCCCATCCTTTGTCGTTGAATCGATCCTGCACATGACAGCAACATGTATGTCAGTACATGTATGAGGGGATGTGCACATGTACATGTACGAGGGGATATGTACATGTACATGTATGAGGGGATATGTACATGTACATGTACGAGGGGATATGTACATGTACATGTATGAGGGGATATGTACATGCACATGTATCAGGGGATATGTACATGTACATGTATGAGGGGTTTGTACATGTACATGTATGAGGGGATATGTACATGCACATGTATCAGGGGATATGTACATGTACATGTATGAGGGGATATGTACATGTACATGTATGAGGGGTTTGTACATGTACATTGTATGAGGGGATACGTACAATGTAATGTACATGTATGAGGGGATATGTACATGTACATGTATGAGGGGATATGTACATGCACATGTATGAGGGGATATGTACATGTACATATATGAGGGGTTTGTACATGTACATGTATGAGGGGATATGTACATGCACATGTATGAGGGGATATGTACATGTACATATATGAGGGGATATGTACATGTACATGTATGAGGGGTTTGTACATGTACATGTATGAGGGGATACGTACATGCACATGTATGAGGGGATATGTACATGTACATGTATGAGGGGATATGTACATGCACATGTATCAGGGGATATGTACATGTACATATATGAGGGGATATGTACATGTACATGTATGAGGGGTTTGTACATGTACATGTATGAGGGGATATGTACATGTACATGTATGAGGGGATATGTACATGTACATGTATGAGGGGATATGTACACGTACATGTATGAGGGGTTTGTACATGTACATGTACGAGGGGATATGTACATGTACATGTATGAGGGGATATGTACATGTACATGTATGAGGGGATATGTACATGCACATGTATCAGGGGATATGTACATGTACAAATATGAGGGGATATGTGCATGTACATGTATGAGGGGTTTGTACATGTACATGTATGAGGGGATATGTGCATGTACATGTATGAGGGGATATGTACATGTACATGTATGAGGGGATATGTACATGTACATGTATGAGGGGTTTGTACATGTACATGTATGAGGGGTTTGTACATGTACATGTATGAGGGGAAATGTACTTTGAATCGATCCTGCGCATGACGTGCTTCAGTGATAATTTAATTGTACAATATAATTAAATCACCATCCCACATGGGATGATAATTTTATTGTGCAATTCTCATCGCATATTTTAATACAATGTATTATGTATAAGCTATTTCCATCGTGCAAAGTAAGCAGGATTCATGGAGCATGAGCATCGGCCATTGCATATTGTAACACAATGTATAAGGCATTTCCATCCTTCAAATGATTCAGGATTTATGAAGCTCCGGCTTACGCTGTGGTGTCCTTAAACATCACGTCCTGTGAGTAACTGTATTACACGGATGTAACAATTTCTTTTCAATTTATGAAGCATGTGAATCAGTACACAGTCATAATGTACCATACCATGTCAGAATACCACCTGGTGCAACTGCAGGATTCATGAAGCATATGAATATGTACGTAGTCATAATGTACCATACCATGTCAGGATACCACCTGGTGCATATCACCTGGTCAACTGCAGGATTCATGAAGCATTTGAATCAGTACATAGTCATCACATACTACCACCACCACTGTCACCACCAGGTTACTTCAAAGCGCGCGCTTATGAGCGCTGGCCTGCTGCCTTTTTGAGCCCCACTGCGCGTTTCGCGCAGTTTTTTGCAACCCCCTGTGGGCGCAGCAAGCAATTTTTGCGCTTTATGCACTACAAAGCGCAGTTTTTATTTTTCAAGTGCGCTGAAGCGCTGGCCAATTTGGTCAATGGAAGTACCCTGGTCACCACCACCACCATGTCAGGATACCACCTGGTGCAACTGAAGGATTTATGAAGCATGTGAATCAGTCCATAATCATGGCAGCTGTAGGCCTCAATGCTGACCCAACCCCCAGAGTTTGAAACAAGGATGACTTATTAGGGCAGCTTGTATGAGCTGTGGGAGGGCTGCATGTAGTGGTAGTGGTAGTAGAGGTGGTAGTGGTGGTAATGGTAGTCAGGTGGTAGTGGTGGTGGTAGTGGTGGTAATGGTAATAGAGGTGGTAGTGGTAGTAGTGGTGGTAGAGGTGGTAGTGGTGGTGGTAGAGGTGGTAATGGTAGTAGAGGTGGTAGAGGTGGTGGTAATGGTGGCAGTAGTGGTGGTGATAGTGATGGTGGTAGTGGTGGTGATAGTGGTGGTGGTGGTGGTAGGTGATAGTGGTGGCAGTGGTGGTAGGTGTTGGTGGTTTGGTGGTGGTGATAGTGATGGTGATAGTGGTGATGATAGTTGTGATTGTAGTGGTGATTGGTAGTGGTTGTGGTAGTGGTGGTAGTGTACCTGCATGTAGTGGTGGTAGTCGTATGAGCCATCCACCATGCTCACAGAGCCTCCAATAGCTGGCAGGCCAAGCCCCACATGAACATCTTTCAGTCTAACTTGTTCTGGGCCAGCTACCGACCCTGCTGATTCTGCCAGACCAAAGTCAAGGGCGTTGGAAGAGCGGACGCAAGGTTGGTTGTTGGGTAGGCCTAGAAGAGCATGTATTCCTTGCCTGAAGAGGGTGAGAGAAGGGCCAGGGTAAGGGAGGTTACGGAGGGAGGTGAGGGAGGGAGGTGAGAGTGAGGGAGGGGGCAGGGTAAGAGCCAGGGTCAGGTTGTTGGGTAGGCCTAGAAGAGCATGTACACCTTGCCTGCAGAGGGTGAGAGAAGGGCCAGGGTAAGGGAGGGAGGGAGGGAGGTGAGGGAGGTGAGGGAGGAAAGGGAGGAAGGTGAGGGTGAGGGAGGGGGCAGGGTAAGAGCCAGGGTCAGGTTGTTGGGTAGGCCTAGAATAGCATGTATCCCTTGCCTGCAGAGGGTGAGAGAAGGGCCAGGGTAAGGGAGGTGAAGGAGGGAGGTGAGGTTGGGGGAGGGGGCAGATTAAGAGCCAGGGCCAGGTTGTTGGTGTTACCTGAAGAAGCATGTATCCCTTTGCTGCAAAGGGTGAGAGAAGGGCAGGTTATGGAGGTGAGGGAGGGTTAGACAAGGGCAGGGTAAGGGAGGGAAGTGTGAGGAGCAGGTGGGGTAGGGAGATTAGAGATGGGAAGGGTAAGGGAAGGTGGAGGAGAAAGGAGAGAAGGGGAGGGTACGGGAGGTGCGGGAGGGAGAGTGTGGGCGATTGGAGGAGGGGCAGGGTACGGGAGGTGAGGTTGGGAGGAGGTGGGGAGGTGAGGGAAGGGCGGTCAGGGTAAGGATGTGAGGGAGGGGGAGGGGTGGGGCATGGTAAGGGAGATGAGGGAGGGATGTGAGGTAGGTGAGTGAGGGAGGTGGGGGAGTGAGGGAGACTTGGCAGGGAAGGGAGGTGAGGGAGTTAGGGAGTGGGGAGGGGAAAGGGAGGGGGGCAGGGTAAGGGAGGTGAGGGAGGGTGAGGAGAGGGATTTGAGTGAGGGGGCATGTGGTAAGGGAGGAAGGTGAAGGGGAGGGGGCCGGGGTAAGGGAGGGAGTTGAGGTGAGGAGAGGGGTAAGGAGGGGGCAGGGTAAGGGTGGGGGAAGGGGAAGTGAGGGAGATGGTGAGGGAGAGAGCAGGGTAAGGGAGGGAGTTAGAGTGAGGGCGAGGGTGAGGAGGGGCAGGGGTAAGGGTGGGGGAAGGGGAAGTGAGGAGAGGTGATTTCACAAGCTCCTGGTCCTTGCTTTTCCTTGCTTTCTTTGCATTCGGGTTTTGTCTCGCTTCTTGCGGTATTTTTCCTATGGTGCTGGTCTGTATGCAGGTTGTACTTGCTTGTTTTTTTCTTTCTGTTTTCCTTTTTCTGGCGTCCTGCCTACTCTGCCCCCCCCCCACCCACCCCCGACCCACCACCCGCCATTGGATCTAGCTTTCAGCTCATTCCGTTTCTTCTTATTCTGGCATGAGGTTTCGATACAGGAGAGTTACATGGTGGCTACATCCAGCTGGCAACAAGTGGTACAGTGATAAATGTCGTTTTTGTACAGTGGTCCCACGCATTTGCACGCACCGCATTGAAGCTAGCTTAAGCTCATTCGTCTCCGACGTGAGGTTCGGGTACAGGAGAGTCACATGATGGCTTCGTCCAGCTGGCAAGAAGTGGTACGCCTTGAGAACAGTTAACGCGCTCTCTGAGGCCAGCAGTTCCTTACAAGCGTTTAACTGGGACATAAGCGCTGGTTGCAACACTTTTTGACCCAGCTCTGCTAGAAGGGTCCCATGCGGAACGTAGCAGAGCACATCCAGCGACAAGCTCACCTGAGACATGCCATCGACAGGTGTGTGTGGGTAGGTGTGTGGGGGTAGGTGTGTAGGTGAGTGGGTGGGTAGGTGTGTGTGTGGGTAGGTGGGTAGTTTGTGTTTAGGTAGGTTGTGTTGGGTGTGTGGTTAGGTGGTTTGTGGTCAAGGGTGGGTGTGTTTGGGAGGACAAGATCTTTTTTTTCAGAAAGGGGGTCTTCAGGTAGCAATCAGGGTTTTGTTGTCTTTCAAGGGTGAACTCCAGGTAGTGATTTGGGTAGCCATTTAAAAGTGTGGGTCAAGGGTGGCTTTTCATAAGGGGCAACCTCGTCACGGTGCGGGTCAAGGAAGGGTGCTTTCAAAGGGGCATACGCTCGTTCACAATTGCGGTCAAGGAAGGGGTGGCTTTTCATAAGGGCAACGCCTCGTTCACAGTGCAGGTCAAGGGTGCTTTTCATAATGGGCACGCCTCGTTCACAAGTGCGGGTCAAGGGTGGCTTTTCATAAGGGGCAACGCCTCGTTCACAAGTGCGGGTCAAGGGTGGCTTTTCATAAGGGGCAACGCCTCGTTCACAAGTGCGGGTCAAGGGTGGCTTTTCATAAGGGGCAACGCCTCGTTCACAAGTGCGGGTCAAGGGTGGCTTTTCATAAGGGGCAACGCCTCGTTCACAAGTGCGGGTCAAGGGTGGCTTTTCATAAGGGGCAACGCCTTGTTCACAAGTGTGGGTCAAGGGTGGCTTTTCACAACCACCACCACCCACCACCATAACTCACCACCATAACCACCATCATCTACAACCATAACCACCACCAACCACCATCCACCGCCATAACCACCACCAACCACCATCCACCGCCATAACCACCACCATGACTCACCACCATAACCTTGTACCCAGCTTTGTTGTCAGCAGGCTGAAACTGGAAAACAGGAGCCTTGGTAGGTATAGCACAGCCAGTGCCGCTTCCCGAGGTAGACCACAGCCATTACCACCACCATAACTCACCACCATAACCTTGTACCCAGCTTTGTTGTCAGCAGGCTGAAACTGGAAAACAGGAGCCTCGGAAGATGTAGCACAGCCAGTGCCACTTCCCGAGGTAGATACAAGAGGAGTGAGGGACAAGAGCGTCCCTGCTGGTATGGAGGCGGTGAGAGTCTGGACAGATCCTGGAGATGAGGGGCTGATGATGCTCCGAGGGGCAGCCTCGGAAACGATGGAGACACCTGGAGGGAGCGTGGGACGGAGGAGAGTGTTACTACCTAGAGGTAGGTGTCATCAGGTGAGCTGTGAGAGTCTGGATAGATCCTGAAGAGGAGGGGCTGATGATGCTCTGAGGGTCAGCATCAGAAACGAAGGAGACATCTGGAGGCAGCGTGGGAGGGAGGGAGGAGAGGGTGCCCGCGGTGGTGGTGGAAATGATGGTGGTGGTGGTGGTGATGATGGTGGTGGTGGTGGTGGTGATGATGGTGGTGGTGGTGGTGGTGATGATGGTGGTGGTTGGTGGTGATGAGGTGGTGGTGGTGGTGGTGATGATGTTGTGGTGGTGGTGGTGATGATGGTGGTGGTGGTGGTGATGATGGTGGTGGTGGTGTGGTAGTGATGATGGTGGTGGTGGTGGTAGTGATGGTGGTGGTGGTGGTGGTGATGATGGTGGTGGTGGTGGTGATGATGGTGGTGGTGTGGTGGTGGTGATGATGGTGGTGGTGGTGGTGGTGATGATGGTGGTGGTGGTGGTGGTGATGATGGTCGCGGTGGTGGTGGTGATGATGGTGGTGGTGGTGGTGTTGTGAATGGTCTCGTTGGTGGATGGTGGTGATGCATGGTGGTGGGGTTGTGTGATGATGGTCGCGGTGGTGGTGTGGTATGAGATGGTGGTGGGTTGGTAGGTGGTGATGGATGGTCGTCGGTGGTGGTGTTTATGATGGTTGGTGGTGGTGGTGGTGATGTGGTCGTTTTGTTTTGTTGGTGGTTTTTGCTTTATGGTGGTTGGTTTGTGCTGGTTGTTGATGATTTGTCCTCCCTTGGTGGTGGTATGCTGTTCCGCTTTTTGTGGGTGGTGATGATGGTCGCTATGGTGGTGGTGGTGATGATGGTGGTGGTGGTGGTGGTGATGATGGTCGCGGTGGTGGTGGTGATGATGGTGGTGGTGGTGGTGGTGGTGATGATGGTCGCGGTGGTGGTGGTGATGATGGTCGCTGTGGTGGTGTGATGATGGTCGCTGTGGTGGTTGAAGTGGTGGGTTAGATGTGGTGGATATGTGGGTATGTGGGTATGTGGTTTCAAGAGGTGGGTTAGATGTGGTGGGTATGTGGGTATGTGGGTATGTGGTTGAAGAGGTGGGTTAGATGTGGTGGGTATGTGGGTAGTGGGGTATGTGGTTTCAAAGAGGTGGGTTAGAATGTGGTGGGTATGTGGGTACTGTGGTCTTGGTTTCAAGAGGTGGGTTAGATGTGGTGGGTATGTGGGTATGTGGGTATGTGGTTTGAAGAGGTGGGTTAGATGTGGTGGGTATGTGGGTATGTGGGTATGTGGTTTCAAGAGGTGGGTTAGATGTGGTGGGTATGTGGGTATGTGGGTATGGGGGATGTGGTTTCAAGAGGTGGGTGTAGATGTGGTGGGGAGTGGGTATGTGGGTATGTGGTGGAAGAGGTGGGTTAGATTGTGGTGGGTATGTGGGTATGGGGGGTTGAAGTGGTGGATTGCCTGGGGGGTGAGATAGGAGGTGGTGGGCATATGAGGGGTAGAAAAGGTTGGAGGCTGGTGTTGTGTTGTGTGGACCCAAGGACTGAATGGCCAGGGCTGCAAGGTCCCGTTCTCTCAGGCCTGCTCCAGGGCACGATGGATGATCTCAGTCGCTGCAGGGTGCATTAGAGGTGGGTGGTAGGCCGGTTGAAGCTGGGGGTTAGATGTGATGGGTGAGGTGGTTAGGTGGTGTTTGAGGGTGTGAAGTGGTGAGTGTCCTGGGAGTTGAGCTAGAGGTGTGTTTCGGTATTGTGGGTTGTGGGGTTATATGTGGGGGTATGTGGGTAGGGTGGGGTTTGAGGTGGCGGTGGTTTCCTACGAGTTGAGTAGGCCGTGGAAGCGGATTGTCAGTGGTGATACATGTGGGAGGTGGGTGGGGGTTAAAAAAGTGGGGAGGGTTGATGGGGACCCGAGGGAAAAAAGCACATGGAACCCGGAGCTGCTCCCAAGGCAAGGGTGTTCTTCACCTGGTGGGGTTCCAGGTGGCAGCTGGGAGGGAGTGTAGTGATACTGGTGGAGGTGGGGGTGGGGGTCCGGGGTGTCTAAGGGGTGATGGGTTGATGGGGGACCGACGGGAACAAATGGCGCGAGCTCCTGCTTCCCAAGGCAAGGGTCAGGATATCATCACGTTGGGGTTCGCAGTGGGCACGTGGGAGGGATGTTAGAGTAACCTGGTGGAGCGTGGGGTGGGGGGGTTGTTAAGGGGTGAGGTTGAGGGGACGAGGGAAACAAAATGCAGGCGCAAGCCTGCTCCCAAGGCAAGGGTGGCTATCTCAGCCTGTGGGGTTCAGGTGGGCAGTGGGAGGGATGTGAGTGATGACATGGTGGAGGTGGGGGCTAAGTGGGTGAGGCCTGGTTGACGGGGGCTGAGGAGACCACGAATGGCACAGGATCTGCTAGCCTCTCGCCAAGGCTACGGGTGGCTGATATCACTGTGGGGTTCAGGTGGGCAGTGGGAGGAATGTGGGATATAACATGGTTGGAGGTGGGTGGGGTGGGGTGGTTAATCAGGGTGAGGTTTCAGGGGACGCTGAGGGAACGATGGCAGAGGACGCTAGCCTGCTCCCAGGCAAGGGGGCTACTACTCTAAGCCTGCAGCGGTTGGGTGGAGGGGTGGTGGGTTCTGTGGGCTGAAGTGGGGTGGGCATTGTGGTTTTGAAGTGGTGGGGCACTGAAAGTGTCAGGTATGACGTGGCTGGTGGGGCATGTGTTAGTTAGACAAGGTGGAGGTTTTTGTGGTGTGGCTGTGGTGTGGACCAATGGACTGAGATGGCCAGGGCGTGCCAGTTTCCGCCCTCCAGGACTGCTCCCAAGGCAAGGGTGGTCTAATCTCAGCTGCGGGGTTCAGGTGTGCAGTGGAAGGGATGTGGGTTTGTGCGGTGGATGATGGGTTAGATGTGCGTGGGGTTAGGGATGGTGGTGGTGAACGGTGGGTTGCGAGTGGTGGTTGCTATGTGGGTTTGAAGTGGTGGGTTTTCCCTGCGGGTGTGGTGTGTAGAGCAGGTAATGTGGGTTTGGAAAGTGGTGTGGTTCTCCTGACGGGGTTGTGGTGAGGACTTGACTAGGATAATTGTGGGTTTGGAAGTGGTGGGTTTCCCTGCGGGTTGGTTGATGCATGTGGGTTTTGAGTGGTGGGTTTGCAGGGTTTGTGAGGGGAGGATGTGGCGACACACATTGGTGGAGGGTGGAGGTGGGGGGGTGGGGGTTGGGGGGGAGGGGTGAGGGGGAACTGAGGGAACGAAGGCCAGGACGTAGCCTGCTCCCCAAGGCAAGGTTGGCTATCTCAGCCTGAAGGGTTGAGGTGAGCAGTGTGAGGGATGTGGGTTTCGGGGTTTGCGGGTATGTGGGGTATGTGGTGGGTATGCAGGTATGTGGGGTTTGAAGTGGTGGGTGCCCTGCGGGGTCAGGTGGGCAGTGGGTGGAGGTCAGTGATAACATGGTGGAGGTGGCAGGAGGAGGTGGGGTTTGTGAGGGGTGAGGGGCTGAGGGGAGAAGAGGGACAAGAATGCAGGACGCTAGCTGCTTTTCCAAGGCAAGGGTGGCTATCTCAAGCCGGGTTAGTGGTAGGAGGTGGGGGTATGTGGGTTGGAAGTGGTGGGTATGTGGTTTGAAGTGGGGGTATGTGGTTTTGAAGTGGTGGGGCACCTGGAGGTTCAGGTAGGTGGTGGGCATGTGTTAGGTAGAAAAAGAGGGAGGTTGGTGTGGTGTGATGCTGTGTTGCCCGAGGCAAACCCAATGGCTGCATATGCCCATTCTTGTGTCAGGTCCCTCAGGCCTGCTCCCAAGACAAGGCAAGAGATATTCGTGGTGAGGGGTTGGGGAAGTGCTTAGACGATAACAGAAAAGTATAAGGTGTATATTTAGTTGCTGAAATTAATTTGAATTTGAATTTGAATGGAGGCCGACAACCTGCTGCACCAGAAGAATAATCATAGTTTGTTACTGCAGTTTCTTTGGATTTTAATTATATTTGAATTTTAATTATATTTGCAACATGCGGTTGACAACTTTATTTGCCCCCCCCCCCCCCCCCCCCCCCCCTCGTATTTGCATCAGGGGTTGGGAAAGTGCTTAGACAATAACACCAAAGTAGGACCTGAAGCGCTTACCATGGCCAGAACCGTATCTGAACCCACCATCACACACACTGCCACCCCCGCCCCCCACCACCCCCCCCCCCCACCCCAACACTACACACAAACACACACACAAAAAACACACACGTACCCCACCCATACACACCCACACCAAGACACCCTTGGAGGAGCAATCAATCACATCTTTGAGCCAAGACAACAGGGGCGCTGGGTGGTTGGGCATTGGCTTGATGGCGTAAGTACCCCCCCCCCCCCCCCCCCCCCCCTTCCACAGACACCTCCCCCCCCTAACTTTCAAAAAGCTAGGACCTAGGAACCACCAATGCCTCCCCCCCCCCCCCCCCCCCCCCCCCCCTCCCCCCCCCTCCTTTCCCCCACTCCCTTCCCCATTGCCCTAAATAAGCTAGAAGCTAGGACTAGGACGTCCCCCCCTTTTCACGTCACCCCTTCACCCCATCCCTTCCCTTTCCCCTTAAAAAGCAGGACCTCCCCCATCTCCCCTTCCCCCTACCCCTAATTAAAGCTAGAAGCTAGGATCTAGGACGTCCCCCTCCCCCTTCCTTTCACCCTCCATTCCAATTACCTAAAATAAGCTGGAACCTAGGACCTCCCCCCCACCCCTTCCCTTCCATTTCCCCTCCCTAAAGAAGCGGAACATAGGGATCCCCCCACCCCACCCCACCCCACCCTCCCTTCTCCCTACCCTAAAGAAGGTGGAACTTAGAAGGACCCCCCCTCCCCCCCCCACACTCCCTTCCCTCTCCCCTACCCCTAAAAGAAGCTGGAACTTAGGACCCCATCTCCCCTCCCTTCCCCCCTACCCCTAAAAGAAGCTATGAAATAGGACCTCCCCTCCCCCCTTCCTTCCCCCCCTCCCCTTCCCACCTGCCCCCCAATAAAAGAATCTTGCAGAAGCACTCACTTCTTTGAGCCCAGCCACCAAGGGCGGTGGGTCGTCAGGCACAGGCTTGATGGCGTAAGACCCCCCCCCACACCCACCCACCCACCCACACACACACCTTCCCCCCTCCCAAACTCCCTAAACAAAGCTGACAGAGTCTTCCGAAAGCTGGTACTCATCTCTCGGAGCCAAGCCACCAAGGGCGGTGGGTCGTTAGGCACAGGCTTGATGGTGGAAGACTCCCCCCCCGCCCCCCCCCCCCCCCCTGCCACACACACAACACCTCTTCCCCACCACCCCACCCTCTCCTCCCCACCTCCCACCTCTCCATCCTCCCTTGAAAAACTTGTAGACACAATCCCATCTTTAATCAAAGCAACCAGGTGAGCTGTTAGTTAGGCACAGGCTTGATGGCGTAAGAACCCCCCCCCACACCCCTCTCCCCCCCTTCCAAACCCCCTAAACAAAGCTTGCAGAGTCTTTTGAAAGCTGGTACTCACCTCTTGGAGCCAAGCCACCCAGGGCGGGGGGTCGTTAGGTACAGCCTCCATGGCGTAAGAACCCCCACCCACCCACCTTCCCCCCTCCCAAACTTCCTAAACAAAGCTTGCAGAGTCTTTTGAAAGCTGGTACTCACCTCTTGGAGCCAAGCCACCAAGGGCGGGGGGTCGTTAGGCACAGGCTTGATGGCGAAAGACCCCCCCCCACACACACACACACACACATGCCCCCCCAATGAAATAATATTGCAGAAGCACTCACTTCTTGGAGCCAAGCCACAAAGGGCGGTGGGTCGTTAGGCACAGGCTTGATGCGTACGACCCCCTCCCCCCCCCAAACACACACACATGCCCCCCCCTCGCCCCCCGAATGAAATACTATCGCAGAAGCACTCACTTCTTGGAGACAAGCCACCAAGGGCGGTGGGTCGTTAGGCACAGGCTTGATGGCGTAAGACCCCCTCCCCCCCCACACACACACATGCCCCCCCCCCCCGCCCCCCGAATGAAATACTATCACAGAAGCACTCACTTCTTGGAGCCAAGCCACCAAGGGCGGTGGGTCGTTAGGCACAGGCTTGATGGCGTAAGAGAGAGCGGCTGCAGCGGCCTTGGACGACACAATGACTCCCAGGGGGGGAGGGGACCTGGGGCTGGGGGGGATGGAGCCTGAGGTACTACTAGGGAGCTCCTGAGAGGATTGTGACATTGCCAGCTGGGTGGCAGCTGGCATGCTGAGGGAGCTGATGGGTAGCCGAATGGAAGCTGGTATGTTGCTGCTGTTTTTGTCGTCGTCGTCTTCATCGTTGTCGATGGTGGTGGTGGTGATGATTGGTCGGTAGATTAAAGCTGTGGCTGAGAGAGATGTTCTCTCGGGCGTGATTTCGGCACCGGCGTGTGCTTCGCTTGATGTTGTAGCGTCATCAACACATGCAGCCATGGAGATTGTAGCGTCATCAACGCATCTAGCGCTGGAGGTTGTAGCGTCATCAACATATGTAGTCATGGAGGATGTAGCATCATCAACACATGTAGCGCTGGAGGATGTAGCGTCATCAACACATGCAGCCATGGAGGTTGCAGCGCTGTAGGTTGCAGCATCATCAACATATGTAGCGCTGGAGGTCATAGCATCATCAACACATCTAGCGCTGGAGGTTGTGTAGCATCATCAACACATCTAGCGCTGGAGGTTGTAGCGTCATCAACAGACGTAGTCATGGAGGTTGTAGCGCTGTACAAAGCTGTGGCACTGGAGGTTGTAGCGCCAGCAACACATGCAGCCATGAAGGTTGTAGCGATAACAAAGCCTACAGCGCTGGAGGTTGTAGCGCTGTCAACAACTACATCCTCCACTGCTGTAGCGCTGGTGGTTGTAGCGTCACCAAAGCCTGAAGCCATGGAGGTTGTAGCACTGTCCACAGCTGTAGCGCTGGCGGTTGTAGCATCATCAAAGCCTGTAGCCATGGAGGTTGTAGCGCTGTACACAGCTGTAGCACTGGAGGTTGTAGCGCCAGCAACACATGCAGCCATGAAGGTTGTAGCGATAACAAAGCCTGCAGCGCTGGAGGTTGTAGCGCTGTCAACAACTACATCCTCCACTGCTGTAGCGCTGGTGGTTGTAGCGTCACCAAAGCCTGAAGCCATGGAGGTTGTAGCACTGTCCACAGCTGTAGGGCTGGCGGTTGTAGCATCATCAAAGCCTGTAGCCATGGAGGTTGTAGCGCTGTACACAACTGTAGCACTGGAGGTTGTAGCGCCAGCAACACATGCAGCCATGAAGGTTGTAGCAATAACAAAGCCTGCAGCGTTGGAGGTTGTAGTGCTGTCAACAGCTACATCCTCCACAGCTGAAGCGCTGGCGGTTGTAGCGTCACCAAAGCCTGAAGCCATGGAGGTTGTAGCAATGTCCACAGCTGTAGCGCTGGCGGTTGTAGCGTCATCAAAGCCTGAAGCCATGGAGGTTGTAGCACTGTCCACAGCTGAAGCGCTGGCGGTTGTAGCGTCACCAAAGCCTGTAGCCATGGAGGTTGTAGCGCTGTCCACAGCTACAACCTCCGCAGCTGTAGCAACTGCAGAAATGGAGGTTGTATCGTTTGTTGTCTCGGGGAGATCTAGATGAGCCACGTCGGAGTCGCCCTGATTTGCATGAGTTCCACTCAAGTGGTGGCCCACCCCTGTGTCTCCCTCATGGGTGGGGGAACTGCTGCTTGGGTGTGTGGATCCAACCAACAGCGCGTCGTTCGAGCGGATGGTGGGCTGGTCGTTTATGTCTTGGCAGAGGAGGGAGGAGGTGGAGGAGGAGGGGGAAGCGGTGGTGGTGGAGGCCACATCTTGCATGGCAATAGGGGGGGCCATGGCTGAGATATTGTCTAAGGTGCTCAACTCGCTAGATGGGGACAAGCTATGGGGGGGGAAGTCTGCGGCCTGTGTTGGGAGGGTTTGGTTTGGTTGGTTTGGTGTTTGTTGGATGGGTGTGTGGTTTGGATGCGTTGCATGTGTTTGGTGGTGTAGGCTGGTGGTGGAGACCACATCTTAGGTGGCAGTGGCCAGTGGGTGGGGGGAAGGTAGCCCAACTGTAAGTTTGGGGGCTCTAGGGGGGGGGGGGGGGGGGGGGGGGGGGGGGGGGGGGGGAGGGGGGGGGGGGGGGGGGGGGGGGGGGGGGGGGGGGGGGGGGGTTGGGGTGGGGGGGGGGGGGGGGGGTCGGGGGGGGGGGGGTTTTTTTTTTTGTTTTGTTATGGTTTTTGGTGTTTTCTTTTTTTTTTTTTCTTTTTTCTTTTTTTTGTTTTTTTTTGTTTTTTTTTTTTTTTTTTTTTTTTTATTGTTTAGGGTGTTTGACTTGCAAACGTTAGGGTATAGGTGGTTATAAGGTACAAGTGGTTACAGGGTTTAGGGTTTAGGGTCTAGGTGGCAGTGGGTGGGGGAAAGTTAGCCCCCACTTAAGTTTGCGTAGAAGTAGGCGTGGGTATATAGTATAAACATGCCACAGAGGATATCGCAGTCATCGCGACACAGGTCTCATTCGGTCGTAGCGTCGCCCCCGGGCCGGTTTGGTTCGTCGGGTCCCGGGATAGACAGTACTTCGATCGCGCCCGGTCGGTCGTCGTCCCCGGCCCGCGGGGCTATTTCGGGCGGGAGGGGGGGGGTGGGGGGGGAGGGGGGGGTGAGGGGGGTGGTTTTGTTTTTGGTTCGTTTTCTTTTTTTGTTTTCTTTTTTAGTTTTTATTTTTTTTTTTCTTCTGTTTGTTATTCTATTTTTCCTTTTTCTTTTTTTTTTTTCTTTTGATTTTTTTTTTTTTTTTGTTTTTTTTCTTTCATATTTCTTCTTTTTTTTTTTATCTTTTTTTTATTTTTTTTTTTTTTCTTTTTAATATATTTTTTTTTTTTTTTTCTCTTTTTCTTTTTTTATTAGTTTTCTTTTTTTTTTTTTATTTTTTTTTTTTCTTTTTTTTTTTTTTTTTGTTTTTTTGTGTTTTTTTTTTATTCGTTTTTTTTTTTTTTCTTCATTTTTTTTTTTTTTTCTGGTGTTTGTGGCTTTGTTTCCGGTTTTTATCCTCCCACCTTTTCTGGTCTCTGTTGTTTTCTCCGTAGTACCAGTGGTTACGAGGGTTTAGGGTTAGGGTCTAGTGTATTTAGGGTTTCGGTAAGAGGTGGGGTCAACGTTCCGATGTTGCTGGATGTTTTACCGCTTCGTAGTATTTTGGATGCACTCTATGATCAATTGTTCGGTATTTTATTTTAGCTTGTTTTTTTTTGCTTTTTGTGTTTTTATTTTTTTTTTAGCCTTGTTTTGTTTTTAATTTTCTTTTTTTATTGTTTTTTTTTGTGGTTTTTTTGAATTTGGTTGCTTTGCGTTGGTTTGCGTTTGGGTTTGTGGTCCGTAGGTTTGGTTGAGTTTGTCGGCTTGAGCAGTTTGTGTTTGCTCCGGTTTGAGGGGGGTGTGGTTTGCGTTTTGGGTTTGGTTGGTGTTTGTTAGGTTTTCGGGCCTGGGTTTGGGGTAGTCCGCGGCCCCAGGCCCTTGGTGTTTTGTGATACTCCCCCTCTCCGTAATTTCATCTGTCTTTCACCTCGTCCCCCAAGTCCCTTGTCCGGTCCTCTTCTCCCCTTTGGCCCCTCCGCGCACAGCCGGGTCTCTTCGGTCCTCCTGTCTTCTACTCCATTCTAGGTGTAGTTCGACCGTATCACACGCTAATTTTTCCTTCGAGCGCTCTTCTGCTCTCTTATTCTGCTTATCCACTATCCCCTGGACGTGTGACCCCCGATTTTCTTAGTAATAAATTTTCGTCCCGGGTCCCTCAACAGTGCTTTCCGCTCCTTCATATATTAGCAGATACTTTCAATTATCTCCTTTTTGTCATCACCCGGGTGGAAATCATCTTGATGTTGTTGTCCCTCGCTGCCTTTGTCCCTAATGCCTGAATTAGTCATTTTTGCCGTCTCCGACATATTCACTTTAAACTCCTGTTACGCTTTCGTGTGTTTTATTTTATGAGCGTTTTCAACGGCGCGCTCCTTGTGTGTCTTCTATATGTTACCTGTTGTGTGGGTCCCCACATGGGCCGCAGCCATGAGCCAGCATGTAACGTGAGCATGAATGGGGGCGTATGTGTGGGGCACAACAACTATGCCTATAGGGGAACGAGACCGACGACACCGAACACGGAAACTGCTTTTAAACCTTCCTGTTGTTGGATATTAACTACTGCAATTGCAAAATGATGTTACATGTTGTGTGGGTCCACACATGGGCCGCACCATGAGCCTACATGTACACGTAGGCATGATATGGGGGCGTATGGGGGCACAACAACTATAGCCATAGGGTGAACAGACCACGACACCAAACTGCTACATGCTGAGTGGAGATGAACAACGGCATGCAAGAGGCTGTCACGTGCTGTGTGGGTTCACACATGGGCCAGGCTATGAACAAATGTGTGCATGTATGCATGATATGGGGGCGTACGGGGGCACAACAACTGTAGCCATACTGTGAGAAGACCACAACACCAAACTGGTGATATATGCTGTGTGGAGCTGAACAATGGCATGCAAGATGCTATCACGTGCCGTGTGGGTTCACACATGGGCCATACCATGAATGTATATAAACAATATATATACATACATATATACATACATACATACATACATACATACATACATACATACAAATTATATACCATAATATAAATGAACACACACTATGGGGGTACCGAAACTGTTGTCAGAGGGTGAAGCAGGGGGGAGGGGAGGGGGGGGGGGGGGGGGGGGAGACACAAGCCCTGCGGCAGGTCTGCGGTACTGGTAAAAAATTGAACAGCGGATATTGCCGGGCTCACACGAACCCTGAAGTGTTTGTTTATTTCCAGATCTTGCAAGCGCAAATATTTTTTGGGTGCAAATCTGATAAGAAAAACAGATTAGAAAAAAATGATTGGAAAACAGATTAGAAAAACAGATTGGGAAAAATTGTTCGCAAATCTGATTAGAAAAACAGGGCAGCATGGGGGTGGGGGTGGGGGCTGGGGGGGAAGACACAAGCCCTGCGGCAGGTCTGCGGTACTGGTAAAAAATTGAACAGCGGATATTGCCAGGCCCACATGAACCCTGAAGTGTTTGATTTTACTTTCAGCTCTTGCAAGCACAAATGTTTTTCGTTTGCAAATCTGATTAGAAAACAGATTAGAAATAAATGATTAGAAAACAGATTAGAAAAACAGATTGGGAAAAATTGTTTGCGAATCTGATTAGAAAAACAGGGCAGCATGGGGGTGGGGTGGGGGGATAGGGAAGACACAAGCCCTGCGGCAGGTCTGCGGTACCCGTAAAAAAATTAACAGCGGATATTGCTGGGCCCACACGAACCCTGAAGTGTTTGATTTTACTTTCAGCTCTTGCAAGCGCAAATGTTTTTCGGTTGCAAATCTGATTAGAAAAACAGGGCAGCATGGGGGTGGGGGTGGGGGCTGGGGGGGAAGACACAAGCCCTGCGGCAGGTCTGCGGTACTGGTAAAAAATTGAACAGCGGATATTGCCAGGCCCACATGAACCCTGAAGTGTTTGATTTTACTTTCAGCTCTTGCAAGCACAAATGTTTTTCGTTTGCAAATCTGATTAGAAAACAGATTAGAAATAAATGATTAGAAAACAGATTAGAAAAACAGATTGGGAAAAATTGTTTGCGAATCTGATTAGAAAAACAGGGCAGCATGGGGGTGGGGTGGGGGGATAGGGAAGACACAAGCCCTGCGGCAGGCCTGCGGTACCCGTAAAAAAATTAACAGCGGATATTGCCGGGCCCACACAAACCCTGAAGTGTTTGATTTTACTTTCAGCTCTTGCAAGCGCAAATGTTTTTCGGTTGCAAATCTGATTAGAAAAACAGATTAGAACAACTTGATCAGAAAAACAGACTGGAAGCAAATCGCTTGCAAATCTGATTATAAGAACAGGGCAGCCTTCGGCATATTTTGCCCCAGGTCGAGTCCTCCATGGCTCAGTGCAGATCGATGCCACCCGATGTACTCCGAGCTTTTGTTCTTGTGTTGAACCCTTGCGAGTTCAACTATTTGCTATTCGCAAACCTATTTAATCATCGTTAAAAGCGCGGTTCGGGGCATCATTTCGGTCAGGGGTGTACCATGAGTCGCAGACTGACAATCTTGGCCCTGGTGCCACCCTGCGCCCTGTGAAGGTTGCAGGGGACTAGCTCGGCCCTGGAACCACCCTTTAGCTAATTTTATCGGATGTCCTGGGGAATTCTGGCTCGCCCTTCTGTAATAAGCTGAAGGATACCCATGCTATTAGCCTAGACAAGCGGGCCACTTCAGCACACTTCAGCACGCTTTCCTGGCAAACTACCCGACTTCAACGCAGGGCAGCTGAAGTATCCCCCCCGGTATCCCCCTCGACAGGTAGACGTGACAGCGTCCTATCAGGCAATTTGCAGCTCTAAGCTCATGACAGTACAAGCAAGTACACGCCGGAGGCAGCATGACCGGTGGCAGCATACCAAACTGGCAGAATATGCAAAAAAACAAGATCAAGGCTTAACAAATCATCAGAATCCCCAACCAAGTGAGAGTCACCCACGCCCACACCTACACCCATACCCATGCCCCCCACACACCACCCATCTGTCAGTGTTAGCTGTTCTATGGTCCTTCCTGTCCCGATCTCTGTGACCGTAACCTTAGGGTTTCCGTCCTAGCGCCGTCGCCACTCTTCTGTTAGAGTGCCTTCCGTCTCTTTGCAACATCCAGATTAATTCCCTCGTTGCTGGTCTTCCCATCGCTTCCCTAACTCTGTCACCATCCACCCACCCCTCCCCCAACACGACAACACAAGCGCCAAAGCAGAACAACGCACCGACACGTAATCCTCTCCGTCGCCCAAGGCCTCGCCATTGGTCATATGGACAGAGGACATGTCTCCGCCACTCATGGCTCCAGCCTCTCCACCGCCATCTCCCTCGTGGTGGCTCACACGCTCTGGTCCCAATCCCTTCATTAGCGAATCATTCAATTCACTGTTGCCTTCCTCATGGGCATCACTTTCCTCACTCAGCTGATTGGGATGGTCATCCAAGCCCACAGAGGACGCGGTAGCATTCTCATGCGGTTGCAATCTCGACACCTGTTCTTCATTCATGCCTTCATAGTCACCAGTTGATTCAAAGCCGTCTTGCAAACCCGCAGAGGTTGCAACCTTGCAGGTTCTTACCACCTCCTCTTCATTTTCGCTTAAAAAGGCACCAAGAGATTCAATACCGTCTTGTGATCCCGCAGATGTTGCCACCTCATCCATTCTCGCCACCTCCTCCCCTTCGTATTCGCTTGAAAAGGCACCAAGCGATTCCACATCCTCTTGTGAACCTGCCGCGGTGGCCACCTCATCCATTCTCGCCACCTCCTCTCCTTTGTATTCGCTTGAAAAGGCACCAAGCGATTCCACATCCTCTTGTGAACCTGCCGCGGTGGCCACCTCATCCATTCTTGCCACCTCCTCCCCTTCGTATTCGCTTGAAAAGGCACCAAGCGATTCCACATCCTCTTGTGAACCTGCCGCGGTGGCAACCTCATCCATTCTCGCCACCTCCTCCCCTTCGTATTCGCTTGAAAAGGCACCAAGCGATTCCAAACCCTCTTGCACACCCATAGAGGCCGCCACAGCATCCAGCAGTGCATTCAGCTCAATAGCATCTTCCCCAAAGCACGAGTGTTGGATCTGCAAAGAAACTAGACCAGAGCCTGACACCGGCTGCACAGCGCCACATGTAGCTGAGAAGGGTGTGAACACGTCCTCACTCACCCCGCACTCATCACCCTCTCTGACAACACTGTTATCATCCTCTCTGAGCTCGCAGTCATCAGCGCCCCCCTTGCTTAGAGACCCAGATCCATCTTGTCCATTTTCAGGCTGTTGGGAAAACCCACCCTCGTGAGGATTTGCCGCCAAGCTGCTTGATGCTATATCCCCCATGATTTCTGCATTGTTGATCACCTCATCTATGAGAGCGTTCAGCTCGATCGCGTCCTCCCCAAAGCATGAGTTCTGCATCGGGAGCGAAATGAGCCCACTATCAGAGGATGGCTTCAGCTGGCCCATGGCTGGCCCATCACTGGTAACTAGCCAATGAGGGGGGGTCCCGCCCTCTGAACCGGCTCTTTCAGGTGGGGAGTGGCTCCCTGCCTCATCAGTCCCTGCTAGTCCCAAGGTCTCCACTTCCATCCCTGATACATCAATCCCTGCTTGTCCCAAGGTCTTCACTTCCATCCCTGCCAAGGCACCCAGCCAGTCAGGGAGGGCCCCACCTTGTGAACCAGCTTTTTCAGACGGGTTAAGGCTCCTAGCTTCATTTGTCTCTGCTTGTCCCAAGATCTTCACATCCGCCCCTGCTTCCTCCGCCCCATGCCCCACCATCTCACTCCCTGCTGGCACATCCACCCCTGCTGCTGCCACTGCCCCATGCCCCTCCACATCCCATACTGCTGCCACATCCGCCCCTGCTTCTTCTGCTACTGCCGCTGCCCCAGACTCCTCCACCTCACTCAAGCCTTGCACATTCATCCCCGCCTCCGCTAAGGCATCCAGAATCTGCGTCACTTCAATCGCCACCTCCCCAAAACAGGAGTCCTGCAATGGGAGGGATCCCAGCCGAGAGATTTGAGCGTCTGCAGGAACCTCACCCATGTCATAACCGAGCTCCCTGTCAGAGCGCGGACCAACATGGCCATCTGCTAAAGCATCCAGAATCTGCGCCACTTCAATCGCCTCCTCCCCGAAACAGGAGTCCAGCATTGGGAGGGGTTCCAGCCGAGAGATATGCAACTCTGCAGGAACCTCATCTCCGTTACTGCTGTGATGTGGGTTCTGCACGAGGTTTGCGAATTCAAAACTGTCAGAGCGCTGACCTTCAGGGCCATCCGCATGATCCTCATCCAAGTCAGAACTGCATTTCCCTCCATGGCCCTCTGCACCAAAGGGAGAGGGAGAAACACCAGGAGAGGTGTATGCTGCCGGCTGGGTGTCAAACTCAAAGCCAGGGTTGCATTCCTCTTCAAAGCCTTGACCCACCTCGTCATCCAGGGGAGGGAGAGAAACACCAGGAGAGGTATATGCTGCCGGCTGGGCATCAAACTCAAAGTCAGGGCTGCATTCCTCTTCAGAGCCCCGGCCAACCTCGTCATCCAGGGGAGACAGAGAAACACCAGGAGAGGTATATGCTGCCGGCTGGGTGTCAAAATCGAAGTCAGGGCTGCATTCCTCCTCAAAGCCTTGTCCCACCTCGTCATCCAGGGGAGGGAGAGAAACACCAGGAGAGGTGTATGCTGCTGGCTGGGCATCAAACTCAAAGTCAGGGCTGCATTCCTCTTCAGAGCCCCGGCCAACCTCGTCATCCAGGGGAGACAGAGAAACACCAGGAGAGGTATACGCTGCCGGCTGGGTGTCAAAATCGAAGTCAGGGTCCATTTTGCTAAAAGCAAAGGAATGGCTGGCCTCGTGAACTGGGCTCAGAGGAGCAATGCTTTTCTCTGACAGATCTCCGATTGTCACGCTGCTGGATGAAGAAAACCTACGGACTGGAAGATCCTCTTCTGCGGATGTGTCTGATGCAAGTCCAAGCACGAGCGCTCCTGATCCATACATGCCTGCTCCAGCTCCAGCTCCAGCTTCAGACAAGAAAACTTCTTCTCTTGCTATTGCTTCAGACATGGCATCTCCATCTCCCTCTAATACCTCGGACATGCCTGCTCCTGCTCCTGCTAGAGCTTCAAACATGAAAACTTCTTCTCTTGCTATTACTTCGGGCATGGCATCTCCATCTCCCACCAATACCTCGGATATGGCATCTCCATCTCCAGCTAATACCTCAGACATGCCTGCTCCTGCTCCAGCTCCAGCTTCAGACATGAAAACTTCTTCTCTTGCTAATACTTCGGGCATGGCATCTCCATTTACCACCAATACCTTGGATATGGCATCTCCATCTCCCGCTAATACCTCGGATATGCCTGCTTCTGCTCCAGCTCCAGCTTCAGACATGAAAACTTCCTCTCTTGCTATTGCTTCTGACATGGCAACTCCTTCTCCCACAAATACCTCGGACATGGCATCTCCATCCCCCGCTAATACCTCGGACATGCCTGCTCCTGCTCCTGTACCTGCTACTGCTCTAGCTTCAGACATGAAAACTTCTTCTCTTGGTATTGCTTCGGACATGGCATCTCCTTCTCCCGCTAATACCACGGACATTGCATCTCCATCTCCCGCTAACACCTCGGACATGCCTGCTTCTGCTCCAGATCCAGCTTCAGACACGGAAACTTCTTCTCCTGCGATTGCTTCAAACAAGGCATCTCCTTCTCTCGCTGGGGGCCTGGCCCAGGGGGTGGAGATGTGAAAAGAGGGCAAGTCACCCAGCGTAGGGGTCGACTCACGCTGCCTCTTGGCTTTCTCATTCCAACCCTCACCATGCCCATTTCCACCTCGCTCCTCTTGAGCATGAATGTCATACTGATTCATGGAAGTAGAGACGGGGGTTTCCCATCTGCCTCCAAAATGAACCATTTCACTAGCTGAAGAGTAGGCAGCATCTGCCATATCTGCAGCTGACACACCTGTTTCATTGAGAACAACATGTGCGGGTGTGAAACGTTGGGTTGAATGTGATGGGTATAGGGAAACCGTAAATGTCTGCTTGATGTGTGGCAGATGCACTTGATTGATGGGGGATAGGACCAGGTTTGTTAAGTCATATTTGATTAGGTGGGTATGAGAAGGCATATGCAGCGTCCCAAGCGACATGGAAAATTGACGGAGAGTGCTGGCAACGGAACGACAGGTGGCAACGATGGAGCTGACTGAAGCCAGTTAGCTATGAGACAGTTGGCTGACGTGTCAGGCTTTGTCTCGGTCCTCGGTCGGACGGTCGGTTGGACAGACGGACAACTTGGTGAATCTGGGGGCTCTCGCCCCCCAGGAGGGGGGGCTCCGCCAAAAATGGGTATGGAATGTGATTATATGAATGTGTGATTGTACTGGATGAAGAGAAGGCAGCATCTGCTATATCTGCGGCTGACAAACCTGTTTCGTTGAGAACAACTTGTGCGGGTGTGAAACGTTGGGTTGAATAGGATGGGTATAGGGAAACGGGAAAATGCCTGATCTATACGTGGCTGGCGCTCCTGTTTTGTGGAGGATATAAGCAGGTTTGAAATAAGATGGGGGTGAAGATGGGTGTAGGGAAAATGGGACATGAGGAATATGAATGCGTGGTTGTACTTGCTTCAGTGTACTCCTTACACCCCACACCCACCCACCCATCCACATGCACTCAGCCGCTATCCTTCCCACCCAAACACACACACCCCATCACCACCACCACCCGCTATCCCCCGGTACCCGCTACCCCCCACCCACCCCCACCCCCACCCCACTACCACCCGCTACCGCCCACCGCCCCCCCCCCACCACCACCACCACCACACACCCACACACACCCACACCCACACACACATATACTGCTACCACCACCACCATCACTCCATTTCCCTCCTCCCCTTTCACGCCCACACCATAACCACCAACACACAAATACATGTAAGACAGTACGAGCCTTCACCCCTGCATTTGCTAACACACCTGACGTTTGAGACTGACTATTCATTGACCGAATGAGGGACAACAAGGGCAGGGGGGTTTCGGACATGCTGGCCGCAGCCCCCCCACAGGGGGGGGCATATGCAGCAACCTCGGAAGTGGCTGCACCAGCCAATCCGAAGGCCGGCTGGGTGATGCTATCGAGGGTTGAAGCATCAAGGGATGGACCATCACTATAATGCTGACTGAGCTGCTTGATGGCACTGATGATGGGGTAGCGTTGACTTGGGCTGTTGCTGGCAGTGCCTGCTACTAATGCTGCTGTGGATGCTGCCGGATGGGACATGGATACACGCTCTGTATGCATGCTGATGTATGCTGAATGCTATTGCTGAATGCTAGTGTTGAACGATGGAGAATGGAAGAGTTGCTGGGACTACCACTGTGCTGCTGATGTGAATTTCACGCCACCTTGATATGACAGCTCGTGCAAATTGACTTGCAGGTCGAGCGAGTATATGGTTTGACGGATGGATGGACCAACGAAAGCAAAGAACTAGGAGCAGCGAAGAAGCTTTTAGGGCAGATGCTTCTATAGCCGAGTACACTCGCGAGTGCCCGCTATGACGTTGCAACGGGAGAAAGAAGGGATGGATTGGGATGAAATAGAGACAGGAAGAATGAAACGCTGGCTGTTGGAGAGGAAGAAATATAGAAGAAGAAATAATATTGACGAAGTGGAACGCTTAGTAGCCCCCACTAGCTGCAAATTGGAATGCGCCTTGTTTCCGCAACAGCCAATGCGAGGGGTTATTTTACTCAGAGGGCGCAGCTCGAGGCCTGTTGTCTTTTTCGGATCTTGGTTTTGAGCGTGCCGCCTAGAAGCGGTGGGAGCAATACAGGGTAGCAGGGTCGGTCCGCGATGACCGGTCGGACTATCCAAGACTGACCAACTTGCCTGTGGCTTTTCTTCCACGGCCGCGGCCATGAAGGTTCGGCCATGAGCTGTACAGCGTCAAATGAGTGATGCTGACAGCGTAAAGGTGGCGCTGGCAGCTCGGAACCGGCAGCAGCGAATCTAGGAAACTCTTGCTGCCATCCACGCCGCAACGAGCAAGTTGCGAGTAGCCATTTCGATTCCTCCATGCAGCGCAGCCTGTGGCGTGGATCGTGGATGGCAGCAAGATTGTCTAGATTCGCTGCTGCCGGTTCCGAGATGCCAGCGTCACGGCGTTGGCAGCGTCACTCATTTGACGCTGTACAGCTCATGACCGGACCTGCATGGCCCGGATATAACTTGACATGAGGGCTTCGTTGCGTCTCCTGGACGGGAATGTAAGACTGAGCTGGCGGGCAAACCCGGGCAAACACCCAACGGCTTGGAACATGGGTGCCAATCCTATACCAATATACAAAATGTACCTTTCTTACACAATTCAATTGGGTTGGGTGCTCTATCAACCAGTTCTGTGCAGGGTTATATTTAACAATTGAAGTGCTCAACTACATACCTTAGTGCTCTGGGCTGCTAAAGCCTTGGGTTTGCTGTTGTGCTCTGGGCTGTTATGCTCTGAGCTGTTAACGCCTTGGGTTTACTGTTTTGGACCCCCAATGCTGCTAATAGCACCCCGCATGCTGCTAGGATTGTAGGAGCACCATCGCGGCGTCGCGCTTCGGAAAGACACTGGTTCCTTTCTTTAAAAAAACTGGTTACGGTATGTAGGACGCAATCATTTCTAAGCATGCAATTAGGACCTCTGCGGCTGAGCTGTAGGTCCCAGAGATATGCTACAGCAGGTGGGATGTATGAGCGGTAGCTGGTGGCCAAATTCGTACAGGGCTCAGGACGCAGGCTGTAGAATCGGTTAAGTCTCAGGACGCAGATCTGGAGACCTCCTGAAAAAATCAACAAACCTGCTGACGAGTCCTGTGCGCGTGAGCGCGTCACATAAATTTGACAATCGGAGTGACAGGTGGCACTGGAATCGAGTGCAGAGGATAGAAGCCAGGGTTCAAGATAGGGCCAGGGGGCAGTAATGTTATTCACCGGGTTTCACCGGCTCACCTAGAGTGACTTAGAGTGCACAGGAATGCCTCCCTGCTGCACTGTACTGTGATGCCGCTGCCAGCTATGGCACGGACTCTGACGCTGGTACCCTGAGGTGCCGCGCCATCTCAGTACTTCCTCCTAGCGCATTGATTGAATGCTTATCTAACTGTAAAGATCTTATCCTTACCGTCTTCCCCTCGTCTCTGTGCTCTGCACATACTCCGGAAAACTACAAGTAAGGCCCAGGGTTGGAACGTGCCGGACAAGCAAACAAACCCTAAACCCTAAACTGGGACAACAAAAATAATCTCGAGGCCCCATGCCTAAAAATCTTGAAGTTGACCGAGTAGCCTACCAGCACCACCCGGCTCGGGAACCCACTTGGACTCTTGGAGACCATTATCTCCTCTCACAATACTAATTTGGGGGGGTAAGTAGGGTGCTTATTGTACAGTTTGAAAAGGCCTATCCATTGGTGTTGCTTCCATGACCATGCGCCATATGTGGAGCAAACAAAAAAAAATCGGACAATACAATCAGCGTTTGTGGGCACACGGACGAAGCCCCATCATCGCCATCAATGTTACATGAGAGGTAGGGCCTGGGTGTACGCCCCCCAGGCCCTCTATACGGTATGCCTTAGCCTATAAAAGTAACATGCTTGGCCTATCTCAAATACATTTCAGCCAATGCGAAGCAAATACACAGCCTATACCAATCACATGCCTATAACAACCAATCAACTAGCCAACATGTTTATTTGTCCTAGAGTTTTAGTACCAGTGGGCCATGGGTCATCTTCATCAAGGCCACCCTCCTCTACTTCTCCCCCTTCCATTACCTCCCTACTCCAGAACAGTACCGGGCTACCGGCACCTCTTCTAAGGCTGTCTCAGCCCGCAACAGAAATTTTGCCCCTTGCCCCTTTTGATCACGCTTGTTATGCTCCATGCATGCCAATGACCCCCTCATACTCAGCCACTCTCAGAGCTTCCTCGTTTTGTACTGCCAGGGTTGGGTTGGGTTAGATGAGGTTTGTTGTTGTTGTTGTCGTTGTTGTTGTTGGGGGAGGGGGGGGGGGGGGGGGGGGGGGGGCTTCCTAACAGCACCAATTGAATGGCTTCTAGTTGAGGTACGCCCCAGTTCAAGGCCCAGCTCATTCAAAATCCTCGAAGTTCCTCATTTAATTTAAAATACAGCAATTCCCTTCCCACCACCGACCACCAAACTTGAAAGGCCCACAAGGCCACAACTGTTTTCCAACTGGGCCAGAGTACTGGGCATCGCCCCCCCCCTTTCTAATAACTGCCAAAAAGCGAGCAGCCAAATTGCTGGCTGAAGCTACGAAACCAAATTCAAGTTTGCCAAGTCATTTGCAAATTACATGTGCATATACGCGGATATTCGGTATACATTAACAGATCCTGGTTGATCCCGAAATAGGGAGCCACTCACCCGCAGTGGAGTGAAAAAAGAAAAGGACAAAACAGCATAGTACTGTCACATCTACATCACCATAGACAAGACTTCGTTGACCCAAGACAAGCCCGCCCCAAAGCACCCCGGGATTCTTTCAACCAACCTCAAAATCACAAGGTGAGGGTACAAGCAATTAAGTAATGCGTCAATCTGCGTCAAACAAGCAAAATTGTTCCATAGCCACTGGTGTACAGCAATAATAATATACATGCAGTGTACTGCCTAGCTAATATACAATGAACACGGAGAAAATACAAGTGAATATACCATTTACAACAACCCCGAACAACCATGGGCCACCAGTTGACAGCACACATGAAGGGCCATCCGAAAGGGTCCAAGTTCAAGTTTATACCACCACCTTGCGGGGAAGAGCCCGGCCTTCGATGAGCTTCATACCACCAAACTTCAACCTCTCATCGAGAAGCTGGCTCTCCTCTACCTGATCTTCATCGGTGTCAACATCTGATGAAAATGCAGATACAACCTCGTCTTCCTCGGTGTCAAAATCTGATGATACCGCAGATACTAAGCTAAAACGCTGAGCCGCATCGCTACCTCTTGAGAAGTCCACCTCGGTATCGGTATCAGAGTCGGACTCTGTGGCCTGGTCTGAGGGGCCAAAACCCAGGTCCTTAGCTTGGACCCATCCTGATGGAACTCCGAAGTAGCACTCACGCTCGATGCCCATGTTGTACAGGTTGCCCTGACCCTTAGCATACGCTGAGGTAACGACGCGGGCAAAGCCATCCTCACCCCAGGGCTCTCCCCAGCTGTTCCTCATGATCCAGTACTCAGTACCATCCTCCTCGCCCCAACCAACGACGCTAATGACATGGTTAGAGTCAGGCTCGTTGGGCAGGTAGTCAGCGAAAATGCCACCTGAACACAGGGCAGAATATAAGTGAGAAGTGGAAAAGTGCCACTATGCTCCCCCATAATAATACGAATATATGATCCAAACCAATTTCTCAAGGCAAATAATGACTGAAGTTGTGGACTACACAAGATTTTGTGGGATTCAGGATCAAACTGTATTCCTACCAATTTATTTTTTGAAAACGCGAAGAAAGAATACATGTGCATATCGTATTCGCATGTATCTCCTAGATACTTGCGAGTGCTATGTTATGCACAGGTATCTCATATATAATTGTTCACAGTATGCGTGCCTAACTGAAGCGTTCACGAGTCTCACTTTCATATGCATCTAGGTTGTCAGTGGCGTGGATGCTGCAGCTGATTGGCCCCCTGGCCAGGATCTCAGCCTTCATCTCGAACTCTCCAGTAACCATGCCGTACTCATTGATGGTGAGACGCTCGTATTCATAGATGGGCTGGCACCCCTCCTCAGGCCAGCAAGTGAAGCACTGCTCCAGATCATGGCACGCCTCATTGTGTGCGACGTACTGGTTGCAGGTGTCAGGGGGGATTCCCTTCTCAGCAGCATACTTGTAAACCCCATGGTCCCAGCCTGTACAAAAAGGAAGAGTAGGGTAGTGAGCAAGTAAATATCTGTATATAGATCATAGGAAGGGAAGTGAGCAACACGATGGTCCAACAAACCCCAATGACCCAGCCTGTACAAAAAGGAAGAGGAGGGCAGTGGGCAAGGATATATACACGTATATATATAATAGGAAGGGAAGTGAGCAACACGATGGTCCCACACACTCCATGGTCCCAGCCTGTGCAAGAAGGAAGAGGAGGGCAGCGAGAGAGGGTATATATATAGGAAGGGAATTGAGCGCCACTATGGTCCCATGCGGACTTCATGATTTTAACCTGCACCAAAAAAGCAAAAGGAAAGGAAGTGAGAGTCAGTATGCTTTTGAAGGCTGCTATCAAATCATCAAACATTATGTGAAGCTCACGCTGCCGCACTTGCTAGAAAACAGCAGAGATACATGCACACATACATGCACCCACTGTCAGGGATTTGTTTTTCAAATCTGAAAGTGGGTTTTTTGTAGCTTCATGGTCTTAGGCCTCGTCCAGGGACAGCGTTTTATGGCTTTTTATAGCTCGTATAGCTTAAGGGCGATTTGGGGCGATTTATAGCCATGTAAGGCAAATACATTTTATTTCTTTATTTTTGTACCGGCAATTTGGGCCAATACGGGGTCAGAAGTAGCGATCGCTATATATTGAGGGGAATATTCCAGCCCATAAATGCTTGCGAGCTTCGTGTACTCCAGAAGGGGCACTAAATAATTAAATACTTAAATCAGCTTAAATAAATAATTAGTACGAGGCCTTTCTACGAGGCGCGAATTTAGGAGGGCCAGCCCGTTTGCTTGCACTGGGGCCAACCCCAGATGGGGTACTCACAGACCTGCCTAACAGATCATCCTAGCTTGTTGCTTGAAGCCTGCAACATGAAGGAGGGGCTTGCACTTATACCATGAAGAGGCGGAGGTACACTACATTTGACATAGACTAAGCTCCTCTTCTATCCATCAATACATCTATCCTGCCTATATAAATCCATAGATGCAGCATACAGCATAGGACGTGCCGTACCTCCACTGCAGCTTCTAGAATTAAAAAAGCTTAACTAACAGTAGAGCTTTATCTAGCCCCATATATGGGGCCACCCCCTATTTAAATTATATACTAGGCTTTGCCCATATAGAGCACAGCTAAAGCTATACACTATTAATTGGGTTGCCCCCTGGGGGCCAAATAGCTTTAGCTATTATGCGTACGCCAATTCCAAGTATTATAAGGCCACCTGGGTGCCGTACCTCCATTGCAGCTTCCAGCGCCGCCACATGAGATGACATTCTGGACTGACAGAACAGTCTGGGGGAAGACACCCTGCACAAAAGCACCAATTTTGGAGATGTTAAAAGCATTGCTACATAATGTAAGGCCAGGTAGACAGGTAGCTAACAGTTATAATCCGTGGCTTTTTCATCAAGCATGTTCAGTAAATGGGTGGAGGCAACCAGAAGATTCATAATTGTAAAAGCATCCACTTCAGCAAATTCATTCTCTTACTTTTTTTACTATTTTAAAATCCAGTTCAACATGATCACCCTTGTGTGTCAGCCTACATCAACACATTCGCTGTCTAGAAATCTACTTCAGCATATTCATTCTCTAAGTTTGACCTAGTTCAAATGATCAGCATAACCACCTTTGTGCTTCAGCCAAGCTTAACACATTCACTGTCTTGGCCGAAGGGCCTCAACTGACACATACTACAACTAACACAAACACTACAACGACAACTCAACTAACTAACAATGCTACAACTTACACTACAACTAATGCAAACATAGAACCATCTTGCACCTTCTTTATAATGTTCTGTCGATCAGACAGGGAAGAGGTGGCACCATGCGCCCAGCAAGATCCGCAGTACCTAGTAGTCAGCAGGATGGAGGGAGTCTTGATTGGTGGTGTGGTGTGTGGTGGGGTGCCACAGTAATGGGGCATACATACATTCGGTGGTTTTGAGGCCCGAGGGATAATGCCTCACAATGTACTATATACTATGTATAATACACTATATGCTGTACTATATTCAAGTGGCCCACAAGTCCAACAGGATTCGCAGTACCTAGTAGTCAGCAGGATAAAAGGAGTCTTGATTGGGTTTTAACAATATTCATTTATATGATGCACTCTTATATACAATCTTATATTCAGCCGATTCTGACATGGTTGGTTGCAGTCCAAATGACACTTATGGCGACCCTGGCATGGAGGGGGGATGTGGGGTACGCCCTGAATGAGTTTGAATGTCATCAATGAGTTAGAATGCCATGAATGATGCAGTAAAAAGGGATCTAGAACATGCAAGCATGACGATTTGCGGCAACTGAATGTCAGACAAACTGATAATCGGAGGTAGAAGGACAGTTATCATGTAACGGAGTGCTACACCATGAGGCATGTCAGACTGGCAACTCGGAGGTAGAAGAACAGTTATGGTGTAACGAAGTGCTACACCATGAGGCATGTCAGACTGGCAACTCGAGACGTCAATATTGAATCGTAGGTAATTATACCCAGATATATAGACTAGTACCCAGGTATATAGACTAACTACCTTGCTACATATGTTGACTCACTGGGGGATATGCTGGTTCCTGATGGGACTCAAGTAATTGACTCCGTTTACCAGGCGCCTAGGGAAAGGGGAAGAGAAAGGGGTTCAGTAAACAAGCTGGGTGACAGTGCTTGTCCTTTGCACTGGGGGGTGCCAATGACGGGGACGGGGGTGAAATAGCGGGTCAAGCCTTCAAGAAAGTTCTTTGCCCTGGGGTTACCAATGACAAGGATGGGGGGGGAATAGCTTTTGCTGTGGGGTTTGAGGTTCAGTAAAGCTGGATGACAGTGCGTAGCCTTTGCCCTGGCGTTGCCAATGACAAGGGCAGGGGGGAAATAGCAGGCAATTTCTTTCAGAAAGTCCTTTCAAACAATGATCAATAATAAATGTATACCAGTATAAACTGCAGAAGTCCTAAGTACTAACGTAACGCAAGACATGTAGAAAACAGATTACATCTAGGAACATATAGAATATGTAACAGACAGTGGTGAAAGAATGTGTGCCTTGAATAAGTCCAAATATGTTGAACCCTGTGCACCTTGAACCCGGTTGCAGTACAATCTACTCCTGGTGCTTTTTGGATCTGGTTGCAGTACACTCTACACCCAGTGCATTTTGAACCCAGTTGCAGTACACTCTACACCTCTCAGCCCCCCCCCCCCCCCCCCCCCCCTCCAACATCCCTGCAAGCATTGGTAAGTAGGATTCACAATTCAAGATACATGCGCACAGTACCCAGCAGACAAAGGGAGTTGCTTCTCACAAGAATAGGATACTCACAGTGCCATCAAATAATAATACGCATACTGCCACAATCAATACCAGGCCCTGAGGGTTGATATAAGAAATTGAGAAGGGTAGGTTGACGAGGTTGGATTTTTGAACATCCAATAGATGGTAAAGACAACTCCTGTATCCACTTGCCCAATAGATGGTTAAGACAACTCCCCTGTTTTCGCTTGCTCATGCTTGAGCAAGCTGTACCATCTTCCTTCTAGTTTAACTCTCTTTTCTATTCACCGTCCCACAGGCAGTTTAACTCACCAGTCTAAGCTCGCAGGCAAGGCCATTCCCTTCATCCTCTCATGAGGTCTGGGGGTAGATCTGCAGAAGGGGAGAAATTGATTTCAAGACTTTCATTCAAATGTCTTGAATTTTCAAATGCACATGAGGTTGGTTGGTTACAGGTTGGTCGGTGGTTGATGAGACAGATACATGCAGGAGCCACTCACGAAGAAACAAGGCCAAGGCAGCGCTACCTCTAGAATGGGGATAAAAACGAGCAGAGTGGCCGCAGGGCTTGAGACTAGGCCTGCCTAGGGCTTCGATGATATGCGATCGCCACATGGGCGCGCTGGGCAGACGCCGACTGAGAGAGAATTCAACTTGCAGCAGTCGATACAGAACGCATGGCAATGCATTCCAGCTCCAAGAGGAACGCCAAAGAGGAAGAATGAGAGGTTCTAAGGGAGGGGAAAAGGACGAAGGCGACGTCGTAAAACAGATAGAGATATCGTTGGTAAAAAACAGCACACGGTGCGAGCGCGATATTGAAAGCGTAATAGCGAATTGGGTGAGTGGAGCTGAATCTAGGAACGGCCTAAGGGGGAGGGGGAAGTTCTGTTAGGTGACCCTAGTTCGAAGGGGTGGAGGGAGTCGATTTAATTTCTGGGCCGGGCGCGCCCGCGGGCGGATCATGGGTCATTCGAATGCATTCAACGATCAAAAACTGATACATTAAATAGCAGCAATCAATTGACGGTCTTACATCAGCTCGGTAGGCTCCCCATCCCGGATGATCGACGTTGCGAACCGACTAGGGCTGTTGTGCTTCTCATGGAGCACTAGAGCCGCCCGGGATTGGGAAAAGGACAGGCAGATAACTGCCAGAGCCAGCAGGGTGTATCGCGCCATCGCAAGGGTTGAGAGGGTTGAAGACCTATCCTCTTTGCAGGTAGAAATGTTGACTGGCAGGGTGGTAGTGGCTATTATCACCTTGACGCGGACTAGGGTTCTCAGGCTCCTGGTTTTCTTAACCAACTTTCAACCGCCCCATGTGTGTCATCAGAGGAGTGTCATAGGGCGTGTTTCCAGTGGACCAACAGTTCAACTGTGTATAGTAGACCACTCAACCCTACAGTTCAAGTTCGAGTGCTGAGCTGGGCCCTAAGACCTCAAGAAGTGCCTTGTCATCACGGCTGCCCCTCCAGCGCGTTCTGGTCCCCTGCCCCCCTCGCTGCAAGTGCTTGCAGCTTGCTCGAAGTTTCCTCAAATCACCGCATCCACCGCTTACCACCGCCAGTGTATTATTTCGCTGCGCTCTTCACTTCCATCTGTTCTCTTGCTCCTCCTGCCGCTGCCGCTTCTGCATCTGCTCCGTCCGGTCGAATGGATCGGACGGTCAGATTGAGATCTCGGTCGAATCTGTGGCTCTCGCTATCATCATTCGAACTGGTTAATTTCCGCCTTTCTTTCATGTCTTCGCCCATCCAACTTGAAATTGGCTCCCAATTACTCGCAACTCGGGGCGTGTTGACAGATCTCGGGGAGAATCTGCGAAGATGCTCGCTGCTGTATCACTTTTGTGATTTTGTCCAACGCTCTCCCTCGAAATTGTCCACCGCCCTCCCCCCAAAATAGTTGAACTGTTGAGCAATCCCGATCAGGGGGGGGGGGGGGGGGGGGGGGGGGGGGGGGTTCGGGATTGCTCAACAGTTGAACTGTTGAGGGGGGAGGGCGACGGACAAACCCTGACGTGGCTGCCCACCTGGCGTGCCACATCGGCGAAAAGTTGAACTGTTGAAGTTGAACTGTGCCCACTGGAAACACTCGTGCCACGCTGGCGCCCACAGTTGAACTATTTGGTCCACTGGAAACACGCCCATAGTCAGCACGCTCCCCGCCTCCCCGCCTCCCCACCTCTGCGTACGCGTATTTCCCATGCAAAAGCTCTGAACCTACGTGGCACCAGCCATTAATACCCATCGCCCTCTTCGGCAGTAATATCACGGTCAGAGCATCGCAAAAGGTCTGCTTCAGACCTAAGCCAGCCCCCGATGTAACACCCGCCCCATGTGCTGTTCGGCACCCGCTCTCGTCACTCGTCTGTATCCCCCATCTCGCATCCTGACCCTCTTCTCCCGACCTGCGCAAATTCTGATTTCGGCTGGGCTCCTGCGTACCTCCGAGGCACTGCCCCCTGGGTCCATCCAAGACTGAGTACCACCTCCAACTTGGATTCCTTTCTTGTAATACAACCAACGCCTCTCCTTTATTTATCTTTTTCACCGCTAGAGCATGTCTGGGCTTCCGCATCTTCCTCTAAAGTTGTTGCTGATATCGTGCTGCGCACTGTTCGACTAGAATCGCCAATTGGCGAAGTAGCTTCTGTTTGTCGCTCTTGGCATTCTATAATATCGAGCAACCTTGTCGATATCTTAACCCGGAGAAACCATGGCGGCATGGCCGAATTCCTTGGTCGTGCCGTAGAATGGCAAATTGTATCTGGCTCGTGAACTAGATTCCAGACCAGGATCGTTGCAAGCAGAGATCTGGTTGCAAGATGCTCACGTGGCCCTCATCGTGGTGGCAGAGAGAGGGGACAAAGAACTGGTTAGACTGCTGCTTTATGCCCCCTAGCACGCCGCCCATGCCGGCTGCCATAATGGGCAGATTCTGATTCTGACAGAGATTAAAGGCTACATTGAGATAGTGTCCATGTTGCCAAATGCGCCACAGCATGCTGCCCGTGGAGACTGCCAGGGTGGGCATGCACTAATGCTAGTAGTTATCAATGGCCACACTGAGATAGTGTCCATGTTGTTAAATGCACCACAGCATGCTGCCCATGCATGCGCATTCTATACAAGGACTTCCCCTAGTCTTAGCATCACATCGAGGCCACATGGAGAAAGTGCGATTGTTGCTAAACGTTACACACCTCCCGGCCCAGGCCAATTTTCAGGATGGATACTCTCTAAGGTTAGCTGCTTAGCATGACCACGCTGAGATAGTGCACATGCTGTTGAATGCGCCGCAGCATACTGCGGACGCTGATTGGCATTATGGACGTGCACTGATTCTTGCGGCCCAGCATGGCCATGAAGAGGCAGCACGTATGTTGTTGCATGCCCCACAGCATGCAGCCAGTGCTAACTGTCAAGATTGCCGTGCTTTAATCCTAGTGGCACAGCACGGCCGCATCAACATAGTGCGCCTTCCGTTGAATATGCCCGAGCATGCGGCTCGAGCGGATTGCCATGATTGTCGTGCTCTAGTACTAGCTGCGCAGTTTGGCCACAGCGAGATTGTGTGCATGTTGTTGAGTACCGCACAGAATGCTGCCCATGCAGAATGTCAAGGAGGACGTGTCTTGCTGTATGCCTCACAGCATGGCCACATGGAGATCCTGCGTATGCTAAAAGCGCCTCATATCATGCTGCACATGCTGACTGCCAAGATGGTCTGGCTCTTCTAATTGCAGCAAAGGAAGGCCACAGAGACACAAGTCGCATCTTGTTGGATGCCCCAAAGCATGCCACGCATGCTGATTGCCGAAATAGCCGTGCACTGGTGTTGGCCATTGGGAGTAACCACTGGGACATAATGCAGATGCTAGTCTTAGCACCTCAATATGGCGCCCATTCCTTTGGTTTAGATACACAACAATTGGTGTCGGCAGCAGAGCGCTCTAACGAGGAGCTAGAGCATGTCTTGCTTGGCGCATATATATATTAATGCCAACATGAGAGATAGATGAGGGTGTGCTGTTGCACAGCTGGGAGATTGAGTGACGACTATGATAGTAACAGGGCAGCAGTCAATGGAACATAGTATGTATTCTAGTCATGTCCCCTCGACATGGTGCACATGCCTTTGGTCTGGAAACTGTGACTTGAACTTGAACTTAGTTACCTGGATCCAGCCTTCAAGGCTGCTCGTCGTCTTCTTGGTCTAGATAGATGCCCAACAACTGGTATATACAGCACTCTGGCCAGGAGCTACATCAACTAGTTATTACATGGCTCCAGCCTTTTAAGCTGATCGCTGTCTTCTTGGTCTTGATACACAACAACTGGTGTTGACATCACATTACTCTGGCTAGGAGCTACAGCAAGTGGTTACATGGCTCCAGCCTTCAAAGATGATCTCTGTCTTCTTGGTCTAGGTACACAACAACTGGTGTCGACTGTCGACAGCATAGTGTTCTGACCAGGAGCTAGATCATGGTAGTTACCATACATGGCTCCAGCCTTTAAGGCTGATCACCGTCTCTGGGTCTAGATACGTACACAACAACTGGTGTGGACATCTCAGCGCTTTGGCCAGGAGCTAAATATAGCAACTTCTTACATGGCTCCAGCCTTTAAAGCTGATCGCTGTCCTCTTGGTCTAGATACACAACAACTAGTGTCCGCAGCAACCCACTATAACCAGAATCTAGATGAGGTTGGTTACATGGCTGCAGCCTTTATTTAAGGCTGCTCGACATGGTGCACGTGCCTTTGGTCTGGAAACTGTGACTTTAACTTGAACTTAGTTACCTGGATCCCGCCTTCAAGGCTGCTCGTCGTCTTCTTGGTCTAGATACACAACAACTGGTGTCGACAGCACAGCTCTCTGACTAGGAGCTTTATTTTATTATGTTGGTTACATGGCTGTAGCCATCAAGGCTCCTCGTCGTCTTCTTGGTCTAGATACACAACAACTGGTGTCGACAGCACAGTGCTCTGACAAGGAGCTAGATTATGTTGGTTACATGGATCTAGCCTTCAAGGCTGATCGCCGTCTTCTTGGTCTAGGTACGCAACAACTGGTGTCCGCAGCACAGTGCTCTGGCCATGAGCTAGATCATGTTGGTTACATTGCACCAGCCTTTAAGGCTGATCGCTGTCTTCTTGGTCTCGATACACAACAACTGGTGTATAAAGCACAGTGCTCTGACTAGGAGCTATATATAGCAACTGGTTACATTGCACCAGCCTTCAAGGCTGCTCGTCGTCTTCTTGGTCTAGATACTCCACAACTGGTGTCCGCAGCACAGTGCTCTGACCAGGAGCTACATCATGTTGGTTACATTGCTCCAGCCTTCAAGGCTGCTCGTCGTCTTCTTGATCTAGATACTCCACAACAGGTGTCCGCAGCACAATGCTCTGACCAGAAGCTTGATCATGTTGGTTACATGGCTCTAGCCTATAAGGCTGATCGCCGTGTACTTGGTGTAGGAACACAACAACAGGTGTTGATTGCACAGCGCTAAAAATCATGTTTTCTTTTCCATTCAAACTTCAAGTGTGACTCAAAAGGAGAAACCGAGCAGGCCATAGTTGGCTGCAAAACCAGTTACAATCCAATGCAAGATTGTGGTAGCGTTTATACCACCAAGGTGTAATCTGCCCGCTAATAAGGCCGATAGACTGTGCGAATCAAAACAGATACAAGTTTGACTAAAAGGGTAACACTAAGCAGCCCAGACTTGGCTGAAAACAAATGTAACAATCCAATCCAATCTTAGGAATCTGCGAGCAAAAAGTTATGAATACAAAAAAACACTCGGGGGATCAAACCCGCGACAAAAAAATGCTATGACCCCAAAATTGCATGGCTCCGGCCCGTATACCGTTGGGCGTTACGTCCTGCAGCTCCCTGCCCACCCGACCGCTGCCACTTCAGCACATTTTCACGTTATAAACTGGCTAATACTAAAACAATTATAAAGCAGGGGGATGATTCTCGAATTATTTGCAGCGCTATAACAAATTTTTGCTGTGCTATCACACTTAACTAGATCTGACACCCTGATTCTTTGAGATTGAAACCCCAAACGCACCATGATCATAATGAGAGTCCTGGCCGCAGGTACAACTAGTCACTAAGTGGAGGGAAGGTTGCCAACAGGGTTTCTATTTTGGGCTACGCTTGGCTGCTTCTAGGCAGCTCCCTCTCCCCTTCCTTGGGCCAAACCGGTAGCTAGCTAGTGCGCCTGATTGTCTGACAGCTGGCATGACGGATATTCCACAGCAATAGCAAACTTGGTGCTTCAATGAGTGTCTGTCTGGCTTGGGGAGCGGACAGGACGTTGTTGCGAGGGGCTAACCAAGGATTCAAGGAACTGTGGTTGCATCCATGGCTCCGCCAGATCTGGCTGGCGCGCGGGTCAAGAGGATTACCAGCAACCAAATCCAAGGGCTATACTGCGCATTCCATAATTTTAATGTTGTCTCGAGAACATCTGATAAAAGTGGAACCGTACAGAGAAGGTTAACATGGCCACTGCGCATGGATTTTCGCTTTTTTTTTTCGCTGCCCCAACCAGACCCTTCTAGGGAGAGGGGGCAGATCTCAGTCAGATCACACCCACACAGGTCATGTCTCTCATCTGATAGCCAGCGCATACCTTAGTCATGTGTAGGTATGTCACATTAATACCGTAGGCGCAGGAAGTATTGGCAAATGGGTTGGCAAATGACCGGTTATCCAAACCGAATTATAACAGATCTGAGCCACGTGGCTGGGTCGAAAGCTGACTGGCGTTTGCCAAGTTTGTCACACACCGTCGATTCAAACAAACTATACTCTCTGCAGTACAGCAAAACTTCGCTCATAGTCGAATCCAATTCTTTCACTCCACGCTGAGAATTAGAAGGCCGCCTCTATGGAGCCCGACGATTCAAGGAGGCGACGACAGATGCCTGCTCCCGAGCAGAGCAAGGGTCAGAGACTCATAGGCAGTTTATTCAAGCCTGCCACTTCGGTTGACCAGCAGCGAGAACGGAGTGCTGCTGAAGCGAGGAAGACAACAGAGTTGGCGAGGGAGGCCACCCTGGTTGCCGCGTCAGACCTGGCTTCAGCTGAGGATGCGGAGCGGGTGGTGATCCGCAAGAGAGGCTATAACTCCTCTCGAGCTCAGAAGACTGAAAAACATCAGGTACGTGCAGCTCTCCTCCGGTCCTGTCCTTTAATCGGGTCAATTATTGATCTTCTGTTCAACGCCGATTCCATAACGATTCCCGATCATGCATGTTCCCTTCTTCCCTTTCCTGCAGCCTTGCCTTGGTTTGACCGCTCTCACAGACCCCCCCCCCCCCCCCCCCCCCCCCCCCCCCCCCTCCCCTCCTCTTTCCTCTTCCTGCAGGTTCAACTATTTGCTGCTCTGGAAGGAATGGCGGCAGATGAGGCATCAGGAGGAGGAGGAGTGGCCCCTGTCGTCAAAGTACGTGGCACCTATGCGAGGTGGACGCAGCACCATCACGACATTGCCCTGGACATGCATCGTCGCCAACATGGTGCGACCTGGTACACATCCGGCAAGGGAGCCAAGGGAGCGTCGAGTACTTGGGATGCGCTGCAGCGTGATTACTTTCGCCTGTTTGACGGGCTGACTGTGAGGACCACAGGCAATTGGGTGATTAAGTGGCTGAAACTAGAGAAAGCCCTAGCAGCGGTGCGTGAAAACCTGCGTTTGGTAACCAGGGCTGAGAAGAACCTTGCTGCCTGTGGCTCTAATGCAACACCCTCACCCCCCCTCTCCCTCCCCCACCCTCCCTCCCTCTGCACCTCTCATCACCACAAGTGCCCCCTCTCTCCCGGCAACACAGCCTGCCCCTTCCTCTCTCCCTCAAGGAAGCACAAGCGCCCCTTCCCTCTCTCCCCCCCCTCCCTCCCCCCCCCCCCCCCCCCCCCCCCCCCTCTCCCCCCCCCTCCTCCCCGTACTTCCCTCTGCCCCCCTCTCCCTCGTGACAGGTGCTCCCTCTCTCCACCTCCCTCCCTCTGCCCATCTCCTCAACACAACCGCCCCCTCCCTCTCAGCAACACAGCCCCCCCCCTCCTCACTCCCTCAGGGGGGCGCTCACTTCTGCGATCCTCCTCTCCCCTCCCCCTCCCTCCCTCCCTCGGCCCCTGTCATCAACGCAGGCAATCCATCCCTCTTCCCCTCTCTCCACAGCTTCCCTCCTCGGTGGAGTGGGGATTCTCCCTCCCTCCCTACAACACAGGTCCTCCCTCCCTCCGTCCCTGCGTGCAACTCCTCTTGTACCTCCCTACCTGCAACAAGGGCGCGTCCCCCCTCCCTCCCTCTTTGGAGCCGTCCCTGATGTCGAGATAGTCCCACCTACGAGAGAGCGTTTGCTCTTTGTACTTGCTGAGGCCAAGGTTGACTTCAACAACGCTACAAAAGTAGCAGAGACCTTGTCGCAAATCCACAAGAAGCGGCCTGGGCGACCCCAGATTCTTCATCCAGATGTCTACAAAGCTGTGCAAGACTACATCCTGGCTAGGGTTGACAACGGAGAAATTGTAAGTTGACTGATCACAATGGATGAAGTCATGTTTGAAGGTACCTACAGCCTTTCCTTTGCTGCAGCCTGTCCTTGCTTGCAGCGTTGCCTATTCTGCAGCATGTCCTTGCTTACAGCCATGTCTTTTCTGCAGCATGTCCTTGCTAACAGTCTTGCATCTGCAGCTTATCCTTGCCTACAGCCTTGCCTTTTCTGCAGCCTGTCTTTGCCTAGCTGCAATAAGTACATATTACCTAGCCTTCATCCTTGCCTTTCCTCCCTCCCCATGGCACTAACTAAATCCCCCTTCTCCACATGCAGATGGCGCCTATTACGCTCAGGGGCCCTATCCGAGATCTAATCAGAGAAGGGCTGGACTCACCTACTTGCTCTGGATCCTGGAGAAAGAAACGTGAGCCCAGGGGCTATGCTTGGAATCTTCATGTGCTCGTACCGTTGGATCCAAGTCACATGGCAGAAGCTTGGCCTTGTCCAGCGGGCAAAGACAACTGAGTCTCAGAAGCTCCCCGGTGATTACCCCGCTCTTGTAGATAAGTTTGTGCACCAGTTGGCATTCCTGTGCAGCCTGCATTGTGTGCCCCGATCATGCGTGCTCAACATGGACCAGACTGGTCTGAACCTGATGCCGATTTCTAAGTACACAGTTAGCTACAAGGGTCAGAAGCATATCAAAGGCTTGGGTTTGCATGATAAGAGACAGTTTACTCTGGTCCCAACTATCGCCGCTGATGGTACAACTCTGCCTATGCAGATAGTGATAAAGGGGGCTCATAGTGTGAATGAGCGGAACTGCGCGTCCCTCCCCCACCCGAGGAATCGCAAGTTCCTAGAGGACATGGGTTTCCACTTCACTAGTACTGAAAATCATTGGGCCACATTGGTGACTATGTTCTCTTGGTTGGAGAATGTATAAGTCCCCTACTTCAAGAAGCAAGAACACCAGAAGAATGGTGGTAAGTGCATCCTTGTGCTTGATGGATGGAGGGTACAAATGCAGCCTGCTTTCCGGTCCTATGTTGATCTCCATCACCCTTGGCTGATTTTGAAATTCCTGCCTCCTAACTGCACAAGCGCTATGCAACCCATGGATGTTGGGGTGCAAAAACCTTTGAAGGACGCTATGCGCCAGGTTTTTTCTGTGTACTTGAGTGAAGTATCAAGGTTGCAGTTGGCTGCAGGTGTTCCCAGGGCAGATATCAGGGTAGACTGTAGGTCGTCAGTCATGAAGGCAGTGATGTGTGACGTAGTCAAGGCAGCATATATGCGCCTGGCTGAGGACCGCCAGCTGGTTATCAAAGCTTGGGCACGGTCAGGGGAGTCAGTGTCGGGTGATGGTGGCTTGCTACGGTGCTTTGACAAAGATGTTCAGTCTGAGGCCATGCTGAGGCGTGCACGTGGTACACTCAGTCCCCATGACATCATTGGTCCTAACGATGGGAAAGATGACCCAGGCCCCCATGCCGATTGTGACGGGACAGTAATCCAGCCCCTTCTTGATATGTTGGCCTCAGTTGTGGCAGATCCTGATCAGCCTCTAGTTGATGATGCAGGGGCGCCCCTACCGGGGGCTGAAATAGCCAAGAAGCACTCTAGGAGGGCAGTGGGAGTGGAGAAGCAAAGGAAGCATGCAGAGAATATTGGCAAAGGGGCTGCAGCTAGAACCATGGTAGCCTTGGCAGCAGAAGCTGAAGCTGGCAGAGGCAGAGGGACTGGTAGGAGAGGAAGGGGAAGGGCCACCCCCTCAATCCGAGGTGGTGGCAGAAGGGGAGGAAGAGGTGGAAGGAGGGCAGGGAGAATTGGGGGAGGCACTGAGCGGAGCAGCGCGGAAGGTCCTATCACTGGTGGCACCCCTAGCCCTAGTACTGATGGTGGCACCCCTGGCCCCAGCACTGATGGGGGCACTTCAGATGAAGATTCTGAGGGGATCCCAGAGAGGTGTAGTGTGCAGGCTCCTGCGTTAGGGTCTGACACAGACACCCCATCTGAGCCAGAGCTCGAGTCATCCAGTGATGAAGAGGACCAAGCCCAAGATGATGGTCTAGGGGCAAATGGTGAGGGTGAAAGCTCGATGCTGGGTTGCAAGAAATGCAGGTACTCACGACTAGGATGTGAAGCTTGTGGGAGGGACGCTGGTTGCGGGTGGGGTTAATTGCCATACATTTTGTATGGAAATATTTACTGTGCTGGTAACTACTGGTGTTTATACTGGTACCTTGTTGGTTTTGATGTAAACCCTGAGTGGATCAGTTTTTCAAACAGTTATTTTCAAAGTGTAAGATGGAATACTCCCCTCTCCCACAAGTTTGTTACATATGAAAAAGTAACATGGCAAATTTCCATTTGCCAAATGTTTTCCAGGTCTCAACCTGAGTCAGAATTCCCAGGTCAAGGAAAATTCACGTTTGCCAAGTTATTTTTGCCACTTTATTTCGAGACATCAAAAATGGATAAACAGGCCATTTGCCAACTCTTAATCTTGCCAATTAATACTGCGCCTACGGTATGCATTACGATAGCGAACCCGCGACAAAAAAATGCTATGACCCCAAAATTGCATGGCTCCGGCCCGTATACCGTTGGGCGTTACGTCCTGCAGCTCCCTGCCCACCCGACCGCTGCCACTTCAGCACATTTTCACGTTATAAACTGGCTAATACTAAAACAATTATAAAGCAGGGGGATGATTCTCGAATTATTTGCAGCGCTATAACAAATTTTTGCTGTGCTATCGCACTTAACTAGATCTGACACCCTGATTCTTTGAGATTGAAACCCCAAACGCACCATGATCATAATGAGAGTCCTGGCCGCAGGTACAACTAGTCACTAAGTGGAGGGAAGGTTGCCAACAGGGTTTCTATTTTGGGCTACGCTTGGCTGCTTCTAGGCAGCTCCCTCTCCCCTTCCTTGGGCCAAACCGGTAGCTAGCTAGTGCGCCTGATTGTCTGGCAGCTGGCATGACGGATATTCCACAGCAATAGCAAACTTGGTGCTTCAATGAGTGTCTGTCTGGCTTGGGGAGCGGACAGGACGTTGTTGCGAGGGGCTAACCAAGGATTCAAGGAACTGTGGTTGCATCCATGGCTCCGCCAGATCTGGCTGGCGCGCGGGTCAAGAGGATTACCAGCAACCAAATCCAAGGGCTATACTGCGCTTTCCAATTATGATAATATGTCTGATAATCTGTAGAAATTATAAGTAAGGCCGTGCCGGCATGCGTAGTCCGCCATCGAAGCTATTTTCATTTTTGCTCCTGCAGCGCTTCAATTAAATCAGGCAGCATCTCGTCGCCATTCTATAGCTGCTTGGTGCGAGTATCCCAGCTCTGCGACTGCCCAGAGGTGGGTGCCTTCGAAACCAGGCAGGCCGCGACTCCAGATGCCGCGCTCTCACTCGTCTTGCTCCTGCAGCCCTTCAAAATATTTTTGCAGCATCTCCAAGCCATGCTCCCACCAATTGCGAATTAAGAGCAGGTGAGCGAAAGTTCATGGGTGGTTGCCTCGGTTAGACGGGCCCGAGCTCCAGCTACCGTTTGCACTCGTTTTCTGAAATGCTCGCAGCCACAGTTGCGCCTGCTTCACTTTGGAAATCGCTCGTAGCCACATAGGCCATGCTTCCGCCGATTCCTAATTATAACCTGCTCCTGCGCCTGCCTACAGGTTGCTACCGTTTTCTTTCGTTTTCTTCCTGCTTCTTCAGAATATAGAAGCAATGCTTTCGCGAGCTGCCAAATTCGACTGCATGTCGCCGACTCCCCAGTCGTTATTGCCTCGGAATCAAGGGAGCGGGCGGGCCCGAGCTCTAACTGCTGCTCGCTCTTAATTGCGCTCGCTTTGCTCCTGCTAAACTTTGATGCGAATAAATGGTAGCATGAACGTACCGCCAACACCTTCAACATCTACAAACACATGCATGCATGTAATCCAAGTCCATATACCAACACATGCATTAGTGTGTTCCAACAACCTCAACGTCCACCAACAGGGGGGTGGGGAGGGTGATTGGGACAGCACACTTGCATTTACGTAACCCAACACCTTCAACACCCACGACCACATGGCATGCATGAAAGTAACCCAACACCTTCAACACCCACGTCCACATGACATGCATGAAAGTAACCCAACACCTTCAACACCCGCGTCCACATGGCATGCATGAAAGTGACCCAACACCTTCAACATTCACGACCACGACCACATGCATGAATGTAATCCAACACCTTCAACATCCACAACCACGACCACATGCATGAATGTAATCCAACACCTTCAACATCTACGACCACATGCATGAATGTAATCCTACACTACAACATTCCACGACCACGACCACATGCATGAATGTAATCCAACACCTTCAAAATCCAAAAACACGACCACATGCATGGATGTAATCCAACACCTTCAACAGCCACGACCACATGCATGAATGTAATCCAGCACCTTCAACATCCACGACCACGACCACATGCATGAATGTAATACAACATCTTCAACATCCACGACCGCATGAATGAAAGTAATCCAACACCTTCAACATCCACGACCACATAAATGAAATTAATCCAACACCTTCAACATCTACGACCACATGCATGAATGTAATCCAACATCTTCAACATCCACGACCATGACCACATGCATGAATCTAATCCAACACCTTCAACATCCATGACTACATGCATGAATCTAATCCGACACCTTCAACATACATGACCACATGCATGATTGTTAACCAGCACATTTAACATCCACTTCCATGACCACATGCATGAAAGTGACCCAACACCTTCAACATCCACAGCCACATGCATGAATGTTGCCCAGCCCTTTCAATATCCACAAACACATGCATCAAAGTAGCCCCCCCCCCCCCCCCCCCCCCCCCCCCCCCCCCCCCCCTAGGCTCACCCATATATAAATAAATACCTACTAGTGCTCATGACCACTAGTGACAGTGCTGCCATGTTGTGGCCAGTGAAGTGCCTCCTCCCCCCCCCAATAAATAAATAATACGTACCCACCTATGCTCATGACCACTAGTGACAGTGCTTCCATGTTGTGGCCAGTGAAGTGCCTCCTCCACACCCAATAAATAAATATATTCATACCCACCTGTGCTCATGACCACTAGTGACAGTGCTGTCATGTTGTGGCCAGTGAAGTGCCTCCTCCACACCCAATAAATATATATATATATATGCATACCCACTTGTGCTCATGACCACTAGTGACAGTGCTGCCATGTTGTGGCCAGTGAAGTGCCTCCCCCCCCCCCAAATAAATATATATATATGCATACCCACTTGTGCTCATGACCACTAGTGACAGTGCTGCCATGTTGTGGCCAGTGAAGTGCCTCCTCCCCCCCCAATAAATAAATTGATACCAACCCACCTGTGCTCATGACCACTAGTGACAGTGCTGCCAGGTAGTGGCCAGTGAAGTGCCTCCTCCCACCCAATAAAACTTGATCTGCAGAGCAGAGCAGGTCCCTGGCGAGGAGGGAGGCTGGGAGTTTCGAAAGTAGTAGAGGAAGTAGCTACTCGTAGCGGAATAAGCTACAGAACATTGAACAACTTTTGCGAAGGATCTTGGCCACTGCGATGCTGGTAACTCTAGTCATGCACACTCCAACTACGAACGAACTTCTTGGGTGCGGAGGTGCCGGGATCGTTCAATCGCCTGCATCGACGGAGAGACGGCGGGGAGACGGAGACACGAGTGGAATTTTGCCCGGAACTCTGGGCTGGGGTTCCACAGGCAGGGGGATACATACCCACCTGTGCCCATGGCCTCTAGTTGCAGTGTTGCCAAGTAGTGGCCAGTGGAGTGACTCCCCCATTACAAGATGTCCAGAAGCACACGTAGCCTGTAAAGTTCAACATGTAGTTGATATGTTTTAGGTTGTTTGAGGCAATATAGTTATATAGTAGACATGTTGGATGTTCTTTATTCCAATCTCTTCAGCAACATTTGTATCACAAGTTATGAAAACCTGGCTGAAAGAAACAATATCAGATATGTCGCTAACCCGAATAGAAACCTAGCTAAAATTAATAAGGGGCGGGTCATTGGAGCTTGCAGCTACACACCTACCTACTAACTTGAACTTGAACTTGAACTTGGTTACATGGCTTCTGCATTTAAGACTGCTCGCCGTCTATACCAGTAACCTCCCGGTAATCACTCAGAATTATTATCAACATGTATTTGATCCAATCACTACAGCACAATCTGTAACATCGATTGTAAAAAAACTGGCTGTAAGAGAACTATCACATCTGAGAAGCCAGATCTGCTGCAAATCCGAGAGGAAACATGATTGAAAGAAAAAAGGGGCGGGTCATTGGAGCTTCCAGCTACCCACTCAAAGACCCGCCCACTGACTCGCCCTTGAACTTGGTTACATGGCTCCTGCCTTTAAGGCTGCTCGCCGTTTTCGGTAGCAACCTACTGGTAATCACTTACAATCAAAGCATTCTTATCAACATATATTTGATCCAATCTCTTCAGCACAATCTTTAAGTCTTTAACACAAGTTATGAAAAACTGGCTGAAAGAGACAAAATCAGATACCGGTATGGGACATGCTAATGGGGGGGGGGGGGGGGGGGGGGGGGGGGGGGGGGGGGGGGGGGGGGGGGGGGGGGGGGGGCAAGGGGCTCGACAGCATTAACATAGCACTGTGGTGCTCCCGGCCGGTGGACGCCTGGACGGCGTGGATAGACCATCACAACTTCCTCATTGCTTCCAACTGCCCAACTGACAAACACCCCCACAGATCATTCCCCATTTCCTTCCCCCAACGGTCAAACTTCCATTTGCCCCTCATCAAGCCTTAGCCCCCCCCGGCTTGTATACCACAAACCCAAAGCGCAGCTTTTTATCACCTGCCCTCCCCCCTTCCAACAACACCGCACCCCTCCCTGCACCCCTCAACCGCACCCCTAATCCCGCACCCCTCCCTGCCCCATCCTCGCATATTTCAAATACAGCAGCCTGGGCATCACGTGACACACTGGGCCTTCCAACAGCAAGCCTGCTGGGTCTTCCAACGGATCTGCAGTGCTATATCAGATTGTTGCTGTGCTATCACACTCAACTGGGGAGGGTATGGGTGGGTATGGTGGGTAACTGGGTATGAGTGAATGTGTATGGTGATGGGTTCCAAAGTATTGTCTGCAAATCCCAAGATGTATACGGTATATGGAACAAGCTCTCAGACACAACTGAGGGAGGGAGACGCAAGGGAGGGTCGAAGCTTCAGTGGACCTTAGGCCCAGGAGGTACCTGAGGTGACAGCCCTGACGCGTCTACACCCCACACGAACTGCCATATTGCCGGGTCTAGAGGTACTGCCGTGCGTGCGACCAACATCTCAACAGCATGTGCGACAGGTCCTGTGAAAACAACCTTAACACCCAAAACACCATTAGCAGCCTTAAAACCACCCAAGGAACTTGGGTGTTGGTAGCATCACATTATTCTCAGGGCCGACCAACGTGGGCAACAAAGCGTTCCCGACCGACTTATAGCAATTCAGGGGATGATTTGGACAAAGCGCTTCGTACTTCGTACTTCGTACTTGGTTCTCAGGCCAAATGTTGAGAATTCTCGTGAGAATTCTCAGGACTCAATTCACGATATTTGAAAGTTTGATCAGAATTCTCGCGACAATTTTGACCCGACACTATTTCAACTATGCCGGTTCGGAATAACTGTTACCCTCTGCATACGAGGCAAACCGTTATAGTCCAGTATTTCGAACATGGAAGAACCTCCCGCGGGATAGCAGACTCTTTTCAGGGGCACCCATGCAAATCTACTGTCCGAAACATTGTGAACGAGTACCTAGCGGATCCGCAGAATGGTCTAATCAAATTAGGGAAGTCGGGCAGTAGGCACCTCAGTCGAATGCTAACTGAATTTGCCGCAGAAGAACTCCTAAGCATGATCGAAGAGCACGAGGGTGCTAGCCTTCACGAAATAGCTGACGAGCTACAGAACGGAACCGGCTGCATTCCACCGTGGAGCAGGGAATCTGTGTACGTAGCCTTGAACGAGCTCGGATATTCCTTCGTGAGGGTTACCTCAGGGCTGCAGAAGGGGATGAATTGATCCGTGAAGCCTTCTCCAGCTTCTGTATTGACAACCCATAATTCTCAGATATGAAGCTCGAAACCGAGATATCTGAGTTGAAATTGTCGAGAATTGTCGAGAATTTCGAGAAAAAAATCTCAGAATTCTCGATTCCCTCGATCAAAATTGTCGAGAATTCTCAGATTTCCAGGCCAAAATTCTCGATTTCAAGTACGAAGTACGAAGTACGAGTTTTCGCGGAAACGTTATGTCCAATTCATCCCCTGAATTGCTATAACGAACCGCTGGACTGACCCATTGTACGATTGTACGACTCTGGATCATGTGACTGACTGATGACTGACACGACCACACAAGATTTGCGATTCCAGGTTCGGAATCACGCGTCTTCTGACCGTCCGACTGGAAGCAATTAGGTACATGGCATGGTAAAATGGCGATGGATGGATGCCCACACTCAATCTGAGCTCGGGACAGAAACCTCGTGGCCACCCAAGGGCAAGGGTTTGCCCCTGCCCCTGTCCCTCGTACCCCCAGCTCTTTTGGCCAGCTTTCGCCACACGCCATGGCAGTACCCGAAGACAAGATGTTAGCTACGCAAATTGCATCACGGTTGCTTTTGGACTCCTGGGAGATGACGAGAAAGCACGTTATGTCGCGTTATGTCAACGAATCAATTTCTGTTGTGGTATCAGGGGGGTTACCGCCGTATCAGGGGGGGGGGGGAACACGTGACGGGGGCGGGGGGAACACGCCAACGGTACACGCCAATGGTAAGGGAGGCCTTGGTTATACTCTCGGTTTATCCCTTGCGAGAGCGTAGTCGCGTTCGCACAAGCAGCCCCCTTTCTTAGCTCAATCCCTCGGATATGAACCCCATGCTAGCGTGAACGCGCAACCGGGTTAGGTCTAGCAGGTTTATGTTCGTGTTTGTCAAGAACTCCAGACAGCTCCTATCCAATTTACCGTTCTCTTAGCTCTCGCTTTCTGCCTGATTTTAGTCGCTAATTGCACGTATGGGGGGACCGAGGAGATGATACACGCCAACTTCGACCCCATGTCATCCAGACCTGCAAAGCGAAAGAAGCGGACTGATGCTATTTGAAAGCACCTGCCTGATGCAATTCAAGATACGCATGCTGGTGTCAATCGAAAGAAGCAGAGCTTCTGCAGTCGCATGAGCATTGGCTTGGACTTGGCTTGGCTTGGACTTGGCTTGGACTGGCTCTTAGACTCATGGGTTGCCTTTCAAGCAAAGCCGTTGAAGTGAAGATTGCCAGCCACAAGGAACACCAGAGGATCCACTTCAGTAGACCAGGGCATGCTTACATCCCCGAGGCTGATCATGCCGAGCTAGAGAATCAGCTGCTAGCAAAGACCAGGGCCAAGCAGGTGGGGAGGAGTGCCAAGAAGGCACCACCAGATTATCATCAATCTTCTAGAAGGATTTTTCATTGCATTACAAAGGTGGATGTGGTTGTGGATGTAGAGGAAAGCATGCATTGCAAATGTGGATGTGGATGTGGATGGTGATGAAAGCATGCATGGGAAATGTGAGGTGAAGGTTCATGGGTGTGGAAAATGTGGGTGTGGTTGTGGATGGGGATGTGGATGTGGATGAAAGCGTGCATGGCAAATGTGGATGGTGATGAAAGCATGAATTGCAAATGTGGATGTGGATGGAGATGGAAGCATGCATGGGAAATGTGAGGTGAAGGTTCATGGGTGTGGAAAATGTGGATGTGGTTGTGGATGGGGATGTGGATGTGGATGAAAGCGTGCATGGCAAATGTGGATGGTGATGAAAGCATGAATTGTGAATGTGGATGTGGATGGAGATGGAAGCATGCATGGGAAATGTGAGGTGAAGGTTCATGGGTGTGGAAAATGTGGATGTGGTTGTGGATGGGGATGTGGATGAAAGCGTGCATGGCAAATGTGGATGGTGATGAAAGCATGAATTGTGAATGTGGATGTGGATGGAGATGGAAGCATGCATGGGAAATGTGAGGTGAAGGTTCATGGGTGTGGAAAATGTGGATGTGGATGTGGATGTGGATGTGGATGAAAGCGTGCATGGCAAATGTGGATGGTGATGAAAGCATGAATTGTGAATGTGGATGTGGATGGAGATGGAAGCATGCATGGGAAATGTGAGGTGAAGGTTCATGGGTGTGGAAAATGTGGATGTGGTTGTGGATGGGGATGTGGATGTGGATGAAAGCGTGCATGGCAAATGTGGATGGTGATGAAAGCATGAATTGTGAATGTGGATGTGGATGGAGATGGAAGCATGCATGGGAAATGTGAGGTGAAGGTTCATTAGTGTGGAAAATGTGGATGGGGATAAACATGTGGATGGTGATAAAGCATGCATGGGAAATGTGAGGTGAAGGTTCATGAGTGTGGAAAATGTGGATTTCGATGGGGATGGGGATGGGGATGGGGATGGGGATGGGGATGAGAGCGTGCATGGCAAATGTGGATGGAGATAAATACGCGGATGGGGATAAATATGTGGATGGCAAATGTGGATATAGATGGTGATGAAAGCATGCATGGGAAATGTGGAGGGGATGAAAGTGTGCATTGTGCATGTGAATGTGAATGTGGATGAAAGCATGCATGGGAAATGTGAGGTGAAGGTTCATGGGTGTGGAAAATGTGGATGTGGATGTGGATGGGGATGAAAGTGTAAATGGCAAATGTAGATGTGGATGGGGATGACAGCATGCATGGGAAAGGTGAGGTGAAGGTTAATGGGTGTGCAAAATGTAGATGTGGATAAAAGCGCGCATGGCAAATGTAGATGGGGATAAATACGTGGACGGAAAATGTGGATGGGGATAAATATGCTGATTGGGATGAAAGAATGCATGGGACATGTGAGGTGAATGGTTATGGGTGTGGAAATTTAGGATGGGGATAAATATGCTAATGGGGATGAAAGTGTGAATGGTAGATGTGGATGTGGATGAGGATGGGGATGGGGATGAAAGTGTGCATGGGAAATGTGGATGTGGATGGGGATGGTGATGAAAGCATGCATGGGAAATGTGAGGTGAAGGTTCATGGGTGTGGCAAATGTGGATGGTCATGAAAGCGTGCGTGGCAAATGCGGATTGGGATAAATATGTGGATGGGGATGAAAGTGTGCATGGCTCATGTGGATGTGGATGTGGATGGAGATGAAAGCATGCGTGGGGAATGTGAGGTGAAGGTTCATGGGTGTGCAAATAGGGATGGGGATGAAACCGTGCATGGCAAATGCAGATGGGGATAAATATGTGGATGGGGATGAAAGTGTGCATGGCTCATGTGGATGTGGATGTGCATGGAGATGAAAGCATGCGTGGGGAATGCGAGGTGAACGTTCATGAGTGTGGAAATGTGGATGGGGATGGGGATGAAAGCGTGCGTATGGCAAATGTGGATGGGATGAAAGTGTGCGTTGCAAGTGTGGATGTGTATGATGATTAAAGAATGCATGAGAAATGTGAGGTGAAGGTTCATGGGTGTGGAAATAGGGATGGGGATGAAACCGTGCATGGCAAATGTGGATGAGGCTAAGTATGTGGATGGGGATGTGTGAATGGCAAATGTGGATGGCGATGTGGATGGTGATAAAAGCATGCATGGGAAAGGTGAGGTGAAGGTTCATGGGTGTGGCAAATGTGGATGGGGATAAAAGCGTGCGTGGCAAATGAGGATGGGGATACATATGTGGATGTTGATAAAAGCTTGCACGGCAAATGTAGATGTAAATGGTCATAGGCATGGCAATAGGAGATGGGGACATAAATGTGTATGGGAATGTGGATAGAAGTATGTATGGGAATGTGGATGTCAAATTGCGTGGCACGGGGATGTGGATATAAATGTGGATGTGTATGTGGATGTGGATGTGGATGTGGATGTGTATGTGGATGTGTATGTGTATGTGTATGTGGATGTGGATGAGAGTAGGTATGGGAATGTGGATGTGTATGTTACAGGCCTGGCAAACGGGGATGGGAATACAAATGCGGATGGGGATGTTTATGCTAACAGGCATGGTGAAGGGGTATGGGAATACATATGTGGATGGGGATGTTTATGCTAACAGGCATGGTGAAGGGGTATGGGAATACATATGCGGATGGGGATGTTTATACTAACAGGCATGGTGCAGGGGTATGGGAATACTTATGCGGATGGGGATGTTTGCGCTAACAGGCATGGTGAAGGGGTATGGGAATACATATGCGGATGGGGATGTTTATGCTAACAGGCATGGTGAAGGGGTATGGGAATACATATACGGATGGGGATGTTTATACTAACAGGCATGGTGAAGGGGCATGGGAATACATATGCGGATGGGGATGTTTATGCTAACAGGCATGGTGAAGGGGCATGGGAATACATATGCGGATGGGGATGTTTATACTAATAGGCATGGTGAAGGGGGATGGGAATACATATGCGGATGGGGATGTTTATACTAACAGGCATGGTGCAGGGGTATGGGAATACATATGCGGATGGGGATGTTTATGCTAACAGGCATGGTGAAGGGGGATGGGAATACATATGCGGATGGGGATGTTTATGCTAACAGGCATGGTGAAGGGGTATGGGAATACATATGCAGATTGGGATGAAAGCGTGCATGGGAAAGGTGGATGTAAATGGTCGTGGGCATGGCAGATGGAGATGGGATGTGCGTGTGTGGATGGGGATGAGAGTAATGTATGGGAATGGGAATGTGGATGTTTGTGTGAACAAGCATGGCGAAGGGGTACCAGAATATAGATGTGGATAGGGATAGGGATGGGGATGAGAGCGTGCATGGCAAATGTGGATGGGTTATAAATTCGTGGGTGGGGATAAATATGTGGATGACAAATGTGGATGTGGATGGTGATGAAAGCATGCATGGGAAATGTGGAGGGGATGAAAGTGTGCATTGTGCATGTGAATGTGGATGAAAGCATGCATGGGAAATGTGAGGTGAAGGTTCATGGGTGTGGCAAATATGGATGTGGATGTGGATGGGGATGAAAGTGTAAATGGCAAATACAGATGTGGATGGGGAA
>JACBWV010000045.1:5009038-5011538 GCA_013435795.1 Chlamydomonas sp. ICE-L | reverse complement strand
TCCTGGGCCTTGATGGCCTTCCACTACCCCCCCTCCCCTCCCCCCCCCCCCCCCCCCCCCCACCCCCCCCACCCACCCCACAACACACACACACCCACACCCCTCCACCCCTTCCCTGTCCCCCTGCAGAAGGCTCCCTGTTTATCCCCACGCCTGAAGCACAGGCAACCTTTCAACGGTCTGGCCCTTGATGGCCTTCCACTGACCCCCCCCCCCCCCCCCCCCCCCCCCCCCCCCCCCCCCACCACACACCACAACACACCCTCCCACCCTCCTGTCCCCCCTGCAGAAGGCTCCCTGTTATCCCCAAACGCTGAAGCCAGGCAACCTTTCAAACGGTCTGCGCTCTGATGGCCTTCCACTGACCCCCCCCCCCCCCCCCCCCCCCCCCCCACACACACACACCTCCACCCCTCCCTGTCCCCCTGCAGAAGGCTCCTGTTATCCCCACACGCCTGAAGCACAGGCACCTTTCAACGGTCTGGCCCTTGATGGCTCTTTCCACTTGACCCCCCCCCCCCCCCCCCCACACCCCCCCACCCCCACCCCCCCCACACCCACCCCCCCCCACCACCCCCTCCACCCTCGTCCCCCTGCATAAGGCTCCGGTTATCCCCCACGCCTGAAGCACAGCACCTTCCAACGGTCTGGCCCTTGATGGCCTTCCACTTACCCCCCCCCCCCCCCCACAACAACCCACACACCCACACCCCCTCCAACCCCTCCCTGTCCCCCCTGCAGAAGGCTTCCTGTTTATCCCCACGCCTGAAAGCACAGGCACCTTTCAACGGTCTGGCCCTTGATGGCCTTCCACTGACCCCCCCCCCCCCCCCCACACACCCCACACACCCAACACCCCCCCTCCACCCCTCCCTGTCCCCCTGCAGAAGGCCTCCTGTTTATCCCCACCCTGAAGCACAGGCAAACCTTTCATAACGTCTGGCCTTGATGGCCTTCCCACTGACCCCCCCCCCCCCACCCACACCCACACACACACCCACACCCACTCCACCCCCACCCTCCCTGTCCCCCTCAGAAGGCTCCTGTTTATCCCCACGCCTGAAGCACAGGCACCTTTCAACGGTCTGGGCCCTTGATGGCCTTCCACTGACCCCCCCCCCCACACCCCCACCACCCACACCCACCACCCCACAACCCCCTCCACCCCTCCTGTTCCCCCTGCAGAAGGCTCCTGTTATCCATCCCCACGCCTGGAAGCCCAGGCACCTTTCACACGGTCTGGCCCTGATGGCCTTCCACTGACCCCCCCCACCCCCCCCCCCCCACCCACACACACACACCCTCCACCCCTCCCTGTCCCCCTGCAGAAGGCTCCTGTTATCCCCACGCCTGAAGCACAGGCAACCTTTCAACGGTCTGGCCCCTTGAATGGCCTTCCACTACCCCCCCCCCCCCCCCCCCCCCCCCCCCACCCCCCCCCCCCACCCACACCACACTCCACCCCTCCCCTCGTCCCCCTGCAGAAGGCTTCCTGTTTATCCCCACGCCTGAAGCACAGGCACCTTTTCAACAGTCCGTCCTGGCCCCTTGATGCCTTCCACTGAACCCCCCCCCCCCCCCCCCCCCCCCCACCCACACACACCCCCTCCCACCCCTCCCTGTCCCCTGCAGAAGGCTCCCTGTTATCCCCACGCCTGAAGCACAGCGCCCTTTCAACGGTCCCTGGCCCTTGATGGCCTTCCACTGACCCCCCCCCCCCCCCACCCACAACACCCACCCACCCACACCCACCCACACCCCCCCCCCCCCTCCCTGTCCCCCTGCAGAAGGCTCCTGTTTCCCCACGCCTGAAGCACAGCACCTTTTCAACGTCGTGCCCTTGATGGCCTTCCGCACTGACCCCCCCCTCCCCCCCCCCCCCCCCCCCCCCCCCCCCCCCCCCCCCCCCCACCACACACACACACGCCACCCTCCACCCCTCCCTTGTCCCCCTGCAGAAGGCTCCTTTTTATCCCCACGCCTGAAGCACAGCACCTTTCAAACGGTCCTGGCCCTTGATGGCCTTCACGACTCCCCCCCCCCCCCCCCCCCCCCCCACACACACACACAAACACACACCCACCCTCCACCCCTCCCTGTCCCCCTGCCAGAAGGCTCCTGTTATCCCCAACGCTGAACAACAGTCACCTTTCAACGGTCCTGGCCCTTGATGGCCTTCCACTGACCCCCCCACCACCCACCCACCCACCCATCACCCCCCCTCCACCCCTCCCTGTCCCCCCTGCAGAAGGCTCCTGTTATCTTCCCCACGCCTGAAGCACGGCCACCTTTCAACGGTCCTGGCCCCTTGATGGCCTTCCACTGACCCCCCCCCCCCCCCCCCACCCACCCAACCCACCACGACCCACCCACACCCCATCCACCCCTCCCTGTCCCCCTGCCCAGAAGGCTCCTGTTATCCCCACGCCTGAAGCACAGGCACCTTTCAACGGTCTTGGCCCTTGATGGCCTTCCACTCCCCCGACCCCCCCCCCCCCCC
>JACBWV010000045.1:4977711-5008538 GCA_013435795.1 Chlamydomonas sp. ICE-L | reverse complement strand
TGTCACTCCGATTGTCAACTTTATGTGACGCGCTCACGCGCACAGGACTCGTCAGCAGGTTTGTTGATTTTTTCAGGAGGTCTCCAGATCTGCGTCCTGAGACTTAACCGATTCTACAGCCTGCGTCCTGAGCCCTGTACGAATTTGGCCACCAGCTACCGCTCATACATCCCACCTGCTGTAGCATATCTCTGGGACCTACAGCTCAGCCGCAGAGGTCCTAATTGCATGCTTAGAAATGATTGCGTCCTACATACCGTAACCAGTTTTTTTAAAGAAAGGAACCAGTGTCTTTCCGAAGCGCGACGCCGCGATGGTGCTCCTACAATCCTAGCAGCATGCGGGGTGCTATTAGCAGCATTGGGGGTCCAAAACAGTAAACCCAAGGCGTTAACAGCTCAGAGCATAACAGCCCAGAGCACAACAGCAAACCCAAGGCTTTAGCAGCCCAGAGCACTAAGGTATGTAGTTGAGCACTTCAATTGTTAAATAAAACCCTGCACAGAACTGGTTGATAGAGCACCCAACCCAATTGAATTGTGTAAGAAAGGTACATTTTGTATATTGGTATAGGATTGGCACCCATGTTCCAAGCCGTTGGGTGTTTGCCCGGGTTTGCCCGCCAGCTCAGTCTTACATTCCCGTCCAGGAGACGCAACGAAGCCCTCATGTCAAGTTATATCCGGGCATTCGCAGGTACGGTAATGAGTATGTACAGCGTCAAATGAGTGACGCTGCCAACGCCGTGACGCTGGCATCTCGGACCCACCCGGCAGCCGTAGAAATCTAGACAATCCTTGCTGCCATCAACGTCAACGGCCACCAGGCTGAGCGATGGAGGAATCGAAATGGCTACTCGCAACTTGCTCGTTGCGGCGTGGATGGCAGCAAGAGTTTCCTAGATTCGCTGCTGCCGGTTCCGAGCTGCCAGCGCCACCTTTACGCTGTCAGCACCATCACAATAATTGAAGATGTAAAGCTCATGGCCGCAACCTTCATTTGGCGCCGGCCGGGGAGAAACAGCACCAGGGCAAGTTCCGGTAAGTCTTGGATAGTCCGACCGGTCATCGCGGACCGACCCTGCTACCCTGTATTGCTCCCACCGCTTCTAGGCGGCACGCTCAAAACCAAGATCCGAAAAAGACAACAGGCCTCGAGCTGCGCCCTCTGAGTAAAATAACCCCTCGCATTGGCTGTTGCGGAAACAAGGCGCATTCCAATTTGCAGCTAGTGGGGGCTACTAAGCGTTCCACTTCGTCAATATTATTTCTTCTTCTATATTTCTTCCTCTCCAACAGCAGCGTTTCCATTCTTCCTGTCTCTATTTATCCACCCCACACTCATCCACTTCTTTCTTCCACGTTGCAACGTTCATTAGAGGGCCAACCCCACTCGCGAAGTTTACTCCGGCCCTATAGAAACCCGCATCTGCCATAACCACAGACGTCTAGCGTGTCCTAGTTCCGTTGCTCTTTTCGTTGAAGTCACCCATCCATCCGTCAAAACCATTATCTCAATCGACCTGCCACAGTCAATTTCGCACGAGCTGTCATATCAAGGTGGCGTGAAATTCACATCAGCAGCACAGTGGTACGTCAAAGCCAAAACTCCTTCCATTCTCCATCGTTCAACACTAGCATTCAGCAATAGCATTCAGCATACATCAGCATGCATACAGAGCGTGTATCCATGCTCACCACCACCCCTGCATACAGATCCCAGCCCCAGCATTAGTAGCAGGCACTGCCCCCGCCACAGCAAAGTCAACGACTACACATCATCAGTGCCATCAAGCAGCTCAGTCAGCATTATAGTGATGGTCCATCCCTTGATGCTTCAACCTCACGAACCCGCAACCCTCAAAACAGCCAGGCCCCTTCGGATTGGCCTGGGGCAGCAACTTCCAGAAGGTTGCTGCATATGGCCCCCCCCTGTCGGGGGGGCTGCGGAGCCAGAATGCAGAAACCCCAATGACCTTGTTGTCCATCATTCGGTCAATGAATAGTAAGTCTCAAAAGTAAGGTGTGTCTAGCAACATGCAGGGCCGTGAAGATTCGTAATGTCTTAAATGATTGTGTGTTGGTGGTATGGTGTGGGAGTCGTGAAAGGGGAGGAGGAAATGGAGCTGATGGTGGTGGTGGTCCAGCCAGTATTATGTGGGTGGGGTGGGGGGTGCCACCTCCCCCTCCTCCAGGTGCCTGGGTGTGGGACGGTGTCGGTCGGCTCCCGGTCGCGCCCTGAGTCTTTCCCCTGCCCCTTTGGGGCGATGCGGGGACTGCACGTGGGAGTCTCCCCCCCCCCCTCTTTTCATTCACCTCCCACCCGGCCCCCCTGGGTAGAGCCCGTGGGTGGTCAGTGGGGTGGCCGCTTTTGGCCTGCGTGGGGTGGGTGGGGGGGGTAGCGTGGGTACCGGGCCGGACTACCGAGGGTCCGGTTGGTGTGCGGTGGGCTCGTGCCTGTGTTGTCTTGGGGGAGCAAAGGATAGCGGTCTATGAATGGGGATGGGGGCGGTGGCCTTGTGGGGTGTGTAAGGAGTACATGAAGCAAGTACAAACACGGCATTTCACCTCTTACTCATGTCCCCATTTTCCCCATACACACCATCTTCACCCCCATCTATTCAAAACCTGCTTATATCTCCACCCCCCAAAACAGGAGCGCAGCCACGTATAGATCAGGCATTTTAACGTTTACCTGTACCATCAGATTCACCACCAAATCTGTTAACCCACACCCGCACCCAAGTCTGTTCTCAGAAAACAGGTTTGTCGCCGCAGCAGACTATAGCAGCTGCTGTCCATTATCTTCTCCAGTACATCACACATCATATAATTACACCATTCCCCTACCCATTTTTGGCGGGAGCCCCAACCCTCCTGAGGGGGGCGAGAGCCCAAAGGATTCACACCAAGTTGTCCGTTGTCCAACAAGAACGTCCGGACCCCCGTCTCCCCGGGACGAGACAACAGGCACTGGACACGTTCACTGCCAACTGTTCCTATATAGCTAAACTGGACTTACCCAGCTCAGCTCCACGCGTTGCACCTCGTCGTTCCCCGTTCGCCAGCACTCTCTGTAAATTTTCCACTGCTCGATTGGGAAGGCCTGCATATATGCCTCTCATACCCACCTAATCAAATATGACTTAACAAACCTGGTCCTATCCCCCATCAATCAAGTGCATCTGCCACACATCAAGCAGACATTTACGGTTTCCCTATACCCATCACATTCAACCCAACGTTTCACACCCGCACATGTTGGCTTCTCAAGAAACAGGGTGTACAGCGCCAGATTATGGAGATGTGCATCTAGTAAGCTAGCCCCGAACATGAACCCCACTGGTTCATTTTGGAGGCAGATGGGAAACCCCCGTCTCTACTTCCATGAATCAGTATGACATTCATGCTCAAGAGGAGCGAGGTCGGAAAGGGGCCCATGGTGAGCGGTTGGACCCATGAGAAATGCCAATAGACCCCCTTTGGGCAGCGTGGTTGAGCGACCCTACGCGGGGGGACTTGCCACCTCTTTTCACATCTCCCCCCCTGGGCAGGCACCAAGCGAGAGACGGAGATCGCCCCATGTTTGAAGCAATAGCAGGACGAGAAGTTCCGCTGCCCGTCTGAAGCTGTGATTGGAGCAGAAGCAGCATGTCCGACCGGTGTTAGGGGAGATGGAGATGCAAATGTCCGTGCGTATTAGGCGGGAGAAGGAGATGCATGTCCAACAGCAATAACAGAGAGAAGTTTCATGACTGCAGACTAGAGCTAGTCGCCCAGGTAAGGAGCAGGAGCAGGCCATGTCGAGGTAATTACCGCGTTTGCGGGATGGACGATGCATGCTCCGACTGGTATTTGTCGCGGAGAAGCGAGTTGCATGTCAGAACGCAAATAGCAAGAGAGAAGTTTCATGTATGAAGCGGGAGACTGGAGCCAGAGAAGCAGGCATACGCCGAGGTATTAGCGGGAGGATGGGGAGATGGACGATGCCATATCCAAGGTATTGCCCGTGGTTCACAATGGATTGCCATGGCCCGACCAGTATTAGCAGGAAGAAGCTTTTATGTCTGAAGCTGGAGCGGAGGGAGCAGCATGTCTGAGGTATTAGCTGGACGATGGACCGATGCCATATCAGAGGTATTGGTGGGAGATGGATGATGCCATGCCCCGACTAATAGCAACCGAGAGAAGTATTTATGTTTGAAGGATCTAGCAGGTAGCAGGGCTAGGAATGTCGATCCCGGCCATTAGTAGAGGGAGATGGAGGAGCCCATGTCTGATAAGCAAATAGCCACACGAGAAGAGAACGTTTCCTTGTCTGAAGCTGGACGCTGGAGGGGCACGCCAGGCATGTATGGATCAGGACCAGCCTAGTGCCCTTGGACTCCTGCATCACGACACACTTACGCCCCCAGAAGAGATATTTCACAGGTCCGTTACGGTTTTCTGGTACTCAGCAGCCCGTGACAATCGGAGATCGTCAGAGAAAAGCATTGCTCCTCTGAGCCAGTTCACGAGCAGCCATTCCTTTGCTTTTAGCAAAAATGGACCGTGACTTCGATTTTTGACACCCAGCGGGGCAGGTATATATACCTCTCTGGTGTTTCTATGTCTCCCTGGAGACGAGGTGGCGGGGGTCTGAAGAGGAATGCAGCCCCTGACTTTGAGTTTGATGCCCAGCCAGCAGAGATACACTCTCCTGGTGTTTTCTCCTCCCCGGAGACGAGTGGGACAAGGCTTTGAGAGGAATGCAGCCTGACTCGATTTTTTGACACCCAGCCGGAGCATGATACCTTCCTGGTGTTGCTCTGTCTCCCTGGATGCGAGGTTGGCCGGGCTTGAAGAGGAATGCAGCCTGACTTTGAGGGTCGCCATGCCAAGCCGGCAGCGCACTATACCTGCTTCCTGGGTTTCTTCCTCCCTGGATGAACCGAGGTGGGCGGTCAAAGGCTTCTTTGAAGAGGAATTGCAACCCCCTGGCCTTGAGTTTGACACCCAGGACGGCGAATTACACATTACCTGGTGACTTCTCCACATCATCCCTTTGGTGCAGAGGGCCATGGAGGGAAATGCAGTTCTCTCCCAGTTCTGCCACCCTTGGAATGAGGATAGAGGATGGCCAATGAAGGTCAGCGCTCCTGACGTTTGAATTCGCAACTCGTGCAAGAACCCACATCACAGCAGTACGTAACGAGATTAGATGACGGTACTGCAGAGCTGCATACTCTCTCACGGGCTGGAACCCATCCCAATGCGGGACTCCTGTTTCGGGGAGGTTTTGCGGATGGCGATTGCACAGTGGCGCAAGATTCGGCGATCTTTAGCAGATGGCCATGTTGGTCCGCGCTCGGAATGCGAGATCTGTTCCTGCTATGGGTGAGGTTCCTGCAGACGCTCAAATCTCTATACCGGCTGGGATCCCTGCACATTGCAGGATCCTGTTGTGGCCGGACTTGCCGGTGGCGATTGCACCGTGACCGCAGATCTGGATGCTTAGCTGAGGCGGGGATGATGTGCAAGGCTTTTGAGTTTTTTCCGGAGGTGGAGGAGTCTGAGGTGGCCAAGCCGGACAGTAGCAGAAGAAGCAGGGGCGGATTGTGGAAGCCAGTATGGGATGTGGATGGGAAATCTGGGCTTCAGTGTGCAGGCGGAAGGGTGGACCCCTTTCCCCTCTGCTGTGCAAGCAGGGAGTGAGATGGTGAGATGGTGGAGCATGGCGGGGCCACAGGCCCCGCGCAAGCACGGGAGGCACCCCCGTGTCGCGACGGTGAAGATCTTGGGATCAAGCAGAGACCAAATGAAGCTAGGAGACATAACCCTAGTCTTGAAACAAAGAGGTTCACAAGCGTGGGGCCCCTCCCTGACTGGCTGGGTGCCTTGGAAGGGATGGAAGTGAGACTTGGGACAAGCCAGGGATGATGTACACAGGATGAAGTGCGAGACCCTTGGGACTAGCCACGGGAACTCGATGAGGCAGGGAGCCACTCCCCACTGGAAAGAGCCCCGCGTCCTCAGAGGCCCGCCGGACACACCCTTCACTGGATAGTTACCACCCGTTGATGCGGCAAGCACCCACCGGGCACAGCTGAAAGCCATCCTCTGATAGTGGGCTCGTTTCGCCTCCGATTGCAAGACACACTCATGCTTTGGGCCGAGCGACGCGATCGAGCCTCGAACACGCTATCCATAGAGAGGCCTGATCAACAATGCAGAATCATGGGTGGACCTATAGCATCAAAGCAGTTGGCGGGCAATCCTCAGAGGGTGGGTTTTCCCACAACAGCATGAAAATTGGACAAGATGGATCCTGGGTCTCTAAGCAAGGGGGATGCTGATGAATGCGAGCTCAGAGAGGATGATAACGTGTTGCTACCAGACGAGTGTGATAGTGAGGCGGTGCGCGTGAGACCCGACGTGTTCACACCCTTCTCACACATGTGGCGCATGTGCAGCCCGGTGTCAGGCTCTGGTCTAGTTTCTTTGCAGATCCACACTAGGCTTTGGGGAAGATCTATTGAGCTGAATGCACTGCTGGATTGCTGTGGCCCGGCCGCCTCTATGGGTGTGCAACGAGCGGTTGGAATCGATTGGTGCTTTAAAGCGACATACGAAGGCGAGGATCCCCCCTCCTCCATGGTGGCGAGAAGGATTGAGCCGTCTGCCCGCCCCGGCCAGGTTACACACAAGAGGAATGTGGATCGCATTGGTGCTTTTACAAAGAGAATCCGAAGGCGGAGGCACCCCCCCCCGGTGCAAGACACCTGGATGGATTTCCGGTGCGCAACCGCTGCAGGTTACCCCAACGAGATGTGGAATCGCTTGGGTGCCTTTTCAAGAGAATACAAAGGACGAGGACTCCCCTTTTCATCCTCCCCCCCTTTTTCCCTTCGTCTTACCGTGGCACCTGCGCAGATATGCGCCACGGCACGTTGGTCTCGGAAAAAGACTCTCCCCCCTTTCCCCCCTTCTTTCCCCCCCCCCCCCCCTTTTTCTTCTCTCCCCCCCCCTCCCCTTTTCCCCCCCTTCTTCTTTTTTTTTTTTCCCCTCGCCCCTCCCCCCTCTCCCCCCTTCCCCCCCCCCTCCCCCCCCCTCCCCTTTTCTTTCCCTCCTCCCCCCTCCCCCCCCCTCCCCCCCCCCCCCCCCCCCCTTCCCGGCAGTTACACAAGAGGATGTGGATCACTCGCATTGGTGCTTTTCAAGCGAATACAGAAGGGAGGCACCCCCCCCCCTCACCCCTTCCACTCCCCCCCCCCTTCTGTCTTCCCTCCCTTTCCCCCGATTGTTCTTACTCCCCCTCCTGGCCCCCTGTTGAACGCGAGACCCCTTTCCTTCGACCTAGCCAGCCAGATAGGACTTGACCCCTTCTCCCTTTTCCCCCCCCGGTTGCCTGCCGCAACATCTGCGGATACAAAGCGGTATTGAATATATTGGTGCTTTTTAGCGAATGAGAGGACCCTCCCCCCCCCGGTGGTACAGATAACCTGCCAACGGCTCTGCAACTCCTGTGGGTTTCGCAAGACGGCTTTTGAATCAAAATGGCCTGACCCAGGATAGGCATGAACAAGAACATTGGTGTCGAGATTGCATTCCCGCATCCACCCGACATGCTACCCGCGCAATCCTGTCCGGGGCTGCGCCGGAACCACTCCAATCAGCCTGCGCGAGGAAGTGATGCCATGAGGACGGCCCCCAACAGTGAATTGAACCATGATCGCTATGAAGGATTGGGACAAGAGGGGTGAGCACCACCACGAGGGGAGTATCCCCCGATCGGAGGTGGAGAGGCTGCGAGCACATGCAGTCGCGGAGACCATCGCATCTGGACCATATGACCACCATGGGCGCACCCCCCCCGGCCCTTGGGCGACGGAGAGATTAAGTCGCCCCTCCCCCCCTTTGTTCGGTGCGTGTTTTTGCTTGGAGATTGTGTTGTCGTCTCATGTTTCGGGTGTCGGGAGGGGGTGGCCGGGGATGGTGCCACAGAGTTTAGGGATACCGATGGGAAGACCAGCACCGAGGGAAGTAATCTGGATCTGCTTGACAAGAGAGGAAGACACTCTAAAAGACAAGAGTGGAAGACGGAGCGCCCCCCCTAGGACGGAAACCCCGAAGGTTTACGGTCACAGAGATCGGGACAGAAGGACCATCGAACAGAAACAATGACAGATGGGTGGTGGTGGGGTGCGCCCCATGGGTCCCCGGCGGGGTATGGGTGGACGCGTGTCGTGGGCGTGGGGGACTTCACTTGGTTGGGCCCGATTAATGATGACTTGTTAAGACCCTTGATCGGGTCAGGGGGTGTGCAAGAGCTTCTCCCCCCCCCCCCTCCCCCCCTTCCCCTCCACCCCCAACCCTCCCCTTCCTTTCCTTTTTTCCTCCCCCCCCCCCCCCCCCTTTTTTTTTTTTTCCCCCCTTCCTTTCTCTTCCCCTCCTCCCTCCTCCTCCCCCTTCCCCTTTTTCCTCCCCCCCCTTTTTCTTTCTTTCCCCCCCCTTCCCCTTTTTCCCCCCCCCCCCCCTTTTCCTTTCCCCTTCTTCCCCCCCCCCCCCCCCCACTCTTTTCCCCAACTCCCCCCCTTCCCCTTTTTTCCCTCTTCTCTTCTTCCCTTTCCCCTTACCCCCCCCTTCTCCCCTTTCCCCCCCTCCTTTTTTTCTTTCCCCTCCCCCCTCTTCTTTTCCCTTCTCCCCCCTCCCTCTTTCCCCTCCCTCCCCCCCCCCCCCCCTTTCCTCCCCCCCCTCTCCTCCCCCCTTACTTCCCCCCCCCCCCCCCCCTCCTCTGCCAGGTTTGGTATGCTGCCCACCGGTCATGATGCCTCCCGGCGTGTACTTGCTTCCTGTACTGTCATGAGATCCCTCTCTAGAGCTGCCAACATTGCCTCGATGTATCGGCGCTGTCACGGTCTATCCTGTCGAGGGGGTTATACCGGGCCGGGCGATACTTCAGCTGCCCTGCGTTGAAGTCGGGTAGTTGCCAGCGAAAAGCCCGTGCTGAAGTGTGGCTGAAGGGGATCCGCTTGGTCTAGGTAATAGCTATGGGATCCTTCAGATTCATTACAGCCCCCAAGGGCACGAGCTTAAGGCCACCCCTAAGAATTCCCCCAGGGAAACTCAGATAAAAAGTAGCTAAAGGGTGGTTCCAGGGCCGAGCTAGGCCCCCTGCAAACCTTCACAGGGCGAAGGGTTTCCCCCTGGAATCACCGGGCATGATTGCTCTAGTCTGTGAATCATTGGTCACCCACCATCCTGACCGAACACTGATGACCCCGAAAACCCCGCAGCTTTTAACAGATGATTAAATAAGGTTTGCGCAACAGCAAATAGTGAACTGCAAGGAGTTCAAAAACCGCCAAGAAACCCAACACGCTAGGAGTACATCCAGGGGGGCATCGATCTGCACTGAGCCATGGAGGACTGACCTGGGGCAAAAGATGACGACAGGCTTGCCCCTGTTCTTATAATGATTGCAAGCGATGTGCTCCAGTCTGTTTTTATGATCAAGTTGTTCCAATCTCGCCCTTTTCCTAATCAGATTTGCAAACGAAAAACATTTGTGCTTGCAAGAGCTGAAAGTAAAATCAAACACTTCAGGGTGTGTGTGGGCCTTCCCCGGCCAAATATCAGGCTCTCCGTTAATTTTTTTCCACCGGTGCCTACAGCAGCGCATTGCCTCACGCTACCCAGGCGATTCGGTCCATTCCACTTCCCCCACCCCACCACCATTGCCGCCTGTTTTTTCTAATCAGTTCGCAAACAATTTTTACCAATTGTTTTTCTAATCTGGTTTTCTAATCAATTTATTTCTTTAACTTCACTGTCCCTTTCTAATCTAGAGTTGCAAACGAACACAAATTTGTGCGTGCAAGAGCTGAAAAAGTAAATCAAAACACTAAGGGCTCCTCACGTACGGGCTGGCAAATATTACGATGTTCAATTTTTCGATACAAGTACCGCAGCCACCTGAAGCCCCCGGATTGTGCTCTTTTACCCCCCCAGCCCCAACCCCCCCACCCACCAGGCTCGCCCTTGTTTTTACACTTATTTTTCCAGATTTGAAACCGAAAAAACATTTGCGCTTGCACCGGCTGACAAAGACAATCACTAAAAACACTGTAGGGCTTCGTGGTGGTACAAGCGATATATAAGCTGTTAATTCTTTACGCCCGGGTAACGCAGACCTGCCCGCAGGGTCTTGTGTCTTTCCCCCTATCCACCACCCACCACCACACCACCCATTGCTGTACCCTGTCTTTTCTAATACAGCATTCAGGCAAACAAATTTTTTCCCAATCTGTTTTTCTAATCTGTTTTCTAATCATTTATTTCTAATCTGTTTTCTAATCAGATTTGCAAACGAAAAACATTTGTGCTTGCAAGAGATGACTGAAACGTAAAATTCACTAACAACTTCGACCCGGTTCATTGTGGGCCCCCCCCGGCAATCATCCGCTGTCAAATTTGTTACCATACGCAGAACCCCGAAGAGCCGGCTTCCGGTCCTTCCCCCAGCCCCACACCCCACAACACCCCATGTGCCCTGTTTTTCTACATCAGATTGCGAACCAATGCCTTTCTCCCAATCTGTTCTTTCTAATCTGTTTCCAATACATTTTTTTTCTAATCTGTTTTTCTTATCAGTTTGCCACCACAAAAATATTTGCGCTCTGCAACGATCGGCGCAAATAAACAAACCACTTCAGGTTGCCCTGTGAGCCCCCCTGGCAATCTATAAGATGGTTCAATTTTTTCCCAACACTCAGTACCCCGCAGAAACCTCGACGCCCCACGGGGGCTTTGTGTATCCCCCCCACCCCCCAACCACCCACCTCCCTCCTCCCCCCGGCTTCCACCTCTGACAACAGTTCCGGTACCCCATAGTGTGTGTAATTTATATTATGGTATAAATTTGATGTATGTAGTAGTATTGTATGTATTAGGTATGTATATATGTCTGTATATCTAGTGTTTTATATACATCATGGATGGCCAATGTGTGAACCACAACGCACACGTCGATAGAATCTTGCTCTTGACACCTTGTTCAGCTCACACAACAGCATATATCACCAGTTTTTGGCTTGTTGTGGTATTCTCACAGTAGGCTAAACGTTGTGTTCGCACCACGTCGCCCCACCATCCCCCCATATCATGCATAAATGCAACACATTTTGTTTCATCGCCCCGCGCCCATGTGTGAACCACACACAAGCACGGGACAGCCCTCTTGCATGCCGTTGTTCCTTCCACACTCAGGCATGTCAGGCAGTTGGTGTGTGTGGTCTGTTAACCCTATCCCGACCGGCATCAGCTGTCCTGTGCCCCCATACGGCCACATATATGCCTACGTGTAACATGTAGGCTCATGGTGCGCCCCCGCATGTGTGGACCCCACACAACATGTAAACATCCATTTGCAGCCGTAGTCATTCCACAGCATGGGTAGCAGGTTTGGTGTCGCCTGCGTCGTTCACCCTATGGCTATAGTTGTTGTGCCCCCATACGCCCCCATATCATGCCTACGTGTACATGTAGGCTCATGGTGCGGCCCATGTGTGGACCCACACAACATGTCTTGTAAAATCACACCTCTTGAAATTCCGCTTTGTTCAGTCACAAACCCAGAACTATAGCTCGTAAGTGCCATGGTTCTTCACTTGGCTTCCAGTTGTTGTGCAACACATAGCGTGCGCACATTTACACTGTACTGTTAATGGTATGCGCCTCCATGACCCCTGGACACCCAGCCAATTTTTTATTTAACGCACTCCATATTATCAGCCACGTACTAACAATTATGTGCCTATTTGCCCACATCATGACTCATCAGATTATATCAGAATTCTTTTATTTGCCACAGTTTTCAGCGTTATAACAGTCTATGTTGTAGTTTTATGACCCCCATATTGACAGTAGCTGTTTCTTTAGCCCCATAACAACAGTGCGTCCATCTTAACACACACCCAAACACTATAAACACCCCTACCAAACCCAACCACAAAACCAACTCAAACCAACCCAAACCTGCTCAAACCAACTCAAGCCTACCAAACCAACCAAACCAATTCAAACCAACTCAAACCAACTCAAACCAACCCAAACCAACCCAAACCAACTCAAACCAGCCCAAACCAGGTCAAACCAACTCAAACCAACTCAAACCAACCAAACCAACTCGCCATAGCTTGACCCCATCTAGCAGGTTAAAACACCAGCAAACATCGGAAGTTAGCCCACCCACTTACCGAAACCCTAAATCCACCTAGACCCTAACCCCTAAACCCTGTAACCACTTGTACCTTATAACCACCTATACCCTAAACGTTTGATTCAAAACCTAAACCAAACCTCATCAAACACCTCCCCCCCACCACCCACAACCCCCCCCTAAAGCCCCCCTAAACTTAAGTGGGGCAACTTTCCCACCACCCACTGCCCCCCTACCTAGACCCTAAACCTAAACCCATTAACCACTTTCACACTTATAACCACCCTCCCCTATACCCCAAAACGTTTAGATTTAAAAAACCCTAAAACCAACTACCCCACCCCCCCCCCTAACACCCACCCACCCCCCCCACACCCCCGCCCCCCCCAACCCCCCAACCCCACCTAGATCACCCATCCACTTAAGTGTGGCTACTCCCCTACCCACTGGCCAATGCACAACCTAACGATGGGGTACTCCACAACCCGACTACACCACCCACAACCACATGAACAACGAATCCAAACCAAACACCCATCAACAACACACCAAACCCCCCCCAACACATAACAGAAAACCCCTTCCCCAACACAGGCCCGCAGAACCTTCCAACCCACGATAGATCTGTCCACCCATCTGCGACTCGTTGACCCCGCACAACCTCAGACAACTATCTCACGCCCATGGCACCCACCACACCTTCTCATTGCACTGCAAGATGGGGCTCATCCAACCACACACCGCTATCCCATAATCCTAAACCTCCGCACCTCCTCTGCCCCACAGAAATAAACGAATCCAGCCCACCATCGCCTCGAATCCCACGACCGCGCTCGTTCGGTTGGATCCACACACCACAAGGCCAGCCAGCTTCCCACCCAAACTATGAGGCGCCAGAAACAGGGGTGGGCCACCACTTGAGGGGATACCTCATGCCAAATCAGGGCGACTCGACGTGGATCATCTATGATATCCCCCGAGGGAAACAAACCCGATAACACCTCCATTTCTGACAGTGCTACAAGCTGCGGAGCGTTGTAGCTGGTGGACGCGCTACAACCTCCACGGCTACAGGCTTTGGTGACCGCTACAACGCCCGCGATTAGCTGTGGACAGTGCTATACAACCTCCATGCTTCACGGCTTGTGATGATAGCTACAACCGACCCTTAGCGCTAAAGTGGGACAAGTGCTACAACCTCCATGGGCTTCAGGCTTTGCGTGACCGCTACAAACCGCCCGCTTTCAGCTTTGCTGGCCAGGATGTAGATGTTGGACAGCACTAAAACCTCCAACGCTCGCAGGATTTGTTAATTGCTTCCAACCTTCTAGGGCTGGCATGTGTTGGCTGGCGCTATACAACCTCCAGTGTGACAGGTTGTGCTCCCCTACAGCGCTTACAAAACCTCCATGGCTACAGGGCTTGAGATGCTACAATCAGCCAGCCCCTACAGCTGTGGACCAGGCTAAACATCCACCGGCTTCAGGCTTTCGGTGATCGACTCTCACAACCACAGCGCCTAAAGCAGTGGACGGACCTTGTGTGTGAACAGAGCTCACAACCCCTCCAGCGCTTGCGGCTTGTATCGCTACAACCTTCATGGCTGCATGTGTTGCTGGCGCTACAACCTCCAGTGCTACAGCTGTGTACAGCGCTACAACCTCCATGGCTACAGGCTTTGATGATGCTACAACCGCCAGCGCTACAGCTGTGGACAGTGCTACAACCTCCATGGCTTCAGGCTTTGGTGACGCTACAACCACCAGCGCTACAGCAGTGGAGGATGTAGTTGTTGACAGCGCTACAACCTCCAGCGCTGTAGGCTTTGTTATCGCTACAACCTTCATGGCTGCATGTGTTGCTGGCGCTACAACCTCCAGTGCCACAGCTTTGTACAGCGCTACAACCTCCATGACTACGTCTGTTGATGACGCTACAACCTCCAGCGCTAGATGTGTTGATGATGCTACAACCTCCAGCGCTAGATGTGTTGATGATGCTATGACCTCCAGCGCTACATATGTTGATGATGCTGCAACCTACAGCGCTGCAACCTCCATGGCTGCATGTGTTGATGACGCTACATCCTCCAGCGCTACATGTGTTGATGATGCTACATCCTCCATGACTACATATGTTGATGACGCTACAACCTCCAGCGCTAGATGCGTTGATGACGCTACAATCTCCATGGCTGCATGTGTTGATGACGCTACAACATCAAGCGAAGCACACGCCGGTGCCGAAATCACGCCCGAGAGAACATCTCTCTCAGCCACAGCTTTAATCTAGCCGACACACCAATCATCACCACCACCCACCCATCGACAACGCATGACAAGACGACCAGGAGAACAAAAAAACAGACAGAACCATATCCAGCGTCACTACGGCTACCCATCAGCTCCCTTCAGCATTGCCCAGCTGCCAACCCGCTCGCGAAATGTCAACAATAATCTCACGGAGCTCCTAGTAGAGTAGTAACCTCAGGCCTCCATCCACCCAGCCCCAGGATCCACCTCCCCCCTCGGAGTCATTTGTGCGTCCAAGGCCGCTGACAGCCGCCCTCTCTCTTACGCCATCAAGCCTGTCTGCCTATAAGACCCACCGCCCTTGGTGGACTTGGCCCAAGACTAGTGAGTGCTTATATGATAGTATTCATCCTCGGGGGGCGTGGGGCGGCCCCCGCGGGGAATGTGCCACCTGTGTGTGGGGGGGCGGGGGTCTTAAGCATTCAAGCCTTGGACATAACCCCGACACCCAAGCCCTTGCGTGGCTTGTATCCAAGAACGTGAGTGGCTTTGAGAAGTTATTTCATTCGGGGGGCTTGAGGGGCTTCCCCCTGGAGCGACCCGGGCCGCGGGGGGCAACCCCAGGGGGGGGCATGTGTGTGTGTTTGGGGGGGGGAGGGGGTCGTAACGCACTTCAAGCCTGTTTGCCTACCGACCACCGCCACTGGGCTTGCTCCAAGAAGTGAGTGCTTCTGCCAAATTATTTCACTTGGGGGGGATCGGGGTGTTTGTGTGTGTGTGTGTGGGGGGGTATTTCGCCTCAAGCATGTGCCTACACGACCCGCCTTGGGGGCGTGGTCCACGAGGTGAGTACCAGATTTCAAACAGATCTATGCAGACTTTGTCATAGGAAGTTTGGGAGGGGGGATAGGTGGGTGGGTGGGGGTTCCTACGCCATGGCAGTGATGTCCCCTAAAGGAACCCACGCCCTGGCGTGCTTGGCTCCAAGCGGTGAGTACAGATTGAACAAAGGACTCGCCAAGCTTTGTTTAGGGGCTTGGATTAGGGGGGGAGAGGGGTGTGGGGGGGCGGTCTACGCAAGTAAGCATGTGCCTACTAATAAAAGCTCTCACCTGCGTTGCTCTGATTAAAGATGGGATTGTCTCTACAAGTTTTTCAAGGATGGATGGCCCAGAGGTGGGAGGTCGGGGAACGGATCCCGACGGCTGTGGGCGGCGGCTTTGGGGGCAAGACGGCTGCCCCCTTCCTCTCTCTGTGTGTGCCTGTGGAAAGGCTGGGGCCCGCGGTGGGGCGCTGGGGGGGAGTACATTCCCACCATCAAGCCTCGTGCATAAACGGAACACCGGCCCTTGGTGGCTTGGCTCTCCCGAGGATGCCCCAGTACCAGCATCTTCGGAAAGAATATGTACAGGCTTTGTTTAGGGCAGTTTGGGCGGGCCCGGGAAGGTGCGTGTGTGAGGCTTGGGGTGTGGGGGCCCCCCCCCCCTGTTGGGGGCCGGGGTACTTACGCCATCAAGCGACCTGTGCCCTGAGGGACACACCGCCCTTGGTGGCCTGGGCTCAAGAAGTGAGTGCTTCGCAAGATTCTTTTATTGGGGGGCAGGTGGGAAGGGGAGGGGGGAAGAAGGGGGAGGGGGGTCCTATTTCATAGCTTCTTTTAGGGGGTTTTAGCGGGAACGGAGGGGAGCATGGGGTACTAAGTTCCCAGATTCTTTAGTGGGTAGGGGAAGGGAGGGGGGTTGGACGCGGGGGGTCCTAGGTTCAAGCATTATTCCTAGGTTCCGGTCAGGCGGGAAGGGAGGGGCTGGGCTGGGGTGGGTGCCGCGGGGGTCATATGTTACAAAGCTCTTTTAGGGGTACGGGGGGCCAACGGGCGCGATTTGGAGGGGGGGGGAGCCGGGTCCTAGGGACTCCAGCTTCTTTTAGCGCGTAATGGGGAAGGGAGGGTGAACTCCCTGATGGAAAGGAACCCCCCTGGGGGCGAGGCCCCCCGGGGACCGTCTAATCCTAGACTTCTAGCTTATTAGGGGTAGGGGGAAGGGAGAGAGGGGAGGTCTAGCTTTGTAAGGGGAAAGGGGAAGGGATGGGGTGAAGGGGTGACGTGAAGGGGGGGAAGTCCATACCCGCCGTCACTTAGCTTCTAGGCTTATTTTTTGGGAATGGGGAAAGGGTCCCAGGCGGGGAGGTGCAAAGGGAGGGCCGCGGGCGGAGGGGGGGCGGGGAGGCCACTGGGCGCCCGTCCTATCACCCGCCGCCTCACACTACGAGTTGAAGACCGGCCCTAGGGGGGGGGACCCGGTGCTATGTGGTAAGGGGGGGGGCGGGGCCCGGGCCGGGGACTCCTTACGACCCATCAGCCAATGCCAACCCCCCACCACCCCAGAGCCCCTGGTGGCTTGGGCTCAAAGAGGTGATTGATGGCTTCCTTTTTGTTTTTGGGGGCGTGGGGGGCAAGTCATTAAATAAAATTGCATGGCATCCCCAACGACCCTTAATGAAAATGACAAAGCCAACGAAAGAACGACCACTACTACCATCCACAAACATAACAAACCCCCCACGCCAACTTACAAAAAGTAACAAATACACACAAATAACATAAATTATAACTCAAATTACAAATACCCAATTAATACGATATAAACACCCCAACCCGCACCCACAACCAAACAAACACAAGATCACCACCAATAAGAAAAATATAAAACACAAAAAATCAAACATACAACTAACAACATGCTAATACACCACCCAAAAAAAATGAAAAAATACCCACAACCCACAACCCCCAAAACAAGGCTGTCCTTTGCTCCCCCGGTGCTCTGGCCCCCCCCTGCTTGGGTCTTCGTGTACGGGGTGGGTGGCAGCTGCTGTGTGTTTGTGTGTGCTGTCGTGTGTGTTGGTGTGTTTTTGTGTCGGCCGGGGGGGGTGGCCCGGGAGCGGCGCGCCCGGGCCACCCGTGGTGGTGATGGTGGGTCTCAGATACGGTTTGGGGCCCCACTGGTTAAGCGCTTAAGGTCCTACTTTGGTGTTATTGTCTAAGCACTTTCCAAAACCTCCCTGCCCATGCAAATAAGAGGGGGGCCCTTGGCGGGGGGGGCGTGGGGGGGCAAAAAAAAAATCAAGTTGGCAGACCGCTATGTGTGCAAATATATTAAATTTCGAAATATAATTAAATCCCCCATCCAAAGAAAATGCCAGAGTTAAAAAAACCTATGATTAGTCTTCTGGCGCCGGCAGGTTGTCGGCCTCCATTCAAATTCAAATTCAAATTAATTTCAGAACCTAATATTACAATCCCCTGATACTATTTGTTACACGTATAAGACTTCCCCAAACCCCCCCCTCACCACGAATATCTCTTGCCTTGTCTTGGGAGGCAGGCTGCAGGCGAACTGATACCACAAGACGGGCCACTATGCAGAAATGGGTTTGCACCTCGCCCCGCAACACAGCATCACACCACACCAACCTCCCTCTTTTTCTACCTAACACATGCCCACCACCTACCTGAACCTCCAGGTGCCCCACCACTTCAAAACCACATACCCACCACTTCAAAACCACATACCCACCACTTCCAACCCACATACCCACCACCTCCTACCACTAACCCCGGCTTGAGATAGCCACCCTTGCCTTGAAAGCGCCTAGCTCCCCGGGGCCATTCGTTACCGTCCTGTCCCCCTCAGCCCTAACCCCCCAACAATCCACCACTCCTACATCCCACCCCATCCACCATGTTATCACTGACATCCCACCCACTGCCCACCTGAACCCCGCAGGGCAACCCACCACTTCAAACCCACATACCTGCATACCCACCACATACCCACATACCCGCAAACCCACAAACCCACATCCCTCACACTGCTCACCTACCCCTTCCCAGCGCTCGACCCGATTGGCAGATACGAAAAACCTTGCCTTGGGAGCAGGCTAGCGTCCCTGGCCATTCGTTCCCTCAGTCCCCCTCACCCCTCACCCCTCACAACCCCCACCCCCACCTCCACCCCTCACCATGTGCTGTAGCACACATCCCTCACACTGCACCCACCACCAAAACCCAGCAGGGGAACAACACAACCACTTCCCAACCAAACCCCACATACATGCCATGACCACACCACCCACCCCCGCGGGAAACCCAACCACTTACCACCAACCCCACATACCTGCATACCCACCACAACCCCGCAGGGAAACCCACCACTTCAAACCCACATACCTGCATACCCACCACAACCCCGCAGGGAACACACCAACTTCAAACCCAATACGCATACCCACCATCTAACCCAACATCCTAGCCGATAACACACAAAACACCCACATCCCTTCCCTGCAAACCTGTGAAACCCCGCAGGCCCTGACCGCCCATAGCCCACCCTGCATTGGAGCAGTCCTGACCGGACGGGAAAATCTTCAGCCACTGGCCATTCAGTCCTTGGGTCCACACCACACCACACCACACAACCTCCCACCTTGTCTACCTAACACCATTGCACCACCCCCAAACTAATAAATGAACATTCAGGTGCCCACCACCTACTTCCCCAAAACCAACAGGCCCACCAAACTTCTCTCAGCCCACAACTACATACCACCTAATTACCACAACCTCGCAGGCTTAGTTATTGCCACCCTGGCCCTTGGGAGCAGGCATAGAGTCACCTGGACAGCTTCGTTCCCTCAGTCCACCCCTGAAACTTAACCACTAGATACCCGGGATTTACAACCAAAACACCCCAAGCAACACCAGTGGCGATAGCCACATCCCGCCAACTTGCCCACATGAACCCCACAGGCATGACCGCATCCAGTTCAACCTTGCCCTTTGGGAGAAGGCCTGCCCCCCTATCGCACACGCTTCGGGTACCATTCGTGCTCCGCTGCACCCCGGCCCCCCTGCCCACCCACCCCCTCCACACCTGAATAACCCCACCGCGCACCATGTGCGCACACGCAACGAAATGATCTCGCTACTACCCTGGGGGCCCATCCTGACCCCACCCACCCGGCTGACGATAGCCCCCCACATATTGCCTTGGCCCGATTGCAGCGTTCTTGCGGACCTGGCCATTTGTTCCCCTCCAGTACCCCTAAACCCTCACCCCATTACAACCCCACACCCCAACCACCCTCCACCATGTCAGTACTATCCATCCCTCCCACCCGAGCCCACATGAACCCAACCAGGTGACCGATAGCCAACACCCCTGCCTTGGGAAGCAGGCCTCGCCGGCCCGGTCCATTTGTTCCTCGGTCCCCATCAAACCCTCCACCACCTTATACACCCCACACCACCCGCCCCCACCTAAAACCATGTTATCACTCACATTCACTCACAACGCCAACACTCTGACACCTCCACAGGCCCGGTAGATTGAGATAGACCAACATCTCCTTGGGAGCAGCCGATTCCGCCCCGGTCATTTTGTTCCTCGCGCTCCCCACACACCTCAACCCCTTAAAACCCCAACACCCCACTCAACCACCATGACCGATCACTTGACCCATCCCTCCACGGCCTACCTCTACACTCGTAGGGCAACACCCAAACTCAAACCCCACCTACCCCACAACCCACACCACATTATAAACCCAAAAACCAAATACCGACCACTCTAGCTCAACTCCCAGGACAACTCACCACTTCAAACCCTCAAACCCACCTACCCACCTACCCATCACATCTAACCCACCACTTCAACCCGCCTACCCACCACCTTCTACCTGAACCCTGCAGGCCCCCCCCCCTCTCACCCCCCCTGAGAATTATCCCATCGTTGGCCTGGGAGCAGGCACTGAGAAGAAAGGGACCTTGAAAGCACCTGGCCACCCCTTCAGTCCTCCGGCCCGTCCACATCAACACAAACACCAGCCTACAACTTTTCCTACCACTCATATGCCACACATCTATTTCTAACCCCCCCAAGGCACAATCCACAACTTAAAAACCAACACAAACACCACCCACTAACCACCAAATCGAACAAACTCTCAAACAACAATACCACTACCAACATACACACCAAATCTACCCACCTCTTGAAACCACTCAAACCCCACATACCACCAACATACACCACATAACACACCACATCTAACCCACCTCTTCAAACCACATACCCACATACCCACATACCCACCACATCTAACCACAAGCCCTCTAAAAAACCAATACACCACATACCCAAATACCAAACCACATCTAACCACTCTTGAAACCCACACTACCCAACATACCCACATCACCACCACATACAACCCACATCTTGAACCACATACCACACATACACCCAACATACCACAACATCTAACCACACCATCTTACACCAACCAGACAACCACATATACCACACATACCCACACATCTACCCACCCACCTACCTTGAAACACCCATACACATTACACACATACCACCACACTCAACCCACACCTTAAACCCCCCTACCCACCACCTCCTACCTGAACCCTCGCCGGCATGAGACTAAGCAAGCGTTTGCCCTGGGGAGCAGGCCTGAGGGAACGGGACCTTGCAGCCCTGGCCGTTCACCGTTCTTTGTCCACCACACACCACAACCACAACCCAACACCACAACAACCCTCCACAACCTTTTCTACCAACCAACACTTGCCCACCACCTCCTACCTCAACCCCCAGTGCAAACCACCACCTTCACAAACCCCCCGCATACCTAACCATATCCCAAACATAACCAACAAAACCCCCACACTACCCACCCCTATAACTCAAACACCCAGCGCACCCCCCGTCCAACTTTAAAACCCTGCAAAAAAACCCACATCTGGTCCAACACACTAACAAAACACCATATACAACACACAACCTACTACCTCAACTCCCAGTGCAAACCACCACTTTCCAAAACCCGAAGACCCAATCACTATACAACCACACCTACCCAACAAACCCGCCATAATCACCACCTCCTACCTTCAACCCCACCAGTTTTTGAAAACCCTCAACACTTCAAACCCAGCATTCCACCACATATCCACCCACACCACTAACACCCACCAACAAACACCACTTCAACCACACCACAGCCTACCCTCAACCTCCCAGTGACAAAACACAAAGTCAAACCGCATACCCAATATCCAACACACCTCAACCACAACCCACACACCCACCCACTACATACCTCAAACCCCATCCAACCGTGCAAACCACACTTACAAACACGCCATACACCCCACATATCCAACCACAACTAAACAACCTAAACCACCCTACCCACACCTCCTACCAACCTCCCCACCACTTCCTACCACACACCTCCTTACCCAAATAAACACCTCCTACCCCCACCCTCATAACCAACTACACCAACCACCTCCTACCCACCACCTCCTACCCACCACCCACCACCTCCTACCACCACCTCCTACCCCCTGACCCCACCTACCTCATACCCAACCACCTCTACCCGAACCCCAGGCTGAGATAGGCCACCCTTGTCTCGGGACGCAAGGACTGAGGGGACGGGACCTGCAGTAACTGCGCCATTCGGGTTCCTTGACCGTTCACACCACACCACACAAACCTCCATCCTTTTCTACGCCACAGAAGCACACCCACACACACCTCCCCCCTAAATCAACCATCACAGCTGAGACAAACCACTTTAAAACCAACATTACCCCCACCAAATATACACCCCAAAGTACCCAAAAACACCAACGTAACCCCCAAGCCACCACCAACCACCCTGCTACTACCTGTAACAAGACCAGGGAAACCCCCTCTACCAGATCTCATTCAAACCACAGACCAACCCAAATATAACACACCACTTCAAAACCCCACAGCCTAACACACAACCCACACCACCCAACAACCACCACTGTCAAACCACCATACCCAAACACATACCCACATTCACATCGACACATCCCCATTTACCAACGTCTACATACCCCCCCCCCACCAGACCCACCACTAACTACCATTCAACCCAGCAGGCTGACGGATCGCTAATTATTGCCTTGGCGAGAAGGCATCCAGGGAACGGGACTGCAGCCCTGGCCAATTAGGTCCTGGGTCCCCCACATAAACCACCCAGGTGCCACAGGCCTGCCACAGCGAATGGGCCACAGAGAAGCCCAGTGTGTCGGCGCGACTCCCCATCTGGGGATCTGGCCCGATCCACTGCCTCCAGGCAAGAGATCTCGAAAGCGCACGCCATCGAGAACAATGATGCAACTCGCATGAAGGCATGGGCTTCCCTTGCAAAGGTTACAGGTAGGTCGGCTTAGTTCAGTGGGTTGCGTGTGTTGGTGGGGGGGGGGGTGGGGGGGGGCTGGCGGTGGGGGCGGCAGTTTTGGGGGGGTTCAGAGATGTTTTTATGACAAACACCGAGCACAGTTAGTTGCCTAGGGTCAGTGACGGGGGTGGGGGGTTCGTGGGGGGGTCTAGGGGGGGTCCTGGTGGGGGTCAGTGGCTCCGGTAGTGGGGGCGGTTGGGCGCCGGGCACAGTGGGGGTAGGGGGGGTCAGTGGGGGTGTGGGGCCCGCTGGTGGGGGGTAGTGGGGGGGTCAGTGGCCGGCAGTGGGGGGGCCTGGTGGGGGCGCAGCAGTGGGGGTAGTGGGGGGGTCCGAGAAGTTACAGTCATGGTGGTGGTCTGTGGGTTATTGTGGTGATGGGGGGCAGGGGTCTGGCCCCCTATCCCCAAGGTATGAGGCAACGAGTATATCACTGCGGTAGTCTAAGACAAGCTGCCACTTCGCGGAGGCATGGGGCTTTTGCGTTGGCGAACAGTCTTAGGTGGCTTGTCAGTAGGGGTGGGGTGGGCGCGGGTGTGTGTGGGGGGCCGGGGTCCGTATCACGATGTGTTCTGGTCACGGGTCGCGTGGTGTGGTGGTGGGTTCAGATGATAGTTACGGCCTCCGTGGTCGTAGGTGTTCGGTGGGCAGCCCGGGTTGAGTGGCGGGGTGGCCAGTCAGTTTTGTTTTGTAGGGAGAAAACCTCCTCTTTACAACTAGATAAAGTGGTGCTTCTGTTGGCACCAGATCTGTTACATAATTAGAGGTTTGTCAGTTGTTCCATTTTCTCGCACGAAAGCGTAGCCCATTCCCCCCGTAGAATGCTCACCACCCCGGAACCCCAGAATCGGGACGCGCTGTTGCCCCCCGACCCGCGCTTCGCGCTTCGCACATGCGATGGGTATCGCAACTATCCCTGACAATCAGGGTTGAGAGCCCAAAGTAGCTACGAACCACTGGACCGTACATACATCTGAAATAAAAAAAACACTTGGAGGTTGTGGATGTATCTCTTAGTCTCTCCCGCTCCATCACTCTAACATTAGCCCAGCACGTAAAAAGTCGTGACCTAGACACAAAAGTGCATACAAACCAGAACACTTACAATTCGGGACCCCATTAGTTCAACCGTCATGGTCAGCTGTGGTGAATAAGGGGCCCATGACTGGTAATGATAACGCCTGGGTTCGCCCGGGAAGTGGTGTTAAGGTGAGCCTGTGGTACCCGCGGGTGGGGAGCGGTACTCCTACATCACACCTGGACAAGCTACCCATTCCGCGGCTTCCGCGACATTTCAAATCCCTGCAATGCCAAAGAGCGAACGAAGGGGGAGGTTCGAAAACCCTCACTCTTGCCATCCAAGCCAAATCTGGTCTACCACTAGAAAATTGTATGTCTGGCTGTATGGAGAAGCTATACATGGAAGCTGTATTGGTGGTATTGTTCGGACCCCATTTTATGCTTTTCAACCCGTCCCATGGTCAGGGTCCCCGGTAACTAAGGGCACAATGGCGAAATACTCACTAGCAGAGCTCCCGTGAATGACCAATACAATCCAGCACGGGCCGCGACGTGCGGAAAACTCAAACTTGCGGATGACTGCAAATCCCAACCCCCGCAACAAAAATCACAGTACTCTTTGAAATGTCTGTGTGGGAATGACCGCACACTTAAAGGGGGTGGGTTAGACCAACAGAAAAAGTTTGTCATTTAGTACCCCCGGAAAACCAGTCAGCTAGCCAGCCTCAAAAGTGACCAGTCAGTCTGCCAAACACCTGTCAGCCTACCAAAAGCCCACCCAGCCAGCTAGTCAGATAGGGCTCCCTAGATAGCCCTGATAACCGCTACCCCCCTCCCCCCCCCAACACCCAACACCCAACACCCAACACCCAGCCCCTGCTAAATCATCAAGGGGGCACCAAACTGTTGCCCCCCCAACCCAACCCAACCCAACCCCCAGCCCTATGTAAACTCATCAAGGGGGCACCAAACTGGTTGGGGCGCTACAAGGCAGCCAGCAGTCAACGCGTCGCATGCTCGAATGGAAGCAAAAGAAAGGAAAAGGTCAAAGCCATAGCTATGGACAGCAGCAAATACGAACGCAAACTGTGGCGCAAAAAGCAATCTACAGTCGATGCGAAGCCTGTGGAAGCAAGGGTAAGTCGAAGGGAACTGCCGAGCATGAGACCACAGAACCAATTCAAGCCGACACCAGTCCTCTCCCACTCTTATCTCTTTGCTAGCGCTTGGCCCCTTCAGTGAGATAAATGGTTAGTGGTAGACCAGATCGCTGAGGATGAAGAGTCGAAGGGTTTCGAATCCCCATCTCGGTCGCTCCTTGGGTCCGCAGTGTGCGTCGTAAAACACGCGATGGCCTAAGCTTGTCACAGTTGAGGTAGGAAGACGGCTCAAACACCCGCTCCGTACGACGGGGCTCACCTTAACCCCGCGCCCCACCAGTGTTACTCATTACCTTTTGTATACGCTCTGTTACCTTTACACACCTGACCAACGACACACTCCTAAAGTCAACGTATACCGTCCACACTAATCATACAACATGGGGACCCCTGGGCCCTCCATTTCCCCCCTTTGGACCACACCCGGGGGAAAGGGCGCAGGGCGGGTTGCACAAACCGGCATTGGCGACCGGGTCTTGGCAAGGGGGAGGGCCAGGGCCGGCTCTCCCAATGACGCACTGCCCTCTTCTGCTGAGCTGGACAAAGGCGGAGATGTCTTATACTTTCCGACAGGAAGAGTCTTATGGCCGTGCTGTGATCGTCCCCCCCGCTCATGCGCGTCCAGTTGCCAGCGGTAATCAAAAGCTCTCCCACCCCCCCCATTTCGCCGCCCGCCCGCGCGCTTTTGACGGCGAAATTTTTGAATCACATCTGCGCTCTTACAAGCGCCCCCCCAGTTTTTGCATACCCTGTGGGCGCAGAAAGCAGTTTTGCGCTTTTTGCACTACAAAGCGCCAGTTTTTTTGGTTTTCAAGTGGCTAAAGCGCTGGCCACAATTGGACCATTTTGAACCCGTAACCCTGGTCCACGTTTCCTTTGACCGGTAAAAAAGGGTGAGTATTCTTCAGACCACCCAGTGGCGTTACTTTTAGGCCCGAACTGCACTTTGTACTGTCGACATGCGATGATAAGAGGATGCAACACACCGCGAAACTGAGATGCATGTGCGATTTCACGAGGGCATTGTCGTCAAACTAGGATTTTGGGATGCGATGCGGCAATGATAAATATTGACCTGAAGCCCTCTCAATCGCCAAGAGGCCTCAAACAGAAAAGTCGAACAACTTGAGCACTTTCCGTGAATCGCACTCTAAAAAAAAATTGGTGTAGTGTATGTATGTATGTATGTACTGTTACAGTCAAGAGGTAGACCAAGAGTAGCTAAGTACGCTACAGGGACTTGCCCACCCAAACGTGACAGGAAGGGACTAAAAAAAGAAAAGATTGATAGCCTGAACCCAACAACAACGTTTACGGATGGCGGGGCCCTGAGTTTGTGCCTTGAAAACGTAACATAATTAATATACACGAATGAAAAAAAATCTCAGATTTTTTAGAAGAGGCTTAGGCCCCATTAAAAGGTATCGTTAGCTCGTACGTACCGTCCCCGTATTCGTCAGCCCTGTTTCCCGGTAAACTTCCTCCCGTCCCTGTCACCGACCACATTTTCCAGGTTTATGAAAACATAAAAAAAACTTGACATTCTATATTTTTGATGAACTTACAAGACTTATTTATACCGGACCAATTTCTCACAGACGCACAACATGAGCATCGCCCATTCACCGAAACTGAGATAGCGTTGGGCCAAAAAAAGCTAAAATATCGGTTAACAATTGATTTCAGGGTGTTTTGAGCGAACATTTCATAATTTGAACCACTTACCCCTTCAAAATGTGCTTATACATAGGTTTGGGAGCAGAATGTCGTCAAACATTTGAGGCGAAACATGTAAGCATCACAATGGACGAAACATTCCCCCCCTGGGCCCTTGTGCTATAATCGACCCCACGGACCCCACTCAGGCGACCGCTTTTGCGTGGGGCAGCGCGGCGGGGGGGGGCCCCACCGTGGCGGGGGCACGGGGGAAAGCCCCGCCACCTTGCCGTGGCTAAAAACCAGTCAGGAGGCCGGACATAACGTTAACGGGGGGCTCTAGGGGAGCAACGCCAACGCCGCCTGGCACAAACAAAACCCCGTTCAGGAGGAAGGGGACATACCGTCACGGGGCGGCAGCGCGGAAAGCCACGCCACCGACGCTGGCCCAAAACCTCCGCGGTTCGGAGACGGGACTACCGTTCACGTTTGGGCTGGGCCGGAAATGCAATACCTCTTGTGACAAAATACAGTATAAATCAAACCATACACCTGATTGGACCTATTTTTCTTGCCATCAAATTCTTTAAAAAGTCACTATACATCACATGAACTTTCATTAAATTAACAGAAAACGTTCACGAATATGCTGAAAAATCATCAACACACTCAAAAAACTCTCTTTTTAGTCACTTTATAGCTAAACAATGCTAAAGCATCAATCCCATTCGTTGGAATTCAATAATTTAAAGCCTCCAGCTGCCCTCCTCAAATTTTATGCCTCATCCCGCCCATATCCGATACAATGTAAAGTGATAACCTTACATGCATTCAAATCCCGTTACCAATTAAACATAAATGGAAAGGAAAAATGCGATTAAAATAACAACAAAATCTAAATACAATTCAATTTAATTAATATGAGACATTGAATTAAGGAACGAATAATCTCATTAGGGACGAGCATCCAGGCCGCCCTTAATTATAAATAAAAAATACCTTAAACTACTTTTAAAGTCTCCCCCCCCTATAACTTCAAAAAAGCATTGCTCTTCTAATACAAGTAGTTTAAATGTTCCCAGCAAGGGCTTTGTTTTCAACATATGAAAGTGGTCTTTATAGTTCATGGGCCCGTATATGCCTCCTACAGGCTACAGCGATTTAGTGCTTCGTATAGCTTTTTAAAGCTTTAATAGCCTATTACAGCTTTTTGGCGCCATTTATCTAGATAGGTAAGGAGATAGGTAAGGAGATAGGTAAGGAGATAGGTAAGGAGATAGGTAAGGAGATAGGTAAGGAGATAGATAAGGGGATAGGTAAGGGGATAGGTAAGGAGATAGGTAAGGAGATAGGTAAGGAGATAGGTAAGGAGATAGGTAAGGGGATAGGTAAGGGGATAGGTAAGGAGATAGGTAAGGGGATAGGTAAGGGGATAGGAAGGAGCGTAGGAAGGGATTGTAAGGGGAACTAGGTAAGGAGAATGCTAAGGGAGCGATAGGTAAGGGGATAGGTAAGGAGATAGGTAAGGGGATAGGTAAGGAGATAGGTAAGGGGATACCGGTAGGAGTAGGCTAAAGGGGATGTAAGGAGGATAGGTAAGGGCGATATGGTCTAAGGGGTAAGTGTAACGGGGATCAGGTAACCGGGGATAGGAAGGAGATTAGGTAAGGGGATAGGTAAGGGGATAGGTAAGGGGATAGGTAAGGGGGACCGATACGGTAGGAGATAGGTTTAAAAAAGGCGATAGGTAAGGGATAGGTTAGTGCGGATCGTAAGGCGGATAGGTATAAGGAGATAGGTAAGGGGATAGGTAAGGAGATAGGTAAGGGGATAGGTAAGGAGATAGGTAAGGGGATAGGTAAGGGGATAGGTAAGGGGATAGGTAAGGGGATAGGTAAGGGGATAGGTAAGGAGATAGGTAAGGAGATAGGTAAGGGCCATAAGGTAAGGGGACCACGGTACAGGAGATGGGTAAGGGGATAGTAAGGGGGATAGGGTAAGGGACGTTTAAAAAACTTTTAAACTTTTTCGTTGTTACTTAGTTTGTATCCTGCTTCAGGCCATGCAAGTATGAGAATACACGCCCCTCTGGTGATGGTGCTGGTGGAGGGTTTGGATATGGTAGTGGTGGTGATGGTGATAAGGGGAGGGCCCAGTGGTGGTGGTGGTGGTGGTGATGAGTGGACGGTCATGTAGTGGTGGTGGTGTTCAGTTCAGGCCCATGCAATACAACCAAATTTACAATCTCTACGTCAGCCAGACTTTACAGAGCCAAAGCGTGCCATCAGAGAAGGCTACAGCTTCAGTAGTGAGTGATAGAAAATCATCCCGGCGGGCGCATATTAAAAGTGTTGCCCCTCCAATATTACACCAGCAAAAAATGTGCTCCATGCTACACACACAGAAAATGCTCAACCACAACAATACATCGCACACCACACAACAAATTCAATAAACTTCCGTATAAACACATCTCATTTGTTCTCTCCCCCACAGGCCCCCTTTTAATCGCCCGCCTGCCCTCCCGCCGGCCAGCCCACCCTGCCAGCTCCTCCAGCCCTCCCGCTTCCACTGCCCACCCTCCTGCAGCACCCCTGGGCGCCATTCCTAGAGGCCATGGTGCACCAACCAGGCGCCTACGGTCAAAATCACAGCCACTCCCTTCCAGGAGGGGGGCCCCCATCCCCCAGTGCCAGTCATCAGGGGAATCCCTACCTGTCTGCCAAGGGGGGGCCTGGACCCCATTGCACCGCTCCTGATCACCATGCCTCACACACTGGGTTGACGAAGCTGTCACCCAGTCGGATGGCACCACTAGCTGGGTCGCAGGGTCTGCTGTCGGGCTTGATCTACATTGATGCCGTCGGGACACCCCCTTGGCCGCAATGTGCCCCCCCGGTTGGTGGTGAATTGACACACACGGCGATACGACCTGCAGTAGGGATGAGATGCGGACTGCCGCTGTTGTTGGCGGTGCTGGGCCCCATTGTTGCCAAGGTAGGTGGGGATATCCTGATGGAGTTGATGCATTTGGCGTTGTCCTCGTGGTGGTGGTGGGGAGTGAAAGTTGAACACACAGGCGCTTCGGTAAGATTGACAGTTTTTAAAGGGGGGTGGGGGATGAAGATGCGTGTTGTGGAATGCAGAGTTGACAACTTAGGTTTACTGTGGTGCGTGGTGTGGTGGTGGTGGCCGATGTTGCAGTGGGGATAGATGTGGGCGGCATGTGTTGGCGTTGTTTTGGGCACATGTTGCAAAGGTAGCCGTGGGGCCCAGTATGGGCCTGATATGTGATTCGACGTTGACGCCTCTGGGTTAAACCATAAGGTGGTGGTGGTGTCAAACACCACAGGCACCGTTCGTGGAATGCAAAGTATGCTTTACCCCTTGTGGCACAAGGTAGGCCCAGGAGAGGAGGGAAGAGTGTAGGGCCTTGATAGGCGCAGGAATTTTGTCGTGCTGAAACAATATACAGCACACTTTCCAATTCTGCTGGCATTATGATGGAGTTGGCGCCTTAGGTTGTACTGTGCCCCCCTGGTGGTGAAAGTGGCTTGAGGTGTGGTGTGAGGGTGGTTAGAAGAGGGATTAGATGTGGAAGATTTGTTTTGTATGGCTGGTGTGGTCTTAGTAGGTGGTGTGAGGATGGTGGTTGAAGTGGTATGTTGGTTGAAAAAGGGATTAAGATGTTGAGAAGATGTATGGTGATGGTGATGGTGAATGATGTGGTGATGGGATGGTGATGAGTGCGTGATGTGGTGATGGTTGATGGGATGGTGATGAGTGATGGTGAGAGGAGTGATTCGGCTGGTGATGTTGGTGGTGGTGATGGTGACTGGTGCGTGATGGTGGTGAATGGGTGGTGGTCTGGTGATGGTGATGGTGGTGGTGATGGTGTGGTGGTGATGGTTGATTATGATGATGGTGGTGATGGTGGGGATGGTGATGTGGTGATGGTTGGTGATGGTGCTGGTGATGTGGTTGATGCTGGTGTGATGATGGTGGTGATGGTGTGGTGGTGAGGGTGGCTGGTGGTGATGGTGCTGGTGGGTGATGGTGGGTGGTGCTGGTGCTGGTGGTGATGGTTGATGGTGGGTGCTGGTGTGTGGTGGTGCAGGTGCAGGTGAATGGTGATGGTGATGGTGCTGATGGTTATTGGTGATGGTGGTGGTGGTTAATGGTGATGGTGGTGCTGGTGTGGTGTGGTGTGGTGGTGCTGGTTTTTTGATGGTGCTGGTGGTGCTGGTGT
>JACBWV010000045.1:4857711-4972711 GCA_013435795.1 Chlamydomonas sp. ICE-L | reverse complement strand
TCCTTGTGTGCCCTCAAAAGCGGCTGACAAGGCGGGTGTGATGATGATGATGGTGGAGGTGGTGGTGGTGGTGAAGTAATGATACGCCTGGTGGGGCGTGGTATTAAGGGAACCCTGTCTTACGGCAGTTGGGAACGGGCTGCTACTTTACCTGGACAAAGCTACCATGGCGGTTGACGACAACAGCGAACACTAGAGCGCACCCGTAGGGATTTGAACCCCACACTCTTGTTTCATCGAGCTCACCCATTGAACCATTCGTCAAAACAGGATTAGTGGGTCGTGGATGTAGGTGTGTGCAGCAGGGATTTTTGTTTCCGCTATGTAGAGCGTTCGCTATAGTTTTGACCCCGTTTTTTCGAAAATATCGCTATAAAAAGTAAAAACAAATTGCCCATATAAGCTATAAGTGGCTATAAAAGCTTTTAAAAGCTATATAAAGCACTAAAACGCTGTCCCTGGAGGAGGCCTAAAACCATAAAGCTAGAAAAAACTCACTTTCAGATTTGAAAAAAAGCCCTGGTGTGCATGTGTTTTGCTGTCCCTAGTACGTGTTAGTTAGTCCAAGAGAAGTGGCATTACAGGTGCTGTACTACATCAAGTAATTTGTACAGTAAGTGGCATTACAGGTACTGTACTACATCAAGTAATTTGTATAGTAAGTGGCATTACAGGTACTGTACTACATCAAGTAATTTAATGATAACGCCTGGTGGGGCGTGGTGTTAAGGGAGCCCGTCGTACGCGGGTGGGGAGCGGTCTCCTACCTCAACTGGACAAGCTACCATCGCGGTTGACAACGACCTGCAACACCAAGAGCGACCGAAGGGGGAGTCGAACCCCCGACTCTTCGTCCTCCAGCAATCTGGTCTACCACTAGACCATTGTATATCACTGAGAGGGGCTACTACATCAAGTATTAAGGACGGAAACATTCTTCCTGTCTCACTCGCCCAATCCGATGTCACCTTATCCTTGCAATTTACACAGAATGTAGACAGGCGTTCTGTGATGCATGGTAGCTACTGTTCTAGTCGTAGCCGCCACCGGTCGATGCACAGTAGCCGCCATTCTAGAAACTATATATTTACGCTTCAAAAGTCTCAACCCATATCATGTATTTTTGCACCAAAAGCCTCACCTATAGTCATCTGTTCAGTTGAAGAAAGTGGAGGTCATCACCAATCTCAATGGTATCCGCCACTCTAGTGACTATATATATATATATATATATATATTTTCGCGCATCAAACACCTCAACCCTAGCCAGTGTTACATGCACTGCACGCCTTAACTATAGTCATGTGTTCATGTGCAGGTTAAGAATGTGGAGGACATCACCAATCTCAACGTTACCCGCCGTTCTAGCGACTAAGTATCCGCGCATCAAACGCATCAACCCTAGTAATTGTTCCATGCATCAAAGGCCTCAACCATCGTCAGATGTTCATGTGCAGGTGGAGAAAATGGAGGACATCACCAATCTCAACGGTACCCGCCGTTCTAGCGACGAAGTATCCGCGCATCAAACGCATCAACCCTAGTAATTGTTCCATGCATCAAAGGCCTCAACCATCGTCAGATGTTCATGTGCAGGTGGAGAAAGTGGAGGACATCACCAATCTCAACGGTACCCGCCGTTCTAGCGACTAAGTATCCGCGCATCAAACGCATCAACCCTAGTAATTGTTCCATGCATCAAAGGCCTCAACCATCGTCAGATTTTCATGTGCAGGTGGAGAAAGTGGAGGTCATCACCAATCTCAGTGGTACCCGCCGTTCTAGCGACTAAGTATCCGCGCATCAAACGCATCAACCCTAGTCATTGTTTCATGCATCAAAGGCCTCAACCATCGTCAGATGTTCATGTGCAGGTGGAGAAAGTGGAGGTCATCACCAATCTCAGTGGTACCCGCCGTTCTAGCGACTAAGTATCCGCGCATCAAATGCATCAACCCTAGTAATTGTTCTATGCATCAAAGGCCTCAACCATCGTCAGATGTTCATGTGCAGGTGGAGAAAGTGGAGGACATCACCAATCTCAACGGTACCCCCCGTTCTAGCGACTAAGTATCCGCGCATCAAACGCATCAACCCTAGTAATTGTTCCATGCATCAAAGGCCTCAACCATCGTCAGATGTTCATGTGCAGGTGGAGAAAGTGGAGGACATCACCAATCTCAACGGTACCCGCCGTTCTGGCGACTAAGTATCCGCGCATCAAACGCATCAACCCTAGTAATTGTTCCATGCATCAAAGGCCTCAACCATCGTCAGATGTTCATGTGCAGGTGGAGAAAGTGGAGGACATCACCAATCTCAACGGTACCCGCCGTTCTAGCGACTAAGTATCCGCGCATCAAACGCATCAACCCTAGTAATTGTTCCATGCATCAAAGGCCTCAACCATCGTCAGATGTTCATGTGCAGGTGGAGAAAGTGGAGGTCATCACCAATCTCAGTGGTACCCGCCGTTCTAGCGACTAAGTATCCGCGCATCAAACGCATCAACCCTAGTCATTGTTTCATGAATCAAAGGCCTCAACTATCGTCATGTGTTCATGCGCAGGTTAAGAAAGTGGAGGTCATCACCAAGCTCAAAGAGGCTACAGATGGAGAGGTGGACGTCTATAGCCTTGGCGTCTCTTTCCTTACATTCCTCAAAAACGGGGCAAACAGCTAGCCCCTATGTAATCATACATTCATGATGATTATGGCCACCAAGGTCAAAGAGGCAACATGAGGATTCTCTTCTTCATGATCCCCACGAACGGGGCCTAAAGCTAGCCCCCATGAATCCATGATGATAAGAGCCACCAAGCTCAAAAAAGCTACAAACGGAAGGGTTGACGTCTACAGCCTTTGCGTCACTTTCCTGGCGTTCCTCGCTGTCTGTGTGCAGTGATGATGATTGCACTATTACATCATGACTCTGTCTAGATTTATGTACTCTGAACACGAGGACTTGTTTTACTATACAGATTGGCACATTCATGTCTCGTGATGTTTAAAAGTACCCTTCGACTCCGTCAAGCCGCATGCGCATTTGGAGTCCAGTAGGGCACCAGGATTTTATTATCATCGTCATCATCATCAATATACTACCGGTAGTTTGCCTGTACGCAATCATAATGATCATTATGATGAGGGTTGCATTATTATACTAGTTTGGTTCGATTACATGGTCTATCAGCCTTCAGGCTGCTCCCCCCCTACCACCACACCCGCAGTCACAGCCCATCCTCCCCCCCCACCACACCCGCAGTCACAGCCCCATAAGCCCATTCGACCACCGTTATAATTACTGCTGGCCGGTACAATCTTATCCCCCTCACCCCCCACACTTTCCTAGGGCGTGAATAACGCCCTGGCCTACGTGTGCAAATTGCCTATACCACAGTTCCACGGATTTGCTTGCCTGTCTTGCCGAGGTTTAGCAGTTTGGTGTAGATCCTCCCCCATACAGACCAGTTGAGTCCGCTGCGCATGAGAATGCATACAAGCAGACGGGTCCCGGCTGCAGCACAGATGGTAAAGGCATCCTCAACGTTCTTCCAAAAGTTCCGGCGTCAGTCTACCAGGCTGAGCACCAGGGTACTTCAAATGGCCAAATTGGCCAGCGCTTTAGCGCACTCGAAAACAAAAAAACTGCGCTTTGTAGTGCAAAAAGCGCAAAAATTGCTTGCAGCGCCCACGAGGGGGTGCAAAAAACTGCGCTTAAAGCGCACAGGGGGTCAAAAAGTCAGCGCGCAAAAGCGCAAAAGCGCGCGCTTTGAATTACCCTGCTTAGCACCCCCTGGCCAATAGCTAACGGTGGTAGGGAGTTTGGTTTGTTTGTCCTCGACACACCCCTTATGTGATGGGGTTTTTTGCTTTGTGGGTGCTTTTTCTTTTTGTTTAAAGCACTGAGTCTCTATCAGCTTTAATACACTCCGTGGAGTGGACAGAGATGAAAGCAGCGGAACAGACGCGCCAATCTATACACGGAGACGAGAATAACATTACAAGCACAGGAGACCCATCAAGGGGCACCAGCGGTCAAGGGGCGGCAGCCTGTAACCTGAGTCTAGAACCTAAGCCAGGAATCTTAAGCCGGGAGCCGGCAAGACAGCACGTGTCAGTAGAACCGGTGACGCAGCCAACAGGAAGCTGTCACTACGGGAAGCTGGCACAGTACTGGCAGAGCCGATAGTTCTAAGGAAGTACAAAAGTAGTCACCAAGTCATAAAACGCGTGAGAGCACCGCAATTCATGCTGATACTCCACCTATGACGCAGGTGACATACAATACGACTTCTCCACCTATGACACCAGGGTCAGAGAACGATAAACAGGTAGCAAACAAAAAAATTAAGGAACGGCTGAAAAACAAGAAACCAGAAGAAAGCCGTGACTAAAATAAAAGGATGAGAAATGATGAACCTAAAACCATTGTAGTACTCCGAAAATGTAGCAGCAAAAAACTTGGGTCATACCGAGCTGAGCTGAGACCAAAATGGAAATGTAACCATCCATGGTAAGCGCAAAAATACGATTCATCCAGAATAGTAGGCACCAAACCAGGAAAGCACAGGGAGGTCAAACAGAAATCAATCCTAATACCAAAGGAAGGGGAACAACGGTGACTGAAAGAACCGAGAACTTAACCTAAAGAGAAGACTGAAATATCGTGTGAGAGCAGCACACGAGAGAATCAAAGCCCAAAGGACGCAGACAAGAGGACGCAGACAAGGGGACACTAAAGTCTACTATAGAAAAAAAACAAAGTCGATGGAAAAATCCACTACCTTCAAAACTATTCTTAGCATAGAATTCATGATTAGGTTGGGATGAAAAAACCATGATGAACCGGTTTCTTACTCCAAGATGGAAGTAAGATGATTTATGAAAGTTAATTATCATAAATCCTCATGTACGGCACTAACTAAAAACATTCTAGGAGGTGGGTATCGCACCGCAAAGAACTTGTGCACTCAAGACAAACCAAGCGCCTAACCCCAACAAACCAAACCTGCAGCTACTGAAAATCCAAAGGATGCGAAGGTAAATTGCAAGAAACTTGTAACCAACAAAGGAAACACAGTTCAATGAACAATAGAAGTTTAGATGTACATACACAGTACAGAAAACCAATTGTCCACTTGAAAAAAAAAGTAAACGCAGAAAAAAGGACTTAAAAGAAGTTACTGCAAAGGATGGACTGAAAGGGCGCTTGAAATACACCCGGAAGAACAAGAAAGAGGTGAGCGGCGGTACATCTGCAAGTACAACTGCAAGTACATCTGCAAGTACAAATGCAAGTACAAGTCCAAGATTACCCAGCCCACCAATTTACAGTAAAATCCGAAGGGAAACAACTACTACACTCCACAAAAATTTCGAATCACCTGAGGGGCTGGTGATCTAAAAACAGTGTGGAGTAAAAAGAAATAGCTAATCTATGATGAGCTCCACCGATTGAACCATCTGCCTATGGAACTAAGAGTCAGAAACCATCAAGACGCTATAACGGTGGTCTGAATTAATTACCACCTTCCACCAAAACCAAGAAAGACAGCTGAAAGGAAGCTGCCTAAACAAAGCGTCGTAACGCTCCACCAATCTAGACTACCCTATAAGACAGTCTAGGAGGTGCTGAGGAATAGGCACCCACACATAGGGCCATGTTAACCTACGTATGAGAACCAGCAGCACCTAAAAACAATGAATCCTGGGTTGACTGTAACTCCCCAGCCATACGCAGTATCAGAGCCAGACTAGTGTTCAAGATCATCACTCACTCCACGTGACGGCTAAATCATCGCAATGCCTTGTCCGGTGTAAACCACCAGGGACAGCAGGAGGCGAAGGGATCAACAACGCCCGCGAGCCATTCGAACAGGTGGACGGGGGGTGGCAACTAGTGGACAGTGGACCTATATCAGGCTCCACTATGACCTGAGGCTGTCTTAATCCTAGAGCTTCACCGATAAAACATGGCACAGAGGAGGGCCTGGCGACCCCCTGAGATTCGGCTAAATTAAAATTCGGAAAAACAACTCCCACCCACCCGAAAACTTCACACACAATACAGCATGATCAGGCCCTGGTCTAAAATGCAATCTGGATACATCCTAGCCAGGCCAGCCATCAACAATTGGGGTTGCTAAAGGGCGTAGGGAATTACCGGCTACACTAACATATCACCGTTTGATGACAGGAGGGATGCAAGCGAGCACGGGGACCCATACTAATGGGAGAGCCCAGGAAGACAGTATAGAACTGAACTGGATATAGAGAGTACATCACTACTCTCTACTACATGGCGCAACATCGGAACCCAAATATAACAACCCTCACTCACCAGGGAATACCCAACCAGTCTACCAAATAACGCCCTTTCGACTAGCTTGTTGCGTTTCTTCCCATTGACTAAGGTGACATAGCAAGGGCAACCAAACACACGCAACAACGACACATCAGGTAGAACCCCAAAGAACAACTCATATGGAGTCTTGTCACCCTGATTAGGCAGCCGATTTCGTAGGTAACAAGCACTGAGAAAGGCATAGGGCCCAAAAGACTTAGCTAGCTTAGACTCCAAGTGGATACTCCTAGCTATATTCTGCAAGACCACATTGCACCTCTCCACAGTTGCATTCTGCTGAGCAGTGTATACCATCGATAATCATGCACAGCACCAACCGATTTCAACCATTACTCGATACCACTTAACTAAAAATTCCGAAGCCCTTTCAGAACTCAAACACTTGAACACAAACCCATGTAGGTAAGGCATACACCTAAGGAGGGCACCCAGGGGTACGGTAAGACAAAGAACGCGACCTCTGTCGAACGACGGAATGCACCCAGGGGTCCCAAGGATCCTAAGAGAGAAAGATATCCACCAAGAAATCATGCCAAAGAACCTCCACGGCCGCTGGACTAGGGCCAGGACGGCGTCCACTTCGGCCTTTAGCATGGGCGAAGTCCGGCGCTGCGAGACCTGGGATCACAGAAGGTGGGGAAGCGTTAGGGCTAAGTCGAGATTTGAGGTATGGGAAAATGGAGACGAGGATGAAAGTGCAGAAAGTCGTCAATCGCAAGGGCAGAAAATCGCAAATCGCAAGGGCAGAATTCGAAAATTTATCGCTAGGATGCGAAGAGCAGAGCCGAGGCATGTAAAGGTCCTAATATCCCGCCGTCGATGATCAGTCAATCCCAAGTCCCCCCTCTATCGCTCGACTTAACCGGGTGGGGGGTAGAGGGAGCAGCACCCGTAGTGGTGCTGTCCATATGTCCATACCCCCCTGCTTCCTACCACCTCCAGAATCTCCAGGTCCAGTCGCGTAGGTCGTTCTCCTCTAGCGAACCCTACGGCAGTGCCGGCGATCCGCCAGCTTGATCGACAAAAAATCTCCAGAAGGTAGCACAGAGCCACTAGAGCGCAAGCTCATGCAAGTAGCCGACCATCGGCCGGGCAGAGCAAAGGGGGGACAGACGACGTAGACATCAGCAGGGAGCTTGGTCGGCTTGGCAACCTCCGGTTCCGCAGGCAGAGCCGCAAACACCGGAGAAAGGTTAGCGACGTCAAGGACGCGAGCAGACGAAGACAGGGTATCTCCACCAATGTCCAGGCTAGTCGCCGACTTGAGTCTGCACGTCACAGTCATCTACGACAGACGGGAGGAGGCGACAGACGGCAGGGGAGGAAAAAGAAGGGAAGATGGAGGAATGACTGGGGGGGTTACTTCCACGATGGCGGAAGGATCCTCCTCTCCGTTAGCAGAGGCCGCTGGCGCGCAATCAATCAGCCAATTTGTCGGCATTGCAGGACTTCGGAACTTCCAGAATGAAGCTCATTGAAGCCAAGGAGAGGACGACGTAGAAGATGCATTAAGCAGTGGTACCATGATGGACCCAGTGACCTATCAGCTTTAATACACTCCGTGGAGTGGACAGAGATGAAAGCAGCGGAACAGACGCGCCAATCTATACACGGAGACGAGAATAACATTACAAGCACAGGAGACCCATCAAGGGGCACCAGCGGTCAAGGGGCGGCAGCCTGTAACCGGAGTCTAGAATCTAAGCCAGGAATCTTAAGCCGGGAGCCGGCAAGACAGCACGTGTTAGTAGAACCGGTGACGCAGCCAACAGGAAGCTGTCACTACGGGAAGCTGGCACAGTACTGGCAGAGCCGATAGTTCTAAGGAAGTACAAAAGTAGTCACCAAGTCATAAAACGCGTGAGAGCACCGCAATTCATGCTGATAGTCTCATACACCCTCGCGGTGTCAAGTAGACTTTAACATGTAATGTAATGTTACATCTTTCTCAATTGACGAGCCGAGACGGGCAATTCACTCCACAGCCATGCCCATCTCATGGTCATCCGTGGCACATAGGAGGCAGTTAGGAATGGGGCTGGTCACACAGAAGTTGGCCGGGTCCAGGAGGTGGGCAGCATGTGCGGGGCGAATGTGCTTTGACATGCGCCTATGGAAGTAGCCCATCGGTTCCTCGTGGAGGTGTCCTTTTTGGTTCCTTGCGCTTCCAGCCATCACTGGAGCAAAACAGGGCTAAAAGCACCATGAATAGCTCCTGCTTGACTGCTTCCATCAGATATGGAGCAGTCTTGCTCTCTCCAGAGGTGTCAAGAGCATGCAGACAGATCCATCCACCACATGGCTTCAAGGGCAGGAAATTCATCAGGAGGCGGCCTTGCAAGGAAGCCTTGCGCTTCTAGCCACCAGTCCCATCACTGGCCGGCCGAATGAAGTTTTAAAGTTTATATTTCAGACCAATTTCTTGCCAGGTTAACAGTAGAGTAGAGTATATATAAAATATTAAATAGACGATGGTGCGATTTACATAAATGAACGTGGATTTAGGGGGAAATAGAACAAAAGCCGACACATGCTCTATATTATGTCAAGTGCGTCTATCTTAATAGAAACCTGCACAACCACATCCTTGTGCACCTCATCTATGATGGTCCTAGAAAGGGTACTCCTGGCAGCAGGCAAAGCCAGCCCCAAACAGCGCAAAACGCAATAAGATGGGGGGTTTCCAAGCGAAACAATGGAGTCTCCAATGTATGTATGTATGTATTTTACAAAAACGTCGTATCTAGAGTGGCAATGAGTACACAGGTCTGAGTCTCTCCTGGACTCTGTACCGCCTGTAGCCCAGTGCGGTTGCCAGCTATGGCCACGTGCACTGCTGTGCAGTACCATCTGTACTAACGGCGACTATAGCTAGCTCCGGCTTTGGCTATGGTGTCCTTAACTTCACGTCCTGTGAGTAACTGTATTACACGGATGTAACAATTTCAATTTCAATACCATCTGTACTGCCTGCCATCTTCTTCTTCATCGCGCTACAGCGGCGATTTACCATCTTCATATAAAATCGTGTAACAGCATAGTCTGACCGATAAGGGTGTGCCGTCTCCTGCTTCCAGTATACAACTTACTCTTAAGTTCCTCATACAGGTCGTGAGGCTTAAATTACTTGGTTGCAGGGTAATTCAAAGCGTGCGCTTTTGCGCTTTTGAGCGCTGACTTTTTGACCCCCTCTGCGCGTTAAGCGCAGTTTTTTGCAATCCCTTGTCGGCGCTGCAAGCAATTTTTGCGCTTTTTATCTCCACAAGTTCCTCATACAGGTCATGAGGTTTAAAGTACTTGGTTGTCATCAGGGTACTTCCATGAGGTTTATAAAGTACAGGTCATGAGGTTTAAAGTACTTGGTTGTCATCAGGGTACTTCCATTTGCCAAATTGGCCAGCGCATTAGCGCACATGAAATGCAAAAACTGCGCTTTGTTGAGTAGTGCAAAAAGCGCAAAAATTGCTTACTGCGCCCACAGGGGGTTGCAAAAAACTGCGCGAAACGCCCAGTGGGGCTCAAAAAGGCAGCGCGCCAATGCGCAAAAGCGCGCACTTGGAAGAAACCTGGTTGTCATGTAAGATTGTTTGCCATCGCTGTCAAGCAACGGTGGCTAGGACAAGCCACAGATCTGGATGCAGACATGGTGAAGGAGCACAGCACAGAGAGCAGGGATCTAATACAATCTGAATTTCAAATGAATATGAATTCAAAAGGCGGCTTCCTGTTGGCCATGATTCGAGTTTGTCTGTTTTTTCTGTTTTTCTGTTTTTCTGCCTTTCTGTATACAATAACAGTTCGCCACAGAGCACGACATATCGTACAATGTCAGTTGACGTTATCGTACGATACCGCACAATTAACTATACCGTACGATTTTGTGCTCGTCAGCCCTAAATATTAGCCATCAGATCGGAGATCTGATTATTAGCCATCGGTTTATTAGCCATCTTCTATCTACCACCCAATTTTCTATCCACCAAGCCTTGAGCACACACTATATGCTGAAGTATGGATAAGCACACATGTGATGTTCAAGCGTGCATCACCATTCACACACTTCATGCGTCTGCATGCAAAATAGCCCTTACTATGATGTTCAAGCGTGCATCATGTGAGAAGCACACATGCGATCATGTGAGAAGCACACATGTGATCATGAGAGAAGCACACGTGTGATCATGTGAGAAGCACACAAGTGATCATGTGAGAAGCACACATGTGATCATGTGAGAAGCACACATGAGATCATGTGAGAAGCACACATGTGATCATGTGAGAAGCACACATGTGATGTTTTAAGCGTGCATCATGTGATAAGCACACTTGTGATCATGTGAGAAGCACACATGTGATGTTCAAGCGTGCATCATGTGATAAGCACACTTGTGATGTTCAAGCATGCATCATGTGATAAGCACACTTGTGATGTTCAAGCGTGCATCACCATTCACACACTTCATGCGCATGCATGCAAAATAAGTACCCCTTGTCTCATGTCAATGCTACCGAAAGTCTCATTTCTCATGTCTCTAGTAAAGGTAATGATAACGCCTGGTGGGGAGCGGTCTCCTACCTCAACTGGACGAGCTACCATCGCTGTTGACGACGACCTGCAACGCCAAGAGCGACCAAAGGGGGAGTCGAACCCCCGACTCTTCGTCCTCCAGCAATCTGGTCTACCACTAGACGTCTATAGTAAATGCTACATGCAATGTTAGTCTCTGTAGGTTATCTCAATGTCTATAGAGATTGCAGATATAGATAATGCTGTTCGTATAGGCAGTTCCTTTGCTGCTATTGTCAGCTTGTTGTGGTAGCTACCCTTGTTCCATTGACAGTCTTAGGATTCAATTTTATTCGACTTCCCTGAAAAAACATCGAAATCGAAAAACGAAGTTTTTGAATTTGGGTGTTTAAAACACCAAAATAAAAAACATTGTTTTTTGATTTCGATGTTTTTACGGGTAATTGCATTTGGCTTCAGTTGGATATCCATCTACCTAATTCATCTCGAGTCCTAGTAACCTCCAATTTGGATAGCTGACCCCGGCAGCTAAAAATAAAGCAACTTAAAAACTGGCATGAGTGCCAGCCTTCTTGTTACCATTGTCAGCCTTAACGTGCATGTTCGCACTCTCAAGTCAACATTGTCAGCATTTTATTGCCAACATTAATAACCAGTATACGAACTCCCAGCATTAGCAATATTTGATGGAGAGAAGTATATAAATGTGATCATATGAAATCACCACCAGTTCTCATCACCGACCAAGTCCTATGTATCTATATAAATGTGATCATATGAAATCACCACCTGTTCTCATCACCGACCAAGTCCTATGTATCTATATAGATGTGATCATATGAAATCACCACCTGTTCCCATCACCGACCAAGTCCTATGTATCTATATAAATGTGATCATATGAAATCACCACCTGTTCTCATCACCGACCAAGTCCTATGTATCTGTATAATGATCATGAACAATTTATGGCAACTGTGGGCATGCCCCTTCTAGTGATCTTCCTGGTTTATGGCATTGGTGGGTATGCAACTTCTAGTTACCTTCCTGGTTAATGGCAGTGGTGGGTATGCAACCTCTAGTGATCTTCCTGGTTTATGGCATTGGTGGGTATGCAACCTCTAGTGATCTTCTTGGTTTATGGCATTGGTGGGTATGCAACCTCTAGTTACCTTCCTGGTTTATGGCATTGGTGGGTATGCAACTTCTAGTTACCTTCCTGGTTTATGGCATTGGTGGGTATGCAACCTCTAGTGATCTTCCTGGTTTATGGCATTGGTGGGTATGCAACCTCTAGTGATCTTCCTGGTTTATGGCATTGGTGGGTATGCAACCTCTAGTGATCTTCCTGGTTTATGGCATTGGTGGGTATGGAACCTCTAGTTATCTTCCTGGTTTATGGCATTGGTGGGTATGCAACTTCTAGTTACCTTCCTGGTTTATGGCATTGGTGGGTATGCCCCTTCTAGTGATTGTCTTGGTTGATGGCATTGGTGGGTATGCAACTTCTAGGGATCTCCCTGGTTTATGGCATTAGTGGGCATGCATCTTCTAGTGATCCTCCTGGTTGATGGCATTGGTTGGCATGCATCTTCTAGTTACCTTTCTGGTTTAAGGCATTGGTGGGTATGCACCTTCTAGTGATCGTCTTGGTTTATGGCATTGGTGGGTATACAACATGCAACTTCTATTGATCTTCCTGGTTTATGGCATTGGTGGGTATTCAACTTCTAGTTACCTTCCTGGTTTATGGCATTGGTTTGCGTGCATCTCCTAGAGATCTTCCTGGTTAATGGCATTGGTGGGTATGCATCTTCTGAGGATCTTCCTGGTTTAAGGTATTGGTGGGTATGCAACATGAAACTTCTATCGATCTTCCTGGTTTATGGCATTGGTGGGTGTGCAACCTCTAGATATCGTCCTCCTCCTCCTCATCATCTTCCTTTTCTTCATATTCTCCGTCCTCCTCCTCTACCTTCTGACCTAAAACAAATGCAAACGAGTGCAAGCTGACATCGCCAGCTTTCTGCTACTCTTGAATCAGGAAACACAAGAATTCGTTCGCTTGGGTCTGACTGCCCGAGGTGGAGTGATAGCGGTCGGCTGAGTCAGACATGTGTAGAATACTACTGTAATGTACTGCCTATCTGCATAGGGCAGGAGCTGAAGGCTCCCCGCCCACTTATTCGTGCTGTCATGATGTAACCCATCCTAAAACTTTCCAGTTCGTTTCCCGGTCTATTTACTTCATTGTTATCTACATCTTGTGTCACTGACATCGGCAGATTTTCTGCTACTCCTGAATTAAGAAACAAGAGCGCTGCAGACTGCAGGATTCTAGAGTAGCACGCACATTTATAAAGTGGCACGCACACTTCTAGTGTAGTACGCACGCTTCTAGTGTAGTATGCACACTTCTAGAGTAGCACGCACACTTGTGAATGTGGGGCGGAGCTGAGGGGTGCGCTGCAGGCAGCTTCTGCCAAGCTCCGACAGGCAAGGGGGGACTGAACACGGCCATTGCAGTTCTGAAGTGCCCAAGGTGACCGCGCTCACTAACTGGGCATACGACATGTCCTCCCATGGTTGACGGCCTGGAGGGTGGGTGGGGTGGATGGGTGGGGCGGCCTCAAGGTGGGTGAGGTGGATGGGCGGGGTGGATGGGTGGGGTGGATGGGTGGGGCGGCCTGGAGGGTGGGTGGGGTGGATGGGTGGGGCGGCCTGGAGGGTGGGTGGGATGGATGGGTGTGTGTGGGGGGGGTGGATAAGGGTGTGCGAATTTCTAATCAATTCAAATCCCAAGGTTGCACAGGTTATCCAAGGGTGAGAGATATGCAATCAATCCAACTGGGCATTCTCCCCGTTGTCCGTTTTTCTGACCGTCCGACCGACAACCGAGACAAAGCCTGACACGTCAGCCAACTGTCTCATAACTAACTGGCTTCTGTGAACTCCATCGCTGCCATCTATCGTTCTGTTGCCAACACTCTCCACCACTTTAACGCGATAATATCGCTGAAAAGGGGTCGGAACTAGCGATCGCTATATATAGCGGAAATAAAAATCCCTGATCGACCACAAGACTAGTACATGCATTAACACAAAAAGCCAACAGACCTGTCCACATCGACCACAACAAGACTAGTACATGCCTTAACACAAAAATCGACCACAACGCCGCATTTCCCACACAGTAGTGGGAGAAATGGAGTATTCAGACGCGCGACGTAAGATTCCGCAGGACGCCTTCATATTTCAAATACCCGTAAACCCCCGGGCAAAACCAGGAGTAACCACCGCCAGTGTTTTCCCAGCAGTACTGTCTTGCCCGGTATATAATCAAGTGCGCAGTCACTGGGGCCACTAAAATCTTGGTGCCCCAAGCTGCCAATGCCTTGATCTTAACAAATTTTTTGAGTTGCGTCGAGATTCCATACCGCAGTTCCCGCAAAACGATCGAAGATGGCGCACGGGCCTCCGATCAAGGCTCGCTCTGAAAAGCTACACCGTAATCCCAACCCATCGCAAGATGAGTGGGCAACGGGAGTTGCATTCATCGACCTATCCTGTAGCTCCTGATGCCCCCAAGACCTCCAATCCTCTAGCGCCTATGCCGCTAGATTCCCTCCCAGCCAGATCGAGAAGAAAGGTGAAAGTATTGGGTTCCTTCCCTCTCCCCCTCTGCTCCGCGACTCGTAGTCGACCTTTGCGATCTCCTTCTTTGCCTTCCTTTTCTGCTCAGTGCCTTTGCACAGCAGCCCTGTTCGCCTTGAAGTTTGCGTCGTTCAGCTTTTGCTAGAATTTGTCTTCCTACAGTACCCACTCACATTCATAGCTGCATTCAAATCACAACCCTTTGTGGGAGACTGATGGTTGAGATGTTCCAACCCCATGACTTGGAAGACAGGGAAAAGTGGTTCAACTCAACTGGAACCAAGCTGAATATAGAGAGATGGCAATACTGGGCAGATGAATTAGGTGTCCCTTGTCCTAGGTTTCTAGTAGACACTTCCTTCACTGGGGTGAATGGTTGTATGAGCAAGTTACCTTGATCACTCACCACCCCTGAAACAACCCTGTGACAGGTAAAAAATAGGTAGATGGATAGCTCTTCCCCAAAGGTCACACCCTTGGGGATACCTGCACTATCCAACTCTTGTTTGATGCCCTATACCCTGTCACCACCTACCATACCACTTACAAGGCACAGGCTTAAATCCCATAGATATTTAAATGGTAACATAGCTGATATGACCAGTACGGCCAGCCAATGGTGTGATATACCCCCTAATTAAGGGAAATATCACACACAAGAGCTAAAACGTTACAAAGTCCAGCCTACACTTTCAATAATTCTAACAAGGGCACACTAAGTGACCTGGAGTCTGGGACAAGTCTCTGGAGCTGGAATGGCATGAGTCGGTAGGGGTACATGTGCACAATAGGTGTCCTGGAACTCGAAGCTTGCATGATTTGCTTGCAGCACTGGGCACATAGACTGGCAGGAACGTCAGCCTTGTGCTACATGGATAAGGTCCAAGCTGTCTCAGCTGTGTATAAGGGGGGTTCCAGGATAACACGCAACAGGGATGATAACATCCCATTATCGGCATTAAGAAAAAGTGTGGATCTCCTATATGCTTGGGTGGCCTCACCCACTGACGCACTTTGCTTGTGATCAGACCTGCCCAGAAGCTTACCCCTTTCATATCTTCCTCCCACCCCCCATAGGATGTACCATCTACCAAGGCACCAAGGGAAGGATGCTTAGGTGCACCAGCTGCAGCCAGCACAGCCACCCCCAGTGCATCAGCTTGGGCAGGAATGCCATGTCCTGTGGTACATTCAAGTGCTCAGCCTGCACACTATAAGAGTGTCTCTCCACATCACTAGCTTCCAAGGCCAACAAGGGCCAGGGGGTTAGGGATGTTGGAGGGCTCTACCTTGGCTGTACGGAAGCTCACAAGACACTTATGCAAGTGATCTTAAGCGACACCAAGTGCATGGCTGAAGTTACTTGCTTACTGAGCAGAATGCACTCCCTCCTGGCCCCAAGGAACAAGTGCCTTTGATGCTAGTTAAAGCTGGCCATGGGTTGGGCAGCAGGTCATAACTAACCTGCCACCATTACAACCATGTCAGCACTAGCTGAATGGCACAGGCCCAAGGGACTGGACCCTTAGCACTCTGGTTTCCAGTGTTGCGGGACAGATCTTTAAGGCCTTTAGGGTGTTTCAGGGCCTAAGGGAGTTGCATCTGGCAAAGAGGGCAGTGTTGTAAGTCCCTCATGTTTAAGTGTCTGGAGACCATAAGGAAGCTGAAAACCCTGCTGCCCCACATGGAGGACGTGTTTACTAGAGTTGCAGCTTGGCTAGTGATGGGTTTTTTTGACCTCCTTAGGAGGAGTGAGCTTATTTCTCTACTTTTGTCAGTGTAGTCCCCCCTTCTTTCAGGTCAGGCTTTGTCCTGCTGACTAAAGTCTTTTCTCACTGCTATTGCACACTCTCACCCCAACTGGACATAGATCCAGCCAGGTTTGCCTTGCACAGCCTCAGACGGGAAGGTGTAGTAGCAGCTTGGGCTAATGGGGCACTTCTAGAGACTTAGAACTCAAGGCAGGTGGATATCAGATGCCATTAAGGCATATGTGATCCCGGTCATCTCGGTCAAGTTGAACTTTGCCTCCAGCCTCTGAGCCTAGCTTTTCCTTTCCTTCTTTTCTCTTGATACCCTGTCACTTAGCCAAGCCTGCTGTCCTGTACATGCTCCTTACTCCTACACCTTTCCCCCAGTCCCCCTTTACACTCCTTTTCTTTACATGTGGGACTGATTTTTATTATCCTGAGGGCACGTGTGTGTGAAATTGCAGTGACTCTTGCATATGGTAGTAGCACAAAGACAGACCTGAACAGTCTGGACTTACAAGCTAGATAGTGCAGTTGACTTTATTTAATGGTAAAAGCTGACAAGACCAGTTAAGCCGGCCAGTGTTGTGATATACCCCCTAATTAAGGGAAATATCGCACACAAAGCTAGAACTTTACAAGGCCCAGCATACACCTTAGATATGTCTACTAGCACTTGTACCAATGGGGGCCCCATCTGAAAGATCGCTGGACCTCTCGGGCAGTGTCTCAATGTCCAGCAAGCAGGCCCCCTATTTTTGCAAATATAAGTACTGACAATGATGAAGCCTGCACGTGCTTATTTCCTCAACCCTTAAGGGTAAATTATATGTATTGGAAATATGAAAAGCAACTGTAAAGGTATCTGAGTCAACCGTCTAAATAAGACTAGTACATGCCTTAACACAAAAAGCCAACATACCTGTACACATCGACCACAACAAGACTAGTACATGCCTTAACACACAAAGCCAACATACCTGTGCACATGGACCACAACAAGACTAGTACATGCCTTAACACAAAAAGCCAACATACATGCACACATCGACCACAACAAGACTAGTACATGCCATAACACAAAAAGGAAACATACCTGTACACATCGACCACAACAAGACTCCGAAGCTGTAAACATCGGCTGCATGTGAGAGTTCGCCGCGAGCCAGCATCTCAGGTGCTGCATGGGTCACTGTTGTGCTACCTTGGGTGGTCACCATCTCTCCGGGAGCGAGGATGATTGATTTGCCGAAGTCAGCGATCTGGAGTGCGTAGGGGGGGAGAGGTGGAGTGAGGTGGTGGTGGTGGTGGTGGTGGTGGTGGGGGGGGGGGGGGGGGAAAGGAGAGGGTGGGTCGGTGGGGGGAGAGGTGGGGGGGGACGGAGGGGGAGGGGGGGGAGGGGGGATTGGTCTCATCTGTTGGGTCATGGGTCACTGTAGTATACATGGGTCACTGTGGTGCTACCTTGGGTGGTCACCATCTCTCTGGGTGCGAGGATGATTGACGTGCGCAAAGTCAGCGATCGGGAGTGGCGTAGGGGTGGGGGGTGGGGGTGGGGGGTGGGGAGAGGGTGGTATGTGGTGTGGGTGAAGAGGTGGAGTGTGTTTTGTGGCTGGGGGGTAGGTGGAAGTGGTTGTTTGTGTGTGGAGGGGGGTAGGTGTGTATGAGATGAGGGGTGTTGTAGGGTAGGTGTGGTGGTGTGTGGTGATGTGGTTTGTGGGTGATGTGGTGTGGTGTTGAATTGTTGTGTGGGGTGAGGTGGTGTGTGTGGATATGTATGGTGTGGGGAGGTTGGTGTGTAGAGTTAGGTGGGATTGAGGTGGGGTTGGTGATAGGGTTGGGTGTGGTGTTGAAAAATGGTGTGAGAGTTTGACAGGGTGATGTGATGTGTGGGTGTGTGTGCATGGGGGGGGTAGGGTGGGGGAGTGGCGGGGGTGCAGGTGGGAGTTGGGCTCATGTATGTGTAGTGACTTGTGTTGCGTCTGTGCATTTCCCTGCGGAATTTAGAACTGAATTCGCCAGGGCATGTGCAGCGTTCTACTACCTGCAAACCCCCTGACACTCATTCTTGGGTTGGGGTGAGGTGGAGTGGAGGTGAGGTAGGTGGGGTGGGGTGGGGGAAAGGTGGAGTTGAGGAGGAGTGAGGAGGGGTGAGGAGAGGTGGGGGTAGTGGAGGTGGGTGGGGTGGGGGGGAGGTGGGGTAAGTGGGGGTGAGGTGAGGTGGGGTGGGGGAGAGGTGGGGGTAGTGAAGTGGGACCACGCACCTTGGCAACGAGGTTCTTTGGCGCCTCCAAGGCAGTTGTGTAATCAACCTCCTCATTATAATCACACATTTCCATCACTATGCTTCCCTCTTCACGTAATCTGTACGCCTGTTTCTGGTACTGGCTGGGGATGGGGTCTCGACCTGTACCTGTCATTGAGAAAGCATTGAGAGGATAAGGACTTGTGCAATTCGTTTTTGTTGATAAGGACTTGTGCAATTCGTTGATAAGGACTCGTGCAATTCGTTGATAAGGACTTGTGCAATTCGTTGATAAGGACTTGTGCAATTCATTGATAAGGACTTGTGCAATTCGTTGATAAGGACTTGTGCAATTTGTTGATAAGGACTTGTGCAATTCGTTGATAAGGACTTGTGCAATTCGTTGATAAGGACTTGTGCAATTCGTTGATAAGGACTTGTGCAATTCGTTGATAAGGACTTGTGCAATTTGTTGATAAGGACTTGTGCAATTCGTTGATAAGGACTTGTGCAATTCGTTGATAAGGACTTGTGCAATTTGTTGATAAGGACTTGTGCAATTTATTGATAAGGACTTGTGCAATTCGTTGATAAGGACTTGTGCAATTCGTTGATAAGGACTTGTGCAATTCGTTGATAAGGACTTGTGCAATTCGTTGATAAGGACTTGTGCAATTTGTTGATAAGGACTTGTGCAATTCGTTGATAAGGACTTGCGCAATTCGTTTTTGTTGATAATGATGGAGACAATGATGATCATGATGATGATGATCTTGATGCTGCTGATGATGATGCCATTGCTGCTGATGCTGCTGATGATACCATTGAAGATGATGATGTTGATGTTGATGATGATGCTGATACCATTGATGATGATGATGATGATGTTGATGATGATGCTATTGCTGATGCTGATGCCATTGATGATGATGATGATGACGACGACAGCGATGCTGCTGCTGCTGCTGCTAATGATGATGATGCTGATGCCATTGATGCTGCTGCTGCTGCTGAATATGCTATTGATGATGTTGATGTTGATGATGATGCTGATGCCATTGCTGATGCTGATGCCATTGATGATGATGATGATGACGACGACAGCGATGCTGCTGCTGCTGCTAATGATGATGCTGATGCCATTGATGCTGCTGCTGCTGCTGCTGCTGCTGAATATGCTATTGACGATGATGATGATGATGATGATGACGACGACAGCGATGCTGCTGCTGCTGCTGCTAATGATGATGATGATGCCATTGATGCTGCTGCTGCTGCTGCTGCTGCTGAATATGCTATTGATGATGATGATGACAGCGATGCTGCTGCTGCTGCTGATGATGATGACAACGATGCTGCTGCTGCTGATGATGCCATTGATGCTGCTGCTCCTGATGACAACGATAATGATATTGATGATGATGATGATGATGCCAAACAACAGCGTGTACTTTGGCCCTGGGTACATCCACACCACTGATGGACCATGAAATAAAAGCAAAACAAGAAAGATACCATCCCCATTGGTGGTCGGCCCCAGCGCAAGCAAACAGGCTGCCCCCCTGAGCCTCAGGCCTCGTCATAAGGCGCAACACATATGTATATACCATCCCCACTCACCACTGTTTTTGTTTTGTGCGACGCGTCGCCATTTCGTTGCTGCATGGTGACGCATGGGTCTGGCTAAACTAGTCACAATGCCCCCCCGAAACCCCCCAGGCTCTGAGTTTTGCGCTCCGCGGGGTTTGGAGGGCAGCACGTTGCAATGGGTACGGACCGAGTCGCTCAATTTGCGACACGTCACAAAAAAACAGTTCCACTCACCACCTGCCAACAGGCATGCCCACGCATTGTCCTCCATCTTGAGGGGCTTACAAGAGTCGGCATCATCGGACTGCAGCAGAACGTTTGAGCCTGACAGGTCTGCATGCACCACATTGTTGAGGTGTAGATTCTCAAGTCCACAGGCCATACCCATGGCCACGTGCAGGACCCGATGGTAATCAATGGGCGCTGCTTCGTGACAGTGGGTGCGCAGCCATCCCAGGGAGATAGCGTCCTGTGTTTGTCACGTTGTGATGTTTTCAGTGATGTTTGAGTTGACATTGTGATTTTGTCAATGATGTTTGAGTGATGTTTTCAGTAATGTTTGAGTGCTGTTGTCAGTGCTTCATGGCAGTGGGTGCGCAGCCATCCCAGGGAGATAGCGTCCTCTGTTTGTGACGTTGTGATGTTTTCAATGATGTTTGAGTGATGTTTTCAGTGATGTTTGAGTGATGTTGGCAGTGCTTCATGGCAGTGGGTGCGCAGCCATCCCAGGGAGATAGCGTCCTCTGTTTGTGACGTTGTGATGTTTTCAGTGATGTTTGGGTGCTGTTGTCAGTGCTTCATGGCAGTGGGTGCGCAGCCATCCCAGGGAGATAGCGTCCTCTGTTTGTGACGTTGTGATGATTTCAATGATGTTTGAGTGATGTTTTCAGTGATGTTTAGTGATGTTGGGCAGTGCTTCATGGCAGTGGGTGCGCAGCCATTCCAGGGAGATAGCGTCCTCTGTTTGTGACGTTGTGATGTTTTCAATGATGTTTGAGTGATGTTTTCAGTGATGTTTGAGTGATGTTGGCAGTGCTTCATGGCAGTGGGTGCACAGCCATCCCAGGGAGATAGCGTCCTCTGTTTGTGACGTTGTGATGTTTTCAATGATGTTTAAGTGATGTTTTCAGTGATGTTTGAGTGCTGTTGGCAGTGCTTCATGGCAGTGGGTGCGCAGCCATCCCAGGGAGATAGCGTCCTCTGTTTGTGACGTTGTGATGTTTTCAGTGATGTTTGAGTGCTGTTGGCAGTGCTTCATGGCAGTGGGTGCGCAGCCATCCCAGGGAGATAGCGTCCTCTGTTTGTGACGTTGTGATGTTTTCAGTGATGTTTGAGTGATGTTGTCAGCACTTCATGGCAGTGGGTGCGCAGCCATCCCAGGGAGATAGCGTCCTCTGTTTGTGACGTTGTGATGTTTTCAGTGATGTTTGAGTGCTGTTGTCAGTGCTTCATGGCAGTGGGTGCGCAGCCATCCCAGGGAGATAGCGTCCTCTGTTTGTGACGTTGTGATGTTTTCAATGATGTTTGAGTGATGTTTTCAGTGATGTTTGAGTGATGTTGGCAGTGCTTCATGGCAGTGGGCGAGCAGCCAGCCCAGGGAGATAGCGACCTTCGTTTGTGGTCTTGTTAGTGTCATAGCAATTCAGGGGATGAACTGGACAGACGTTTTGTACTTCGTTGAGCATTGTCCAGAATTCCAGGCCAAATTGTCCAGAATTCTCGGATTTCCAGGCCAAAATTCTCGACGAAGTACGAGTTCTCGCGGAAATGTTTTGTCCAGTTCATCCCCTGAATTGCTAGAAAGAGATATTGCCAGTGGCATTGAAAAGTGTACTGGAGTCCACATGTGACAGCTGTGTCCCTGATTTCAGTGTTTGAGATGTTGTCAGTGTTTGCCACGTTGTAAGTGGTATTGGCAAGTTGTCGGTGGCATTAACAAGTATTACTGAAGCAGACATGGGACAGCTGTGTCCCTGATTTAGTTGGTGTTTGCGGTGTTGTCGGAATTCGTGATATTTTCAGTGTCTGCGTAATTGTCGGTGTTTGCGATGTTGTCGGTGTTTGTGATGTTTTAGGTGTTTGTGATGTTGTCGGTGTTTGTGATGTTGTCGGCGTTTGCAATGTTGTTAGAGTTTGGGATGTTGTCGGTGTTTGCGATGTTGTCGGTGTTAACGATGTTGTCAGAGTTTGCGATGTTGTCGGTGTTAACGATGTTGTCGGTGTTTGCGATGTTGTCGGCGTTTGCGATGTTGTCAGAATTTGGGATGTTGTCGGTGTTTGCGATGTTTTCGGTGTTTGTGATGTTGTCGGCGTTTGTGATGTTGTCAGAGTTTGGGATGTTGTCGGTGTTTGTGATGTTGTCGGTGTTTGCGATGTTGTCGGTGTTTGTGATGTTGTCGGTGTTTGTGATGTTGTCTGTGTTTGCGATGTTGTAGGTGTTTGCGATGTTGTCGGTGTTTGTTATATTGTCTGTGTTTGCGATATTGTCGGTATTTGCGATATTGTCGGTGTTTGTGATGTTGTCGGTGTTAGCGATGCTGTCGGTGTTTGTGATGTTGTCGGTGTTTGAGATGTTGTTATTGTTTGAGATGTTGTTAGTGTTTGAGATGTTGTCAGTGGCATTTACAAGTGCACTGAAGCACTCATGGGACAGCTGTGTTCCAGCGATGTTGTCAGTGATTCAGATGTTGCAAGTGGTATTCACAAACGTTACGGATGTCATAACCCAATATTTTACCCAAAGGCTCCCACCAACGTACAGATTTGTCCCAATTCTGTACTCAATTTTACCCAAAGGCACCCACCTGCAAACATCCACGATCGCAATGCTCAAGCACGATGTAGGACCTCAAGGTTATGGGGTACTCTTCATAGTCGTACGCAGGGATGTCATGTGCTCTCCTGTTGCCGGGAGGCTCACAGGGCGCCACATCGGGCACAGCTCTGGGCCCCACATCGAGCACATGGCAGGGCGCCACATCCAGCACATTGCAGGGCACCACCTCGAGCAACTCCATGCATCCGGTGGCCAGACTGCAGGCTGGGCGCAGGCTTGTGGGAGGGCTGATTGTAGGGCTTGTAGAGAGGTCCATGACATCAGCATAATTGTCACTAGAAAAGCAGGCCTCATACTTGTTTGCGGACTCAGTACCTGACAGATTTGAGGCAAAGGTCGCCAGGCACTGGTCTGACAGGTTTGTGGTGGAGAGCGGCTTGGGGAGTGTCTCGCAACTAAAAGGACCATCTAAGCAGGGTAGGACTGTGAAAGGTGCAGACAAGCCAACTTGCATAGATTGGCTGTGGCCTGAGTGTGTACAGCTGTCTTGGGCGTACAGCATGCTCTCCAGATCTGAAGAATCCATCCAACTGACCCCAGAGGCTTCAGGCGCTGCTAGAGGGAAAAGGGATGAGCTGTGCTCATTGCCAACATGCACTGTGCTCATTGCCGGAAATGCGCTGTGCTCATTGCCAACATGCACTGTGCTCATTGCCGAAAATGCGCTGTGCTCATTGCCAACATGCGCCGTGCCATTTGCCAAAGATACGCTGTCATGCACAGTGCTCATTGCAGAAAATATATTTGCGCTGGCCGATCTGAGCTTGGCTGAGCAGGCTGACTCGGAGCTGGCTGAGAGGTCAAGTTCGCTACCAGGGGCCATGGTACCCTGGGGAGGGGAGTCTTCCATACCCCGCACAACCCTTGCACTGTTTTTTGCTAAGGCTTTTGGGGTTGATGCCTCCTCAAAGGCAGTTGCACAAGGGGCCTCGTCGGTAGAAAACTCGCTCCAGAACGAGATTTGAGAGTCTGCTGATAGAGTGTCGAACATGGTCTCCTTTGGGTCGGATGCTTCCTCATAGGCAGTTGCACAGGGGGGCACAATGTCCCCCCAGGTTGATAATTCTAAGTCTGCTGATAGGGGGGCCATCGTGGTGTCCTCACCACTCCTCGTGGAAAGCTTGTTGGGAACAAGCGTGCTGCTGTCTGGGCGCTGCCTGCTGCCTGACGAGGTGTTACCCATGGGGAGGGCATTGCACGAGGTTCTGGACCAGCTGCTGGGCCAGGCGGGTTCGAGGTCACTTGATAAGGCTTTGGAACCCATGCTCAGGTTCACAACACCTTTGTGGGTGACCTGCAGGGTAGGGGTGCAATCCTGCACGGGGAAGGGGTAGAGTAGCATGCTTGTCAGGCTGCAGCTGGCTAAGGCAGCGCCGGCCTGTTTTGCAAGCAGGACCCCAGGATCCGATTTGAATGAGTCCCGACGAAGTAGGATGTTCAAGGTCTGCGCTGGTACTCCCCCTCCTTGAGATAAAGGGAAAAGCGGGTTGGTGGGATTTAAGGCGCTGCTCCTTACAGTCCCTCGTATGATTTCCCCCCCGGGAGATAAAGGGGAGGGCGGGGCGGTGGAACCTAAGGCGCTGCTACTTACAGTCCTTCGGACGATTCCCCTTCCCTGAGATAGAGGGGATGGTAGGGTGATGGAACCTAAGCAGCTGCTACTCCCAATCCCTCCGACGTCTCCCCCTCCCTGAGATAGAGGGGATGGTAGGGTGATGGGAACTAAGACGCTGCTACTCCTTATCCCTCGGACAACTCCCCCTCCCTGAGATAGAGGGGATGGTAGGGTGATGGAACCTAAGCAGCTGCTACTCCCAATCCCTCCATCGTCTCCCCCTTCCTGAGATAAATGGGAAGGCAGGGTTGTGGGACCTAAGCAGCTGCTACTCCCAATCCCTCCATCGTCTACCCCTTCCTGAGATAAATGGGAGGGCAGGGTTGTGGGAACTAAGCCGCTGCTACTCCCAATCCCTCGGACGTCTCCCCCTCCCTGAGATAAAGGAGATAGTATGGTGATGGGAACTAAGCCACTGCTTCTCGCACTCTTTGGAATGATCGAAAGTCTCTTGGACATCCATCCGGAGCTGGTGTCTCCTGCCGGGGATTGGTTCTCATGCCAGACAAAAGGAACAGTTAGGCTGGTTCTGCCTGTAATGCTGCTCTTCTCAGAAAGTGGGACCTGGGAACCCTCGAAACTGTAGGGCATACAAGGGAGGGTGTGGGAGGTACCCCAGTCAGAGGTCGCAAACATGGATGGAGTGAGGTTGAGTGACGTTGGAGCATTCATCGGCTTGGGCTTGGGCAGAACTGCGTGCGCAAGAGTCTGCACAACGTTGGGATGGTTGACGCGCAGGCCGAGGGCAATCTCCAGAGGCGCGTGATCTCGGTCGCTTGAATGTGTCAGCGTCTGAGTCTGGATCTTGGTAACCACGTTGGTGTCGTGCCAGCTTGCGAGATAAGCCACCCCGTAGCTTCCCTTGCCCAGGACTGCGCTCAAGGTCATCCCAGAGAAGAGATACTTCAACTGGGCATCCACGTTCGGAAGGCCGCAGATACGCTGGCTGAGTTGGCTGAATTGGCCCTGGTTGGACTGATGCTGGCTCTGACCGGGTAGCTCTGAGGAGAACGTGGTCACCAGGTGGAGCGGGTAGGTGGGCTGAGAGCTGGACAGGTGGAGGCGGGCGAAATAGAACCTGCGCAGTTTGTGAGAGTTCTTTTCCTCTGGCATGTGAGTGGGTGAACGAAACTGCGCCACGTCTGAGTCCAGGAGGGCCTGGCAGGCAGGGATAAAGCTGATGTCGAAAGTGTGCGTCGCTACATCCACGTCCTTTGGCTCGCCTTGTTGCGGGTCTGCTATGGCCATACAGTGTAGCACGTGGTGGCGGCCCTTGGAGAGAGCTCGGAAAACTCCAGGCCAGTGCACAGGCGGACGTCCCACACCTGTGGCAAGGGGGAAGGGGTATGTATTAGGGGCACGGACGACAAGGGGTGAGGGGAGGGTGGGTCTGCCATGGCCATGCAGTGGAGCACGTGGTGGCGACCCTTGGGCAGAGTAAGGAAACATACAGGCCAGTGCACAGGCGGATGTCCCACAAGTGTGGCAAGGGGGAAGGGGTATGTATTAGGGGCACGGACGACAAGGGGTGAGGGGAGGGTGGGTCTGCCATGGCCATGCAGTGGAGCACGTGGTGGCGACCCTTGGGCAGAGTAAGGAAACATACAGGCCAGTGCACAGTCGGATGTCCCACAAATGTGGCAAGGGGGAAGGGGTATGTATTAGGGGCACGGACGACAAGGGGTGAGGGGAGGGTGGGTCTGCCATGGCCATGCAGTGGAGCACGTGGTGGCGACCCTTGGGCAGAGTAAGGAAAAATACAGGCCAGTGCACAGGCGGACGTCCCACAAGTGTGGCAAGGGGGAAGGAGTATGTATTAGTAGCACGGACGACAAGGGGTGAGGGGGGAGTGAGGGGGGGGGGGGGGGGGGGGGGGGGGGGGGGGGTCTACCACGGCCATGTAGTGGAGCACGTGGTGGCGACGCTCGGACAAAGCACGGAAAACTCCAGGCCAGTGCAAGGGTGGACTTCCCACACTTTAGGGGGAGAAGGAATGTGTATAGTAATGCTGGCTCAAAATATTGGCGATTGGCCCCAGTGCAAGCAAACAAGTTAGAAATATCTTGAACACTGTTGAAAAGGGTCTGAAGGAGGGGGGGGGAGGGGGCAGAAAAGGGTTCTCAGAATTTCACAAAAAATTGGAATTGACCGCTTACACCCTCCTCTAACCGATACCACTTCCCCATACCCATAAACTGACCTTGCCGGACTATTTATGGCGTTGCACATCCTCCTGACGCGTTGCACAAAACGAAAATGATCCCTACCTGCTGCAACAATCAGATCTTCCAGGCGGCACCCCTGTGCAGTGATCCTATCCTGCCCTGTCCATGTCTTCCAGGTACTGCCCACATGCAGGATCCGGCAGCAGCTGTCTGCGACATCTAGGAAGATGGAGCAAGAGTGCTCCAGAGCGATCGTGTCTCGCTTTTGCGTGGAGTTGTCGTTTTGGCAGGAGGTGCCAGTTCGAGAGGAAGTGCTGGTCTGAGCATAGGTGCTGGGTTGAGCAGCAGAGCTGCCTCGAGAGGTCCCAGCATGAAAGGGGGTGGCATGAGAAGCATCCACTTGAGAGGCGACGGCACGAGATGCGACTGATGCAAGCTTCCGGGAGGACACACTGGGTGTGAACTGGGGCTCGCCTGAGTTCATGGGGCTCCCTATGACTTGAGTCTTGCCTAGTGACCAAGGCAACTTGCCTCTTCTACTCGAAGCTGCCGCAGCGCATCTGTCTGGTTTGCGCCCGTACAGCCCATTGTGGCTTTCTATCACGCGCATGGCGAGGTCGGAGAAGTTGTTAAGAAGCCGCCACAGCGCTGAATCAATCCTGGTTGGCCAAGGTTAGGCATGAGTGTGAGGAGTTTGCGGTCATGGGTCACCATCAATGAGTTCATGGCCACGGGTCAAGTTCATGAGTAGTGTTGTTAAGTATAATATCCTGTAGCTATATCGTATAGATAGTACGATATCGTATGATATATCGACAATATCACATGATATATCGTAGAATACAATGATTAGTTTAATGAATCATGGAGCGTGTATAAGAGGTCTCCTGTGACGACTTAAAACATGATCATGGGTCACATTCATGGTCATGGGTCAGGGAAATGAGCCAGAGTAAAGATACATGGTTCCTATACTTTGCTGGCCCCCTGCAACATCACGCTTTGTAATATGGCATACTACAGTGTGTATTGATTTGTATTTGGTTCCTAATCGCGATTCATGCATGAGTTAGGCCATGTGAACAGGGTTGGTTGCAGGATACTACAAAACGTGCTAGCACACAAGCTTTTGAGCCCATCCACGTGAATTTTTTCAGACCCAAACCTATACGTGCCTGGACCTCTAGACCCAAGCCTATACGTGCCTTGGCCTCTAGACCCAAACCTATACGTGCCTTGGCCTCTAGACCCAAACCTATACGTGCCTGGACCTCTAGACCCAAACCTATACGTGCCTTGGCCTCTAGACCCAAACCTATACGTGTCTGGACCTCTAGACCCAAACCTATACGTGCCTTGGCCTCTAGACCCAAACCTATACGTGCCTTGGCCTCTAGACCCAAACCTATACGTGCCTGGACCTCTAGACCCAAACCTATACGTGCCCTGGACCTCTAGACCCAAACCTATACGTGCCTTGGCCGCTAGGACCAAACTATACGTGCCTGCCTAGACCCAAACCTATACGTGCCTGGACCTCTAGACCCAAACCTATACGGCCTTGGCCTCTAGACCCAAACCTATACGGCCTGGGACCTCTAGACCCAAACCTATACGTGCCTGGACCCTCTTAGGATCCCAAAACTATACGTGCCTTGGCCTATAGAACCAAACCTATACGTGCCTTGGCCTTCTAGGAACCAAACCTATACGTGCCGGACTCTAGACCAAACCTATACGTGCGGGACCTCTAGACCCCCACATACGCTGCCGGAAACCTTAGACCAACCTATACGTTGCCTGGGAAACCTCTAGACCCAACCTAGACGTGTCTGGACCTCTAGACCCAAACCTCTACGTGCTGGACCCTCTAGAAACCCCCACCTATACGGCCTGACCCCTCTAGACCAAATCTATACGTGCCTGGCGACCTTAGACCCAAACCTATACGTGCCTGGACACTCTAGACCCAAACCTATAGTGCTTGGACCTCTAGACCCAACTATACGTGCCTGGACCTTGACCCAAACCTCTCGGCCGGGACCCTTGACCCCCAACCTCTCGGTGCTGGAACCTCTGACCCAACCTAACGTGCTGGGAACCTCTAGACCCAAACCTATACGTGCCTGGACCTCTAGACCCAAACCTATACGTGCCTGGACCTCTAGACCCAAACCTATACGTGCCTGGACCTCTAGACCAAAACCTATACGTGCCTGGACCTCTAGACCCAAACCTATACGTGCTAGCAGGTAAGCTTTTGGAGCCCATCCACGTGAGTCACATAGAAAACAATTAACCCACTAGGCCTGTATGCCCAAAGTTAAGTGCCAGGCACTACCAGCAAGTTACTAGGATACCCCCATCTAAGTTTTTTACGTAACCCAAAATAGTAAAATGTTGTACCCTGGCTAGTTGCACGTACTTGAAGTCCTTCACATCCAAGAAGCATAGAGCTCCTACTAGCTGGCCGTTGCTGGCTTGCAGGGGAGCTGCGATGTAGCTAACCAAGCCCTTATCCGCCCACATAGGATCAACCTGCTGCGCGCTCTCCTGGGGGTTGCCCACAGAGATGCTCCGCTGATCTAGGATAGGAAGGTTGCTTGGGACCTTCACACAGTGCCACTGAAGTGTGCCTTCAGGAGTACTCTTGGCTATGTAGCACCTGGAAGAAGGGTGGTGCAGGCACAAGGGTGCTTGTGTTAAATAGTTGAGGTTGTTATGCCATTGAAACATGGAGAGCCAGTGCTGATGCAGGATAGGGAGGCTGATTGGGACCTTGATACAGTGCCACTGAAGTGTGCCTTCAGGAGTGCTGTTGGCTCTGTAGCAACTGGAAGAAGGGTGGTGCAGGCATAAGGATGCTTGTGTTAAATAGTTGAGGTTGTTATGCCATTGAAACATGGAGAGCCAGCGCTGATGCAGGATAGGGAGGCTGATTGGGACCTTGATACAGTGCCACTGAAGTGTGCCTTTAGGAGAGCTGTTGGCTATAGAGCAACTGGAAGAAGGGTGGTGCAGGCACAAGGGTGCTTGTGTTAACTGGTTGAGGTTGTTATGTCATCGGAACATGGAGAGCAGCGACCGGGAGACTTGCCATTAATCGCAAAGCTGCTATCTGCAATATGAGCCAGGAGCAGGGAACTACATGACGCGCGCTATTGCCCGCAAGGATTTGGAGCCTGACTGCGGACTTTAAGCAAATTTGTAAACCTCCACTGGGTGCAGCGCGCAGATAATTGTTTTCAGTTGAGTCAAAAACGCAACCCCAAAGGAAGCAGTTGCGCTTTTGAAGCAACCCAAAAAGACCCAATGTAGTGCCCTGGCCAGGAGTCTAAGACCTGATATTATAAAGCAACTGAACTTCCTCTTGGTGCCTACTCCTCAGACTTTTCACCACAGTAACTAGGCAGACGAAATGTTTAAAAGCCATCATATATAACCTTACCACATGAGGTTGACTCATGCGTAGGGTTGTCGAGTACTGGGTTGTCGAGTACTAAATTGTACGGCATCCACATTGTACGATATATCGTACAAGACAACTTGGATATCGCACTTTATTGTACAATATCGTACAATACATTCTACAAATATCGTAAGATAATTCTGGGCATCCGTGTGATACTGGCAACCCTACTCGCATCGGTGTGATACTGGCAACCCTACCTGCATCGGTGTGATACTGGCAACCCTACTCGCATCGGTGTGATACTGGCAACCCTACTCGCATCGGTGGTCAAAATATATTTGCTTATTCTCTGAACTGCATACTTACTGTTGCTCCAAGCAGTACAGCTCCATGAGTACCAGCGGCACGTCCATACTTTTAGTGAAGGCATGGAGCAGGTCGCCCAGCTCGGCACATGACTTCAGCTCTGAGATGCTGATACCAGGGTGCGTGCTGACTCCCTTCAACGAGCCATCCACCATTTGCGAGAGGAGACGGCAAGGAGCGCGCTCTGGAATCTGCTGGGACAGTTTGGCCTGTTTGGATACCCGATTGTCGTTTGGCCGCCCACAACTTAATGCACTCAATCCACTTTGTCCACTGGTGCTGACATTCGGATCCTCAGTGGGCAAGGTACTGGTACTTGTCGTGTAACTACTGTTACTCTCATATTCTTTCTTTTGCTTTTCTGCTGCACAGTCCTGTTGCGTAGGCTGCAACGATGCTGCACACTCCTGTTGCGTAGGTGCAAAGATGAGGAGGGAGTGGTCAGGCTGGGGGTGGCTACTTACGTGATATGGCATTGTGATACAAGGGACAATGGTTGGATCAATCCAAAGTATTGGGCAGTGAGGAGGCTCAGAACAGACAAATTACCCAAAATGACAGACCTTTGGAGAAATCCATGCTTGGGTCTTTTGGGGGAGCCAGCTGGATACCAATGGGAGGCAATAAATTGACAACGATGTTAAAATTGTCCTTACAGAACAGGAGGCTGAGCTCTCTGCTAGTCTTCCAACTCCCAGCTTGCAGCCTTCAACCCTCCAATGTCCTCTCTTACCCCCAGCCCCCCCCCCCCACACACAACACACAGCCACCCCCCCACCAACACCAACACTACGGGCCTGGCCTTGACTGATTATTAGAGTGGCCAATCAAGCGACTTTCAATTCAGCAGGTAAAGGTCTATCAACAGGAGTGGCTCGAACAGCTGTTGTAGGTCGAAACAAATACGGACAGCGTTCGCTCGGTCGAAACAATTACGGACACCGTTAGCCCAACTCGTGTTTTCGATGCTCACATAAGCTTAGCGAATGGCCACAAGCCCGTAGAACTGTGAAACTAAGGATCTCGTAGGCGAAAACCTGCGACTTGCCAGGCACCCGACCTTTCAACTTTGTAGAAACAAGGAAACGAAATCTTGCTTCTCTTGCAAACCCACGATTTTGCATATTTCAATCATTGCGGTAGAAACTCGGGACGTCCGCAGATGCTATTTTTTAGCGGAATGCGAACAGACCGTGCTAAATGTTCGCAGAGCACAGCCTCTTCGGCCTACAAGCATCGGCTCTTGTGAGGACAGAGCGCTTACCTGAGCAAACTCAGAAGCAGTGGAGCCACTCCTGTTGTCGGCGCTCAAGCAGTTTCCCATTATAATGCGAATGACTAGAATTCGCCAGTCACGAGGCTTGAGCTTACTGTTTATCCATCAAAGACAGTGCGCTTGCAGTGCATCAGAATGCGGCAAACGGGCAAGAGGAGCTCTACCAGTTTGGATTGCGCAGATACAAACAAAGGTCGCGATGACGCAAGGTGTCGTGGAGGTAATTTACAGAAGTTTTATGGATATGGACAAAAGGCGCAACAAAGTAAAATGATGTCGGAACACAGTCACGCGCTTCTTCAAGTGTGCAGTGGTTAGTTACTTTGTGGTCGTTCTAGTAGTTCAGTAGTAGGTGTCGATCAGGGGGTGTCGATGTAGTCAATTATGTATCTTATTCTCGCGAATCTAGGAACACAGTTCACTTGCTACGTGACAGGAGGAAGGCATGGCAGTTGGCAAGAATATTTGCTAGTTAGGATACGCTGCCCTATATATCTTCGCTTACGAATATCTTACTAAGGCAGGGCGATCTGGGCCTAGCAGCTTGTTTCCAATTGGAGGTCCGGTTAAGAATTGTGTTTCGGAGGGTTTAGACTCGACCTCTAACCGGACCCTTAACTGGTTGGAAACATTCCACCAGTTAAGCAGTCTTTTGCATCTGGCCAGGTCATCTCAAAATGGATCAACGTGTGAAATGCGCAGCGCAGCACTTCCTCGCTATCCAGACGCTGATTTCAGCGTTTATCCCATGTTGCAGCCGATGCACCTCAAATTGGCGTAGTTCTTCCTGCTGGCGCGGGTCCAGATCTAGAATACGCATCTGCGCCTGCCCCTCAGGAAGATCAGTCGAAAATTGCGTGGCAGGGACGGTGCCCTGCTGCTGCGAATCCATCTTGGTGAAACCGTGCGATCAATGATGAGTGTCCGAAAAAGAAAGAAAGGATGCGGCCCTCCAAAGCAGCATGATTTGTAAGAGGCGCGCGCCAATTTCGTGACGTCACCAGATCTAATGCAACAACCGAATTTAACCGCCCCTTAACTTTCTTCAACGGCGGGGGGGGGTGCGCCGTTGCACTAAACCGGGGCAGTTGGTCTTTAACCGGACCTCAACTTTTTGTGTTTCCGACCAAACACCGGTTAGCGCCGAAAATAACGAATTTAACCGCCGCTTAACCGGACCTCCAACTGGTTGTAAACAAGCTGTAGGCCTAGAACTTTCTTGACGCTGGCCAGCGCGCTACGCGCTGGGAGGTCGCGACCTCTGGCCTCTGAGATTCGCCAGCCAGGATGGCACCTCAGAAACATATCTTCGCTGGCGGATCTCTTGCTAAGGAAAAACCTAATGGGGAAAGTTGACAACTCCATCCCATGCACTTGCTGAGCTTGGAATTAAGTACCTTCGAGCTTCTTATGTGAGCTATATATTGCGACGATGTAAAAATATCTTAAGGAAAAGACCTTCCGGAAAAAGAACTTACGAGAACTCAGACTATACCCCTGATCTCGGTGTACGCGTACGTACACGTGTACACGATCGTATACCGGGTGCACCATGCAGCATGCATCCCCGCCCCCGCCCCGCGCCCCCGGGATGCATGCACAGCAACTGCAGTGGAGTGCAGAAACGTCAATTTTAACTTCGCCAGCGTTTCACTCTTAAAACTAAGGGTCACAAATAGGGTTTATTGCCATTGACGCCCATTCCAGGCCAAATCCCTTGTACTTAATTCAGTACAGCTTCAGTACTCCACAAGCAGAGAGTCTTCTCTGTCCACAAGTTACCTAGTGCATGGTGCACCCGACAACACTTAAACAATACTACTACTGTAGGAAGCAGGGTCGGAAGGATATATCAGCGGTTAGGTGTCTCACTTCTAATGTACCAGACTGTTCTTGTCTGACAATAGGTTTCTAAGGGCAGTTAAGGGCCCTTAACTACTAATATGGGCAACGCTATACTACGCCATGATGAACCTTACCATTGATGACGAAGGCCATTAATGATTAAGGCTATAGCCCCCCCCCCCCCCCCCCCCCCACCCCCACCCCAGCGTATTAAGAGAGTTGGTGGTAGGGCACTACAAAGTAACAGGGAAGCAGCCATTGGGACATAGTGCCCAGTCGAGTCGTAGCCCCTTGATATGGTGCACAAGCCTTAATTGCCTCATGGCTAGGGGACAGCAGCATGTTATTACCATAAGCGCCTCTAGCATTGGCAGGATTAAGTATTGGCAATTGTCATTTCCCCCTGGGTGGGAAGGGGGTCTCAGAAAAGCATGGCAAAACTTACTTGGCAAAGGGGTTTAAGGCTTTGTCTAACTCAAGTTCAGACCTGAAATACAGTTGGCAAATGGTATTTTTGCCTACATGCTTTTGTTACATGTTCACCAAGTAATTTGCCCAAGCCTGCTGTAAAACCATGTAACAATTCAAAGCAGGAGCATTAAACTTGCTAGGGCTTGGTAACCGGGCTGGTACATGGCTCCAGCCAGCCAAATTGCTGGCTGGAACCGTGTAACCAAGTTGAAGGTCAAGTGCATGTTCACAAATTAGTCTGCTCAAGCTTGCTAAAAATAAAACCATGTAGCAATTCAAATCAGGAACAATTAACTTGAAAGAGCTTAGTAGACAGCTCGGTACATAGCTCCATCTAGCCAATAAATCACTCAAAATAGAAGCATTATTAGCAACATATATTTGACCCAATCTCTCCTGCACAATCTATAACATATTTACATAATTAAGTAAAAAAACTGGAGGCAAGAAACACTATCAGATCTAAGATATGCTTATGGGGGGGCAGGGGGCTGGAAGCAATAACATACGGTAGAACTAGAGTGCTACTTGGAAGGTGGGCGGCTGGACAGACCATCACCCCTGGCTCCCCATTGCTTCCAACTGCCCAACACCCTCAAGATCGTTCCCCCACCTGCCTAACTTCCATCTGTCCTGATCAACCCTTCAGCCCCCCATGCTTGCGTGCAACACACCCAAAGCTCTGCTAACTATCATCTGCCCTTCCTCCTCCCAACTACCCCGTACCTTTCCCCGCACCCCTCCCCATAGGCATGATTCCAATCATACCTACAGGTGTGATACCAGTCATACCTATCATACCAGTGATACCAATCATACCTATCATACGAGTGATACCAATCATACCTATCATACCAATGATACCAATGATACCAATCATACCAATCATACCTATCATACCAGTGATACCAATCATACCAGTGATACCAATCATACCAATTATACCTATCATACCAATGATACCAATCGTACCTATCATACCAGTGATACCTATCATACCAGTGATACCAATCTTACCAATCATACCTATCAAACCAGTGATACCAATAATACCAGTGATACCAATGATACCAATCATACCAATCATACCAGTGATACCAATCATACCTATCATACCAGTGATACAAATCATACCAATCATACCTATCATACCTATCATACCTATCATACCAGTGATACCAATCATACCTATCATACCTATCATACCAGTGATACCAATCATACCTATCATACCTATCATACCTATCATACCAGTGATACCAATGATACCAGTGATACCAATCATACCTATCATACCAATCATACCTATCATACCAGTGATACCAATCATACCTATCATACCTATCATACCAATCATACCAATGATACCAATGATACCTATCATACCTATCATACCTATCATACCTATCATACCTATCATACCAATCATACCTATCATACCAATGATACCAATCATACCTATCATACCAGTGATACCAATCAAACCAATCATACCTAGGTGTGATACCAATCATACATGGCAAATCATATGATACTGGCCAAAGGCGAGTATGATATTATATGATGTCATACAAATTGCATCATATGATCTTGTATGTTAATATATATAACTTCAGCCTAGTCAGACAGCCAGCATCATATGATATCAAAATTACTTTGGCGTAGTCAGACTGCCGGCATCATATGATATCATGTTGCCGTTCCCTTATCATACCTAAGAGTATAACGTGATTCTCACACTGAGTTCGTGCATGACAAAATCATACCCTGCCTATGGCTATCATTCTACCTACTGTGATGATACACTCACACCACACCACACATACTGTCAACAGATGAGAAGGATGAGAGACGATGGCCTTGTGTCCACCTTGTCCAGTCAGCTTGTGACTGTGATCACTTCAGTCGGTTATACGGCTGATCGTGCCAGTCGGTTATACCGCTGATCACGCCAGTCGGTTATACCGCTGGCAAGGTTAGGTTATCCCTAACCTCCTCGAGGTGCCTTGCTACTGAAGTCTGTGCAACTCCCTGCGCCCTAACGAATGCAACTGTAAAAGGGAGAGTCAAGCTGGAGGGTACACTAGTGTGGCGTGGACCCAGAGAGGCCGCGGACACTTGTGACAGCAAGGCAAGATGCTATACACGCTGGCACACACAAACCACACCACACATAGGTATGTAGCTACATATGCTCCTGTTTTGATGAATGGTTGACTGGTTCACCATTTATCTCAACGACCCAGGTGTGGGTTTTAAATCCCTCCGGATGCGCCTTAGCGGTCGCCGTTGCTGTCAACTGCCATGGCAGCTAAGTTCAGGTCAGGTAGCAGCCTGTTATCTGCCTCCTAGGGTGGCCATCCAGTTGTAGTTGGGTGGTGGGTGGTGGGGTGGTGAGGTGGTGAGGTGGTGGGTGGTGAGGTGGTGGGTGGGTGAGTGGGGTGGTGAGGTGGTAGTTGGTGGTGGTGGGTGGGTGGGTGGGGTGGTGAGGTGGTGAGGTGGTGGGTGGTGGGGTAGTGGGGTGGTGGGGTGGTGGGTGGTGGGCGATGGGGCAGCACCCCCATCCCATCCCCCAAAGTGTACGAAGAAGATACGCACCCCGTCCTTGTTCCACTCAGGAATGGCGGGCCAGTGGATGATGGCCATCCAGTTGTGGTTGGGTGGTGGGTGGTGGGTGGTGAGGTGTAGTGTGTAGTGTGTTGGGTGGGTGGGGTGGTGAGGTGTTGGGTGTTGGGTGGGTGGGGTGGTGAGGTATTGGGTGTTAGGTGGGTGGGGTGGTGAGTTGGTGGGCGGTGGTTTATGAGTGATGGGGCAGCACCCCCATCCCCCAAAGTGTACGAAGAAGAAACGCACCCCATCCCTGTTAAACTCAGCAATGGCAGGCCAGTGGTTGATGGCCATCCAGTTTTAGCTGGTGGTGGGTGGTGAGTTGGTGGTTGGTGGGTGGGTTGGTGGGTGGTGTTTTGTGGGTTGGTGGGTTGGTGGGTTGGTGGGTGGTGGGCGATGGGGCAGCACCCCCATCCCATCCCCCAAAGTGTACAAAGAAGATACGCACCCCGTCCTTGTTCCACTCAGGAATGGCGGGCCAGTGGATGATGGCCATCCAGTTGTGGTTGGGTGTTGGGTGTTGGGTGTTGGGTGTTGGGTGTTGGGTGGTGAGGTGGTAGTTTGTTGGGTGTTGGGTGGGTGGGGTGGTGAGGTGTTGGGTGTTGGGTGGGTGGGGTGGTGAGGTATTGGGTGTTAGGTGGATGGGGTGGTGAGTTGGTGGGCGGTGGTTTATGAGTGATGGGGCAGCACCCCCATCCCCCAAAGTGCACGAAGAAGAAACGCACCCCATCCTTGTTCCACTCAGCAATTGCGGGCCTGTGGATAGTGGCCATCCAGTTGCAGCCATGGGGTCGGAGCTCGATCACGCTCTTGTTCTGCTTCACGTAGAGAGCGTTAATGAGGCCAGCACCGTGGGGGGCGATGAAGATGTCCACGTCTTGCATGAGGCTGATGTCGGATTTGGCGCGGCGGCCGAACGCGTGCGTAGCGCCTTCTACAGTGTCCCACTCTTGGCCCTGTAGTGCCTGCATCCAGGGTCTGTATGTATGGTTCAGTCCAGGGGAAGGCCAAATAGGCAAAAGTGCGTTCAGGGTCGGGGTAAGCTGGTCAGGCTTAGCGAGGCCGCCTGGCTGCCTCTGTTTCTTTTTTTAGCTACATGTCCCGCTCCTGGCCCTGTAGTGCCTGCGTCCAGGGTAGGGGGAAGCTGGTCAGCAGGTGGTTTTGGTCAGGGTCATGGCGCATTTGACAGTGTCCCATTCCTGGCTTTGTGGCGCCTGCGCCCAGAGGAAGGGGAAGCTAGTCAGCACTTATCTGGTCAGCACTTGGGTTTAGGTGTTTTAGGTTTTGGTGGTGTAGGGTTTAGGGTTTAGGTGGTTTAGGTTTAGGTTTAGGTGGCCAAGGGTGTAGGTGGTCAAGCTTTAGGTGGTTTAGGAAAACAGTAATTATGTTCATAGCACTTTCGACGGTGTCCCACTCCTGGCCCTGGAGTGCCTGAGCCAGGGCAGGGGGAAGCTGGTCAGCACTTGGGTTTAGGTGGTTTACGTTTAGGTGGTTTAGGTTTAGATCTAGGTGGTTTAGGTTTAGGTGGTTTAGGGTGTAGGTGTTTTAGGGAAACAGTTATCATGGTCATAGCATATTCTACGGTGTACCACTCCTGGTCCTGTAGTGCCTACATACAGGGTAGGGGGAAGCTGGTCAGCGCTTGGGGTTAGGTAGAAAACAATAATCTTGGTCATAGCGGCGTAGCGCAATCTACGGTGTCCCTCTACTGGCCCTGTAGTGCCTGCGTACAGGGTGTGTATGGATGGTACAGTCCAGGGGAAGGCCAAATAGGCTTAAGTGCGTTCAGGGTAGGGGGAAGCTGGTAAGCACTTGGGTGTAGGTGGTTTATGTTTACGTGGTTTATGTTTAGGTGGTTTGAGTTTAGGTGGTTTAGGGTGTAGGCGGTTAAGGTTTATGTGGCTTAGGTGTTTGAGGGAAACAGTAATCCTAGTCATAGCACATTCGACGGTATCCCACTCCTGGCCCTGTAGTGCCTGCGTACAGGGTAGGGGGAAGCTGTTCAGCTCTTGGGCTTACGTGGTTTAGGTTTATGTGGTTTAGGGTTTAGGTGGTTTAGGATTGGGTGTTTAAGGGTGTAGGTGGTTACGATTTACGTGGTTAAGTTGGTTTAGGGCAACAGTCATACTGGTCGTGGCCAAGTGCTGACAAGCTAAGTGCCGACCAGCACCAAGTGCTGACAAGCTAAGTGCCGACCAGCACCAAGTGCTGACAAGCTAAGTGCCGACCAGCACCAAGTGCTGACAAGCTAAGTGCCAACCAGCAAAGTGCTGACAGCTAATTGCCGACAGCACAAAGTGCTGACAACTAAGTGCCGCCAACACAATTGCTGACAAGCAAGTGCCGACCACACGAGTCTGACCACTAGTGCCGACCCGCCCTCCGTGTTTTGCTTGACAGCTAATTGCTGACCAGCACTAAGTGCTGACAAGCTAATTGCTGACCAGCTAAAGGCCAACCAGCTAAGTGCTGACAAGCTAAATGCTGACCAGCTAAAGACAGACCAGCTAAGTGCTAACCAGCCAAGTGCTGACCAGCCAAGTACTGACCAGCCAAGTGCTGACCAGCCAAGTGCTGACCAGCTAAGTGCTGACCAGCCTAGTGCTGACCGCGTTAATCTGGACCACCAGTGCTGACCAGCCAGTGCTGACCCACATATGTTTTTAGGTATCATGTAGAGGGACGACCAGATTGCACAAAGCAAGAAGGAACATATCCCGTTGTGTAGTATTATGAATGATCAATCTGGTTAATGTTATTACATATTAGTGAATGAATCATATGATGAACGTTATTAATATTAGGGAATGAATCAAGGTGAGTGAACTTGTTAAGTTACTATTTAAGCGGACAGTGCCGCTACCAGCCAGAATGTTTGATATTTATGTGAAAAACTGATCTTTATGTGACACAGGAGGAGCCCAGGCCGTCCATTTTCCGTCATGCCGATCGATTTTTGTTCCTGAGAACTCCGCCCCGCGGATTCTAGGAGTAAGGTTAGCCGGGGTGTCCATTGGAAATAACCTGCAGATTTATGAAATAAACGAAAAAATCCAGGGACTGGTAGTCGTCCGTGGTCGCGATTGTTAACTCATGGCGACTATTTAATTACTATTTCAGCGTCATCTGACACCGCCCGTCATTAGGGGGGGGTGGGGGGGTTGGGGGTGTGGGGGGTGGGGGCGGGGCGTGTGGGTAGTTTTCTTTTTTGTTTTGGTTTTTGGTCAGCCCCATTTTGTTTTTGCTAACATTTTACTCAGACCTCCAAATGACAATCTGAGACCACCCATAAGTTGGCCTTGGGAAGGGTAGTCTATTGACACCACTATGGACCTCGTGCAATAAGTATTTACACCCTTCCCCCCCGCAAACCCCAAACCCCAGCCCAGCCCAGAGTATGAGAGAGTGCATGGCTGGGTATGTGTTGATAATATGGGTGGGTGAATGGGTAGGTAATATGGGTAGTCTATTGGCACCACTTTGGACCTCGTGCAATAAGTATTTCCCCCCCCCCCCCCCCACACACACACACACACACACACACAAAAAACCAGCCCAGCCCTGAGTATGAGTGGGTGAATAACTGGGTATGGGTTGATAAAAATGGGTGGGTGAATGGTTAGGTAATATGGGTGAGTATGGGTGGGTGGGTGGATGGGTGAGTGGGTGGGGGGGGTGGGGGGGGTGGGGGGTATTTTCCCAGCCCCCCACCCCACCACCACCACACACACACACACCGCCATCATTCGCCTGATTGGGACGAAACCTGGGATGGCCTCCAGCCATGGCCCATTTAACATTGGGGCCGAGTTGGGTGGGACCCAAGGGGAAGTGTGGCTGAACCATGCTGAGAAAACTGTCCTGCTACTTTTTTGTTTTAAATAATGAGAACTCCAGTTTTGGGCCGCCCCCTGCAAAGGTGAAGGGTGACTACGGAACTTGGGCAACCCAGAGGAGGTGCATAACTGTTTTTTTACTATCATGCAATCCGCATGTGGGAATTCCGAGGATGCCATTATGTGCGCCTCACTGTAACCCCCCAGAATCCATATCTAAGTTTTTCAAAAAGGGGTTATTTATAAGAGGGGGGGTGGGGGAGGGGTCAGCCCTCACCAGGTCTATTAGGCATGGTGTGGCCTATCTTTTTTTTCTCCTCCCGTGTGACACTATAATAATATTAGTTAATAATAGCGTTTTAAACACTTATATTAGTTGCCGCTCCCTACACTTGAGTAGACTTCAATTTCGTTTTCTATTCTTGTCCTCTTGGCTACAGCTTGGTGAACATTATATCTACCGATATACGTAGTCTTGGGGCACACTGATGAGGCATGGTCAGAACGACAGACTGTGCATAAGCAGAAAGTTGCATTTGTGCATTAGCAGAAAGTTGCATTAGCAGAACGACAGACTGTGCATTAGCGGAAATAGGGAATACATACTTGTATGTTCTTATGTTGAGTATGACAACCTGCACATTTGCAGAGAATGGCCACATTGAGGTAGTGCACATGTTGTCGAATGCCCCACAGCATCATTCCCATGCTGACTGCCAGAAGAAAGAGGCACTTATATGTAGGGAACGGCAAATCATATGATGTTGACCAAAGAGGAGTATGATATCATATGATATCATACAAAAATCATATGATTTAATATCATATGATATGATGGCCCAGGCCAAAGTTACCTGGTCAGACCGCCGGCATCATATGATATCATGTACATATATTGCCGATTCAAACTTATATGTTGGGATCGGCAATATGATACCGTACTGCTCTCAAAATTTAACAGTTTAAATTGACGGGAGCAACCGTCAAATCGTGGCGTACGGTATATTACGAAACAAAAAACCGTCAAATCGGTTTTTTTGCCTATATAAGGTGCATCACTAGAATGCACACATCTCACTGCTCAGTGGGCCAAACACTACATTTTTTAGTGATACGAGAACCCTGGGACCTCCTGCATCAGTCTGCATATTCAGATGCCTCATCTGACAAAAATAAGGAGTTTAGGAGCACAGACCCTGTGGCCATCTTTAACCACTCTTCCTTGCTCCAATTGTTTGAATTAGGACACACTGGTGATGAGGATGAGGTGCCCTTGGCCCTTCTAGGTCGCTGAGCAACACATGAACATACATTATGCTTATGATTATGACATTAACTGAGCAAGAGATGATTTCAGGAGTTAATGGAAACGATTGAATGTCGCATTCTAGTTATTTCAATGAGTACCGGTAGTGTTATGCTGAACAAGATGTTGGGATCATTGCAAAATTGTATGTACACTCCTTGCAGGTCCCATAACAGTGTACCCTAATATTGTACCATGAACCATGAACCAGTGTCACATGATTAAGTACAAACGTTCAGTTGCATAAATGGATTTTATTTAAATGGAAACCGTCAAATGTGTAACGTCAATTTATATTCCTATTAAAAAAAAACGTCAAATGTAAACCGTCAATTTATAATAAAACCCCCCCAAAAAGCCGTCGAATTTTGCTACCGTTAAATTTTGAGAGCAGTACGGTATCATATGATATCATGTCATCATATGATGCCGGCAGTCTGACTAGGCTAAAGTTACCATGTACAAACAATACCATATGATGCAATTTGTATGATATCATATGATATCATACTCGCCTTTGGCCAACATCATGTGAATATATGATACCCCGGTCCCTACATATATGCGTAGCATAGAATGGCCACACTGGTGCAGTGCGCATGTTGCTGAATGCCCCGCAACCGTACAGTGGTATAGGGTTCATGGGAAACTAGCTATCCTCTAACTTGAAACCACTGTTTACGTCTGGGTCTACGCATGGCAGCTTCCAGCCAGTCCCATTGGACAGTCACTGGGTCAATCACATACCTTTCAGCTGCATTGGAATCATAGTTTGTTTTTTCAGCTACGAGCAGCGGCTCTCTCTTCTTCCGATCCTCTACCAACTCTTTGGGTTGGGCCCAGTGGCAGTCTCAGGGAGCTGCCTAGAAGCTGGTGCTGGTAGAAAAAAAGAAAAACAGTGATGGGAATGCCAGCCCTGTCATTGTGTTCAGACACACTAGCTAGCTTTGGGTTGGGCTCAAGGATGGGGAAAGGGAGCTGCCTATAAGCTGTAACTCATAGCCCAAAAAAGAAACTGTGCTTGATACTATATTCACCCCCAACAGGAATGCATCCAAGTTTGTTGCCCCTTCTCGGCTTCTCACCTTATAGACCTGGTCTTAGCTTGAGTCCTGCCAGCCTAAATGATGCTGGTAGATCAGAGAGCGCAGCCAGGATTGGTGTCAGAGGCAATGTATTGGCATTTATCGGCGGTGGGAAGCGTGATCGGAAGACGTTGAGCAGCCCAGAGTTGGCTAAAAATCCATGCGGTGGTCCTGGTTCAGTACCGGCTGGCCTGCAATCCAGGAGCCCATTCCTACAGTCTACCCCGAGTTCGACCCTAGTTAGTCGAACGCGTTGACAGCTCGGCACTTGCTAGCTCGGGAAGCCTTTGACTAGGATAGAGCCCTCCAGCACAGAAAGACACTTGAGTAGGACAAAGCGTGTGATGTTATGTTCACAATTATGCGCAATTGCTATCGCCTGTGATAGCGGTATGTAATTCAAATCGTCGCCCCCATCCTGAATATCGAATATTTGTCACCCAACAGGCCTACCGAAGGGCATCTTTCGTCGAAAACTGAAAGTCAAATTTATATCTCTGCCGTGAATCATTAGCGCTCTTGTTTCGCACTCCTTTCTTCCTACGGGTAACCAGTCGTCTCATTATTCTAGGGCCGACGCTCGATTCGGCATAGACTCACGGCTGTGCCTTAGGCAGGGTGATCTACACGTCAACGTTTTCAGCGCGTTAAAAGGATGGGTGGAGCACGTTCGCAGCGTTACAAGAAGGGCTCCATTCAAGTGGGTAAGATCGCAGGAACATTGTAGCATGGATAGATGGGTAGGGGGAGGGACTGTGATGGTGCCTTGTAGAATGAATGGATGGGTAGGGGGAGGGGCTGTGATGGTGCCTTATAGCATGCATGGGTGGTGAGGGTGCGTTTGTGAGGGTGTGGGTGAGTATGCCTTGTAGCATGTATTTATTGTTAGGGTGTGTGGGTGAGGGTGTGGGTGAGTATGCCTTGTAGCATGCATGGATGGGTAGGGGGGGGTGTTTGAGGGTGTGGGTGAGGATGCCTTGTAGCATGCATGGAGGGGTAGGGGGTAGGGCTGTGCGGGTGTGGGTGAAGATGCGTTGTAGCATGCATGGAGGGGTAGGGAGGGAGGCTGTGGTGGTGTGAGTGAGGATATCTTGTAGCATGGATGGATGTGTGGGAGCTGGGGCTGTGTGGGTGTGGGCGAAGATAGACTTAGGTGCTTGTACAACCTGGGAGGGATGGCAGAACTGGTTTTTGATTATCACGCGATCCAGGAACTGCATATCCGAGGACGCCATTGTGTGCGCCTGATTGCCCCCCCCCCCACACACACACAAATCCATATCTAAGTATTTCAAAACAATTGTGTTTCTATTTAATGGGGGTGGGGGGTCAGCCCTCAGGTTTTTTAGGCATGATGTATAGAGCTTTTTTCTCCTGGTGAAGACCAGCTAAATAAATCAAGCAAATTCCATGCTGGTCTTCTGAATAAAACGTACACACTCCGTGCTAATCAATTGCAAAATGTAAAGACACGCAGTGCAGGTCTGTAAAACTAAAAAGGACATTCAGTGCTGGTAAATTTCACCCACCACAGTCAGTGCTGATTAAATAAGTACCTTGGGCACTCTAATTTACAGCACACTCAGTGCTCATCAGGTAAAGGCATAGTAAGTGCTGGCTAATTCAGGCACATTTAGTTTTATCCATTACATCATAATCATAATCATTGCCGATTAGCTGAAGCACACTTAGTGCTCGTCAAGTAAAGCACACTTCATGCTGATCAGTTACATCAGTCAGGCACAATAAGTAGTGCTGAACAAAAAATCCAAGCTCACTCAGTGCTAATGAATTATAATAGCCAACATTCAGATTTGATCAGTACAATGAATAATGCACACTCATTGCTAATAAATTCAAGCCCCATCAGTGCTGACAAGCTCATGCATACTTGATGCTAAGAGGCTCAAGCACCAGTGTTGCTGATATATGCAGCAGAGCACGATTTTTGGCGCCATTGCCCCAAATCTGTTTGTAGACAATTGCATCTAGATCATAGGACATAATCACGGCTTTCGTTTGTGGGCCACCCCAAACAAAATAGATTTCTTCAGATATGCAGCAGAGCACGATTTTTGGCCCCATTGCCCCCAACCTGTCTGTAAACAATTAAATGTATATCATAAGGCATCATCACGGCTATCGTTTGTGGGCCACCCCATACAAAATCAATAATGTCGGAGATGCAGCATAGCAGGAGTTTGGGCGCCATTACCCCAAATCTGTATGTAAACAATTGAACCTAGATCATAGGACATAATCACGGCTTTCCTTTGTGGGCCACCCCATACTAAATGATCAGGTGCTAAAGATCCACATGGATTCAACTTTTGCATACCGGTAGATAGTCTATAGCTTTGCTGATTTACTCACTATCTGGGGTGGGGATGCTCCGATTCAAATCGAAAACGAGCCTAAAAGCTTTTAGCGTTCTCAGCACAGGGACTCTTTTCCCATCAGGAGGCGTTGGTACGGACTGACTGACTGACTGCTTGTATTTATTGAAGGTGTGGAAAGACTTCCTTTCCTCCGACCCGGCATCATATGGCTGGCTGTTGTCTGTCCCATACAATCTCAACGCAGTGATTAATTGACGGGCTGGGATTCCAGGTATTGAATAAGGAGAAATTAGTATGCAGCCAATCGTCACTGACATGGTAGGATAATAATTAATAATGGTAGGATAATAATTAACCGCCCCTGCTCGCACCATTATACCTCGCTGGAGAGCGCCTCGGAATTCAAACGAGGCCGAGTTGGAACCGGTGATTCGAATGTTTGGCTGGACGGGCTGCCACTGCACTGTCAACGTGTTCGACCAACTAGGGTAGACTAGGGTAGACTGTAGGGATGGGCTCCTGGATTGCAGGCCAGCCTTCTGTACCGATGGGGGAGTCGCGCACGAGGGCATGCAGGTATGGCCAATCAGGCACAGGAGTCTATCTGGAGGGAAAGAGAGAGGAATCCAGGAGGCGAGGCTGAAGCGCTAAGGGCGAAATTGTTTTATAATGGATGCTTACAGCCTGTAACTGTTACACCGGGTTACGCGGGGTTAACAATCGGAAACACTCGAAAACCTGTACTTCGCAGCAAAATTTGATGACGTGCCGAGGCGGATCGGGGTAACCCTCACTTCTTGGACCAGCTGATAATGTTCGTGCTCGGAACCATCGCCCTCGAAGTCACCGTGCCCCCCCCCCCCCTCGGTTAAGGGCGTGTTTCCAGTGGACCAACAGTTCAACTGTGTATAGTAGACCACTCAACCCTACAGTTCAAGTTCGAGTGTTGAGCTGGGCCCTAAAACCTCGAGAAGTGCCTTGTCATCACGGCTGCCCCTGGAGCGCGTTCTGGTCCCTTGCCCCCCTCGCTGCAAGTGCATGCAGCTTGCTCGAAGTTTCCTCAAATCACCGCATCCACCGCTTACCACCGCCAGTGTGTTATTTCGCTGCGCTCTTCACTTCCATCTGTTCTCTTGCTCCTCCTGCCCCTTCTGCATCTGCTCCGTCCGGTCGAATGGATCGGGTGGTCAGATTGAGATTTCGGTCGAATCTGTGGCTCTCGCTATCATCATTCGAACTGCTTAATTCCCGCCTTTCTTTCATGTCTTCGCCCATCCAACTTGAAATTGGTTCCCAATTACTCGCAACTCGGGGCGTGTTGACAGATCTCGGGGAGAATCTGCGAAGATGCTCGCTGCTGTATCACTTTTGTGATTTTGTCCAACGCCCTCCCTCGAAATTGTCCACCGCCCTCCCCCCAAAATAGTTGAACTGTTGAGCAATCCCGAACAGGGGGGGGGGGGGGGGGGGGGGGGGGGGGGGGTCGGGATTGCTCAACAGTTGAACTGTTGAGGGGGGAGGACGACGGACAAACCCTGACGTGGCTGCCCACCTGGCGTGCCACATCGGCGAAAAGTTGAACTGTTGAAGTTGAACTGTGCCCACTGGAAACACTCGTGCCACGCTGGCGCCCACAGTTGAACTATTTGGTCCACTGGAAACACGCCCTAAGGGGTAGGTCACACTGCTCTTGCTTTTGGTCGATTTAGCTTTTGCTTTTGGTCCGATTTTGGTGCGATTTTGGTCCGATTTTGGTGGGGACCAAAAGCGACCAAAAGCGGACCAAAAGCGGACCAAAAGCAAAATCGAAAACAAAATCTGGTCTTTGAGACAATTTATTGATCCAATTTTGCTTTTGATTTTGCTTTTGGTCAGGTACTTAAATACAGTAGTATAGCTGATTGTTTTCAAGTCTAAAAGCTGTAATGTTTTTGAACTGATGACAATTTTTTGACAGCCCCCAAAGTGCCGATGCCTTCAAAAAATGTGCGCTGTCAAAAAAGCGCACTTGCCTTTGAAAAAGTGCGCTCGCACCAGTTTTTTAATTGGTGCGCTTTTGTTTTTTTTGCAGGACCTGCATGACCTGCAAGGTGCTGGGACCTGGAGGACCTGCAGGGAGCTGGGAGCAGGGAGCTGGGAGCTGCCCGCAGCAGGGACGATTGTGGCGTTTTTGAGAAGCAGATGGATACAGACTGGGCTGATGTGGCCGAGTCAACTATGAGGGGTGATCAGTATGTTCATACACGCTACAAGCAGGCTTTCAGGATGAACAAGGGAACTTTCGAGCTTCTACTTGAGTGAGTAAATTTAATGACCTGATGCAATGATCTGCTGTAAAGACCTGATGTAATGACCTCGTGTACTGACCTTATGTAATGATCTTCGTGTGCAGGACATGGGGGCACAACTTGGGCAGAGCTACCACACACTTGAGGACAACAATCCCAGCCCGGAAAAGACTTTGCATCTTCTTGGATTGAATCTGCAATGCTCAACCACATCACTCGCTAGCTCGCTTGTACGATGTAAGCAAAACAGTTGTGACTTATATCATCCATGACGCTATTAGCGTCTTATCAGGTGCATTTTTTTCAGACAACGTGAGCTTCCCTAACGGGGATGCTTTCATTGAATGTATGGACGTTTTTGAGAAACTGTGTGGCCTGCCCATGTGTGCGGGCGCCATCGATGGGACCTTTGTTAGGATAGAAAGTCCTACAGAAGTTGGCGATGCATACTATTGCTACAAAAAATATCACGCCATCCTTCTGTTTGCATGTGTTGATGCAGCTGGACTATTCACGTACTTGCGACTGGGTGAGGCAGGGAGTGCAGGGGATGCTGCTACCTTTAATAGGAGTGGTCTAGGCCTGAGAATCCAAGAGTACTTGGCAATGCCCCAAGGGTCACAGCCTCTACATATTGATGGGATGGAAGTAATGCCGTATTTAGTTGGCGATGGTGCCTTTAAGTTGACAGAGCACCTCATGAAGTGTTATGAGGTGGGCAACCCTACACCTGCCCAGTTCAACTTCAACTATGCTTTGATTAGAACAAAGCGGGTTGTTGAGTGTGCATTCAATAGACTGAAGGGTCGATTTAGGCTACTGTACAGTACACGTCTTCGAGACCCTGTCACTGCGGTCAAGGTTTCTCGGATATGCTGTGCCTTGCACAACTTCTTGGAGCGCAGGCATCCTTATCCTCAAGACATGCAGATGGAACCTGTTGTTCCCTCTGATATCAACACAGTCAATTGGGAACCAGGTACCATGGGTGCATCTGGTCACAAGAGGAACTTGCTAGCTTCCTACATGGAGAGGGTGCTCGGGGTTCAGCCCGTAACCTACACACACGCACAGTTGGGAAACCTTCTTCATGGCCCACTCGGATTTGAGGGATAGCAGGCACCATCCTCGTTCTGACCTAGAAACTTACCTAGAAACTTACCTACAAACCTAGGCTGCCCAGGCCCCGGTTTCTAGGTTAGTTAGTGCCAGTCCAGGGGTCAGCCTATGACATGTCTAGGTCAGTGTATGTGTGACAGTCTAGGGGTAAGCCAAATAGGCTGACAGACGTGCCCAACCGTGACAAGAAGTGCTGAAAGAAAAAGCATTGAAAAAGCTTAGTAGGCAGTTGCTTGACAGCACACCCCTAATGAAGTAATGATCATGTGCAAGCCCAATAGGCTGAAGAGACATCCCCAATAGCGAGAGAGAGTTGGATGATTTCGTATTTTTTATACAATTAATGTAACATGTTCCTTCTCATTATTTGCAGCTATTTGGGCCATATCTGAACACAATATCAGCTTGCGACTGTGCCGCACCCTCTGAAAAATTTGAAGACTAGAAGCAACAATAATTAAGAATTGGATAAGAAAAGGTATGAGTGAAACAACGAAGATACGGAAAAGATAACAACAGAAAACGATATAAAGTTCCAGAAAAAAATCCGGACCAAAAGCAAAATCGGGGCAAATGCCCCCCCCCCCCCCCCCCCCCCCCCCCGATTTTGCTTTTGCTCGATTTAGCTTTTGCTTTTGGTCCGATTTTGGTCCTGACCAAAATCGATTCTGGTCAATGTTGTAGTGTGACCACTAAGATTTTGGTGATAAGCAAAATCGACCAAAATCGGACCAAAATCGGACCAAAATCGTCTGGACCAAGAGCAGTGTGACCTACCCCTAAGCGTAACCCCGATCCGCCTTGGTTCCACGCTGGCACTTGACCACCACAGAGGTCACTTGCGGCCACAATGTGGAGATGAGCGCGAGAGCTGCAATCTTGTAGATCGCGCAGTCACGCGCGATCCCTTCAATTTTTCAGAATCTCTGACGCTCACCGCCATGGATTCGTCAGGTCAAGGTCTGTTTTTCAAGCAGAAGCAGCATGGGAGCATCAACGAGCACCCTACCAACCTGACGAGCAACGCAACTGGTACAGATGCCTCTGCATTTCCAGCTCATAATGGCGTCTCGTCCTATATGTGGAATGAGAAGCTTCTGGGACATCTGTCGAATAAATATTCAAACGCTTCCACGCGGTCGAACAACTGGTTTAACGATCACATAACCCAGATTTCAGGGACAATCGGAAACACGAAGTTGTACACCGGGGTTACGCGACGGAAGCTAGCTAGAACACGGGTTACGAGTATTGCCGCACTACAGTTTCCCGAGCATGCAGTTTCCCGAGCATGCAGTTTCCCGAGCGTGCATTTTCCCGAGCGTGCAGTTTCCCGAGCAGAACTTAAATTCCCGAGCATACAGTTTCCCGAGCGTGCTATTGTGTCTATAAGGTGCTAATACATATTTGAAAACGCGCACCCTGCATGCAGTTGGTGCACAAGTTTGTGCTTCCATGCGAGAGGTCACACATTCATACCTGAAGGTGAGAACACGAAAAATGCCTTTGCATGCCATTTCCGGTATTTTATCTTTGCACTCTGAACATACCGTATATTATATTACAATACATTTCCCCTGGTAATTATTTGTACTGCCGAAGACGGCGAGCCACATTTCTGGCTGCAGCCATGTAACCAAGTTCAAGTTGCAGTATATCAGCTTGGATAACACTCCGGAGAGTGGACTTAGTGTGTGCAGCACGCCAATCTATAAATGCGGAGACGAGAATAAATATTACAAAAGATAGTGGAACCATAAAGGGACACCAGCGGAGGAAAGGGGGGCGGTAGCCTGGAACCTGATCAGGGTACAGGTTAGTCAGCGCGTGTCAGAAGAACCGATGACGCAGTCAACAGTAAGCTGACATAGTACTGTCAGGACCGATAGTTCTAAGGAAGTACATAAGTAGTCACCAAGTCATAAAACGCGTGAGAGCACCGCAATTCATGCTGACACAGTATAAAATGCTAAAATTACTACGGTTACCATGGGGACAGATTGTGAATATAATAGTTAGTTTCCAGCTGAGGCAACATGCCCTTCACAAAAGGAAAAAAGGGGGAAAGGAAAAAACTCCTTGCGGACAATCTTGTGCCGTCACTCCCGTCAGCAATGTTTTTAGTTTTCTTTGCTCTCTCGTAGGCAGCGGGGCAATGGGACGAAGGGAACTAACGCAGTTGTTACACGTTGTACAAGATACTAGAAAGCAGGACTAGCCGGTATTAATAGCAGATGGAATCGGCGGCCTGGTTGGCCTGCCTCAGCTACAAAACACAGGGCCTAACTGGCGGATGGTCTCCGCCAGTAGCTGATCATCGGCCCAGGGTAATGAACCTGGCCGGGCCTACGCGTAGCCGAGGTTAGTATGGTGCGACCAATAAGGCGTACCATAACAATGTTAGCTGCTTGGGGTGGTTCGCGGTTGTATGTAAATTGAGGTAACCACCAAAGTTAGGGCGCCACCCTGCGCCCTAACTTTGGTGATTATTTAAAAATTTGACTGAACCATAACTTGTGCCGTGTGCCATGCATCGACGGTTCCATTTAAAGATACATTCTTGGCCATGGCAGTTCCATTAAAACCACATTCAATTTCCATTACATTCCATTAAATTGCATTGTCATCAACAGGCCATTGCTGGCCCAAGACAAGCCTGCAGTTTAAGAATAGTAGCCGACGAGCGGTGGCATCTCAATGCATACACGGATAATGCAGCTCACGCTTCAATGGCTAGCCCTGGACCGCCCTGGACTAGGTTTGGAAAAGTAAGCCAGGGCAACGAAAACCTAGGAAAACCGTGCCCAAAGGGCCTTTGGGGATTTTGGGCAGGGGCAGGGGCAGGGGCAGGGGGAAATGGCCCTTGGGAAGCAAAGTGTTGCGAGCCGGGTTGCGAGGTCGCGCCCAGTGCAGGGTTGTTCAAATCAGAGGGTTCAAATTCAAATCAAAGCCCTAAGAGAGTTTACGTGACACACGCACAGCCCCCCCCCCCCCCCCCCCCCCCCCCCCCCCCAAATGTGCGTGAAAACATGAAAACGTCCCTGTCAAAATGCGCGTGAAAACTCGCATATTCTGGTAGTTGTGTGCGTGTTTTTGGACTTCGTAACGCAAACACGTACGTTTTGAGCAGAGAGTTCTTCGGTTTTGAGCTACCCTCACCTAGTCGCGATTTGTGACGAGGACAACTACCTACAACCGTCTACTACCTACCAGCTTCCGTCAGGGTGAAGATTGGGCGCAGCCCCCTTGGCTTGATTGATCTTCCATTGGATTGAGTGAAGTCGGCTGAATTCCCTCCCTGGAGAATGCCCCGGCCTGAACAGCAGGGCACGAAAGTCGAAGCCTCATTTCTTTCCCCACTCTTCCCTGGTCATAAACCGTTTCTGTGCTAACGCGTTGGCCATTGCGACTTCGCCGCACTTGCTGATTTATTCATATTCTTGCAAGGGTGAAAGCGATGGCGGAAGAGACAGAATCAGCCAATCTGCAAAACCTGTTTTCGTTCCTTAGTGACGAGGCCGACTTTGTCAGCCAAACCGAGCTGATGGATCCTGCGACATTGGCAGCGGCTTGCTACGCTAACCCGCCAGATTTTCGTCGATTGGGCAACGAGCAGCCTGCTCCAGAGCCCCAAGGACCTTCGCCTGAGATCATACCCCATCCCGATGAAGACCCATCCGGCAGCGATGCCGATGATTTCAACGATTCAAAACGCCCCAGGACTTCAAATGGAGCTTCAGCAAATGCAAGTAGGAGCAACAAGGCTGACAAGGAGAAGGCTCGGAGGTGCAAGATGAACGATAGGTGGGCATGACTGCATGTTGGCGAAACCAAGCCACACAGCGACCCTTTGCCACCCCTGCCCCCTGGGCGACCCAACACACCCCTCACACCCACATGCCCTCTGTTTCACCCTTGAATCTCCACCACCCCAATGCGGCATTCGGCATGTCGAAGTGCCGAATCCTGCGATGTACCATGAGCTTACCGTCAGACCGTACCCCCCCCCCCCCCCCCCCCCCCCCCCAAACACACACACACACACTCGTCGCCCGCACCCTCTCAGCACCAGCCTAAGACCGTCCCACCCACCTTGCATCCTGGTGCTTTGCATCATCGTGCTCCAGATCGATGGCGCAGCTCTCGCGACGGTTGCTGTGCCTGAGAGTGTCGGCAGTGCCCATTATCAACATAGCACGCGCCAGGCACGCGCCTGTCCTCGGCTCGCATGCCCCCCCGTCCCCTCGGGCTCCCCCCCCCACCTGGCGCCTTATTCCTTCCTTTTATGTGGGTGACCAGACGTTTGATGCTGATGCTCAATTGTGAGAATGTCGTCTTGCCTGTAACCTGACTGCATCATGTATGTTAGTGTGGATGGAGTATATTCTTGAGGATGTAGTATCCTCTTCCAGGTCCTTCTTCTAGTCCACCCCCGTTGCCCCCAAGGACCCTCAGGGAGTTTATTATCCCATGGAAGTAGATACCCCCAATTCTTGGGGCTCCTTAGCTTCCACTCTTGAAGACCAGCAGGGCAGCGTGCAACTAGATGGTCCTACCTAGTGAGCTGGTACCCCGCAGTGGTTAGGACCATTACTAGTATAGTCTCACTCAAGCACCTCTTGGTTTGCTTCTTTGCATGGGCCTATGCACTTGCATGTGTGTCCAATGTGTGTTACCCTAAATGGCCCCGGTAAGCTTTGAAAAGCTATAAAAGCTGTATAAAGCATTGAAATGCTGTTCCTGGAGGAGTCCATAAACCTTGAAAAAATTGTAAACAAAAAAAAAGAACTTCTAGAATTGAAAAAATGTCCTGATGTGTTTTTGGTACCTTAACCTGTCTTCCTGGTTGAGCAGAATCACATTTAGATGCAAGGGGTATCCACTCATACGTACAATCATTTGAATGGGCAGAAGAATACACTGTGAGCAGTGAAAAGCAAGGCTGGTAAAAAATGAGTGAATCCTGGAGAGCTCCCGTTGAGAAGACCTTTCCAACGTGTTTCCTAATTTCTTCCTGCGTGGATGTGGCAGGTTCCATGACCTGTCCAAGCTGCTTGACCTTGGGCAAGAGACAAAAGCTGACAAGAGCCGCTAGCCAACACCCCCCCCACCCCACCTCCAACCCCCCACCCCCACACACCCCGACACACACCCCAACCACCCCCGGCACTCCCCACACCCCACCCCGCACCCCACCCCTCAACCCACACCCAATCCCTTGACAGTTTCAATGGCGTGCCCAAGCTGCTTGACCTTGGGCAAGAAACAAAGGCTGACTATAGCCGCTTGCCCCCCCCCCCCCCCCCCCCCCCCCTTAACCCAACCCAACCCCTTCCCCCCTCCCCCCTCCCCCCAACCACCCCCGACACTCCCCCCACCCCACCCCATACCCCACCCCACACCCAATCCCTTGACAGGTTCAATGACGTGCCCAAGCTGCTTGACCTTGGGCAAGAAACAAAGGCTGACTATAGCCGCGTACTTGCGGACGCTATACATCACTCACTCCATGGTCTGACCATGTTTGCCCCCTCACCCCACACCTAATCCCTTGACAGATTCAATGACCTGTCCAAGCTGCTTGACCTTGAGACTAAAACAGACAAGAGCCAATCGCCCCCCCCCCAATCCCCCCAACCCCAACCTCAACCACCCCAACAACCCCTCACCCACCCCTCACCCCAAACCTAATCCCTTGACAGATTCAATGACCTGTCCAAGCTGCTTGACCTTGAGACTAAAATAGACATGAGCCGCTCGCCGCTCGCCCCCAACCCCAACAACCCCTGACACACCCCACACCCAATCCCTTGACAGGTTCGATGACCTTTCCAAGATGCTTGACCTTGGGCAAGAGTCAAAGGCAGACAAGAGCCGCTCGCTCCCCCCCCCCCCCCCCCCCCCCCCCCCCTCCAACCACCCCAACCACCCCCGACACTCCCCCCCCCCCCCACCCCATACCCCACCCCTCACCCCACACCCAATCCCTTGACAGATTTAATGACCTGTTCAAGATGTTGACCTTAGGTAAGAGACAAAGGCAGACAAGAGCTGCGTACTAGCAAAAAATAAAATATCATAAATCAGAGGTGCGGGAAAAACCAATCCTCCAAATACAAAAAAAATCTTATCCCTCCCTGCATGTACTTGATGGATTCAGTGACCTGTCCAAGCTGCTTGACCTTGGGCAACAGACAAAGTCAGATAAGAGCCGCTCGCTCCCCACCCCACCCACCCAACACACACACACACACAAACCAACCCCACAACCCATCCCTTGATAGATTCAATGATCTGTCCAAGCTGCTTGAACTTGGGCAAGAGACAAAGTCAGACAAGAGCCGCTCGCCCCCACCCCCACCCCCACCCCAACACACACACACACACACACACACAAACCAACCGCACCCCCCATCCCTTGACAGATTCAATGATCTTTCCAAGCTGCTTGACCTTGGGCAAGAGACAAAGGCTGACAAGAGCCGCGTACTAGCCGAAGCCATCAAGTACATTCAGCAGATTACTGTAGAGAGCCACCAGTTGAGGCAACTCAACAAATTCTTGGAGGTGAGTTAATATATTCGTATCCCAAATCAATTTTGTTTTGCGCAGTCCCCCCTTCTGGTGGGTGAGAGCGGCAAGGGGAAGTTAGCCCGGAGACAAGAGCCGTGCACTAGCCGAAGCGATGAAGTACATATAGCAGATAACTGTAGAGAGCCACCAGTTGAGGCAACTCAACAAATTCTTGGAGGTGACTTAATATATTCGTATTCCAAATCTGAGATTTTTGGCGTAGCCCCCCCTTCTGGAGAGCGAGAGCGGTAGGGGGAAGTTAGCCCGTAGAAATCCCGGGCAAATCAGATTTCCTTTTCGAATGCTCGTGGCTCATCGTTTGAATTCAAGCCTTTCGAATGCTCGTGGCTCATCGTTTGAATTCAAGCCTTTCGAATGCTCGTGGCTCATCGTTTGAATTCAACCCTTTCGGCGTGAGAGGGAGGCTCAAGTGTACCAGCACAGCCTATTGGTCAGTGGCACCGCCTCTCTCTATATATCTATATATATAATATATATAAATCACTCTCACTCACTCACTCACTCACTGACCCCCCACTCCCTCTCTCCCTCCCTCTCTCTCTCTCTCTCTCTCTCTCTCTCTCTCTATCTCTATCTCTCTCTCTCCTCTCCTCTCTCTCTCTCTCTCTCTCTCACTCACACTCACTCACTCACTCACTCACTCACTCACTCACTCACTCACTCACTCACCCCCCCTCACTCACTCACTCACTCACTCACCCACTCACTAACTCACTCACTCACACTCAGTCACTCACTCACTCACCCCCACCCACCCACTCACTCACTCACTGACCCCCCCTCACTCACTCACACTCACTCACTCACTCACTCACTCACTCACTGACCCCCACCCACTCACTCACACTCACTCACTCACTCACACACTTCAACCATTTGCTTCTGAAATAACAGGAGCGTGTTGCCCACTTCGAGCGTGAGCGGGGGGCACAACTCTACCAGCACAGCCTGTCAATGCAACCAGTGGCACCGCCACTACCTCACATGCATCCTGCATACCCAGGTTAGTCTGTGTTGTTACAGTGGTTGGGGGTAGGGGAGTACTACTCTGAGGATGATTACTTTGATGGTTGGGGTGAGCCGCGGCACCGCCACCACCTCACATGCATCCTGCATATCCAGGTTAGTCTGTGTTGTGACAGTGGTTGGGGGTAGGGGACTACTACAATGAGGATACTTGAGTACACTCGAAGGGTACTTGGATGGTTGGGGGTAAGATGGTATCTGTATTACCTGGATGGTAGGGGTAAGCCGCGGCACCGCCACCACCTCACATGCATCCTGCATATCCAGGTTAGTCTGTGTTGTGACAGTGGTTGGGGGTAGGGGAGTACTACTCTGAGGATGATTACTTGGATGGTTGGGGTGAGCCGCGGCACCGCCACCACCTCACATGCATCCAGCATATCCAGGTTAGTCTGTGTTGTTACAGTGGTTGGGGGTAGGGGAGTACTACTCTGAGGATGATTACTTTGATGGTTGGGGTGAGCCGCGGCACCGCCACCACCTCACATGCATCCTGCATATCCAGGTTAGTCTGTGTTGTTACAGTGGTTGGGGGTAGGGGAGTACTACTATGAGGATACTGGAGTACACTCAGAGGATACTTGGATGGTTGGGGGTAAGATGGTATCTGTATTACCTGGATGGTCGGGGTAAGCCGCGGCACCGCCACCACCTCATATGCATCCAGCATATCCAGGTTAGTCTGTGTTGTGACAGTGGTTGGGGGTCAGGGAGTACTACTCTGAGGGTGATTACTTGGATGGTTGGGGTGAGCCGCGGCACCGCCACCACCTCACATGCATCCTGCATACCCAGGTTAGTCTGTGTTGTGACAGTGGTTGGGGGTAGGGGAGTACTACTCAGAGGATACTGGAGTACACTCAGAGGATACTTGGGTGGTTCTGAGCCGCTCTCCCCCCCCCCCCCCACCCACCCTCCCACCCTCCCTCCCACCTCCTACCCCAACCTACCCCAACCTACCCTCCCTCCTCGACACGAGAAACTTGACATCCTCCCCCGCTCACCACACAACCCTTCCCTTTCTTCCTCAGGACCCACTACGTCAATTCCAGACCACCTCCAAGCCTACTCACATCAGCCCACAGCCAGCGCCTCCTACCACCCCTCGTACCCACCCTCCTACACCCACCCTCCACACCAGCAGCACTCACACCCACAACAGCCCAGCGTCCACCTGGGCGGGGCATACCCTCTGCCAACACCTCCTCACATGCTCCCTGCGTGCAAGCGTGAAAGCTATGGCCAGGTCATAGTCGGCCCAGAGATGCCCGCACCTGATGGTACTGCCACCACACTACAACCTGCACCTTCCCCATGGGGCAGTCAGATGTTTGATAGTACACATGATTCACTCATGCGACCACCAGCAGCTTAATGAGGCATTGAGTGTGTGCCCAATAGGTAAATAGACTTATCGACTGAGGCTAGGCGCAATCAGATGATGTAAGCCACCTGCATCTTCCCCATGGGGCAGTCAGATGTTGGACAGTACACATGACTGAGTCTGTCAATTGTTTGGCAGCACACAGGATTCCCTCATGCGGCCACCAGCAGCTTAACAAGGCACTGCGTATGTGACCAAGAGGTAGCGAGACTGATCGACTGAGGCTAGGCGCAATCAGATGATATATGCCACCTGCTTCTTTCCCACGGAGCAGTCAGATGTTGGACAGTGCTCATGACTGAGTCTGTCAATTGTTTGGCAGCACACAGGATTCACTCATGCGACCACCGGCAGCCTAACAAGGCACTGAGTATGTGACCAATAAGTAAAGCGACTGATCGACTGAGGCTAGGTGCAATCAGATGATGTAAACCACCTGTATCTTCCCCACGGAGCAGTCAGATGTTTGACAGTACACATGATTCGCTCATGCAACCACCACCAGCTTAACGAGGCGCTGCGTATGTGACCAAGAGGTAACGAGACTGATCGACTGAGGCTAGGTGTAATCAGATGATGAATCCCACCTGCATCTTGCCCATGGGGCAGTCAGATGTTGGACAGTACACATGACTCAGTCAGTCAGTCAGTTGTTTGACAGCACACATGATTCACGCATGCAGCCACCAGCAGCTGAACCAGGCACTCGGTATGTGGCCTAGAGGCATTTAGACTGAGGCCTGGTGTAGTCAGTCGTTTGACAGCACACTCGATTCACGCATGCAGCCACCAGCAGCTGAACCAGGCCAAGAGGCACTTCAAAAAGAAGCTAAGTTGGATACAGTAGCTGGGAGTATGTAACGGCAAGGGCAGGTGGCCATGTGGGTCGGAGAAATGCTCATTCGCAATTATCGTCAGGTGGCTTGCGTCGGATGCTTGGGTCGACGCGAACCCTTCAGGGTTAAGTGGCACTTCCAGTGTGACCGGTGTGACCGTCGAGTCTCTCCTACATTGAGGGCGGTAAAAAGAAGCTAAGTTGGATACAGTAGCTGGGAGTATGTAACCTGTAGGTAAAGAGACTTCGTGGCTGAGGCAAGGTGCAGCAAGGCCTGATGTATTGAAATTGAAATTGTTACATCCGTGTAATGCAGTTACTCACAGGACGTGATGTTAAGGACACCACAGCGTAAGCCGGAGCTAGCTATAGTCACCGTAGGACCAGCACAATGAGCCAGATGTATAAGTGTATGACGGTTCACGTGATTTACTCATGCGTCCACCAGCAGCACCACCACCACCACCACCACCACCACCACCAGCATAACCAGGCCAAGTGGTTAGTATGTATCTACAGCTAATGTCTGGGGGGGTGCAAAACTTCGCTTGGTGGAAAGATCCGATTTCTTCAAGGGGGAATGCTCCCGTTATGGTGTCCAAGTCGACCTGAAAAGGCACTGGGGATGTGACCTAGAGGCAAAGGGCCTGGTGTAGTCTGATGTTTGGCAGTACACATGATTCACTCATGCGGCTGCCAGCAGCTTGAAGTGGGTATGAACAGGCAACAGCTGTGTCCTTTGGCAGTACACATGATTCACTCATGCGGCTGCCAGCAGCTTGAAGTGGGTATGAACAGGCAACAGCTGTGTCCTTTGGCAGTACACATGATTCACTCATGCGGCTGCCAGCAGCTTGAAGTGGGTATGAACAGGCAACAGCTGTGTCCTTTGGCGAGAGCTGGCTGGTGAATTGATGACTAATTGCTATTCCGAAGACAGCGAGCAGCCTAATTGCTGGCTGGAGCCATTCAAAGTTCATTTTTTCAAGTTCAAGATCAAGTCATAGCTTATCAAGTTCAACATTATAGCAATTCAGGGGATGATTTGGGAAGCACACTTAGTACTTCGGACTTGGTTCTCAGAATCTCAGGCCAATTATCGAGAATTCTCGCGAGAATTCTCAGATTTCCAGGCCAAATTCTCGATTTCATGTTTGAAGTCTGGGTTCTTCAGAAACCTTGAACCCAAATCATCCGCTGAATTGCTATAAGCCATAAACAAGTTCAAGGTCAAGCCAAGTTCATGTTCAAGCCAAGGTAAAGGTCAAGGTCAAGCCATCGATTTTTTGTGGCAAGCGAGTTCCTGTCAGCTTGTACACCAGTAGATGTGACGAAGAGGCACGTAATGCATGGTGTGTTTTTGTATGGAGCATTTGTGTGAACCGTTTGTGTGAGGACTTTGTGTGGAGCAGGGTACTACATTTGTTAAATTTGTGAGCGCTTAAAGCGCACAAACTTCAAATTGGTCAGCGCTTCGAAGTGCAAAAAGCGCAAAAACTGCGCGCCGCGCCCACAGGAGGATGAAACAACTGTGTGAAACGCGCAGTGGGGCTCATAAAGCGGGCACGAAATCGCGCTGCAGCGCGCGCTTTATAGTACCCTGGTGTGGAGTACTTGCGCTTACGTTTAGCGCTTGTGTGTAGCGTTTTTGTCTGGAGTACTCGTGTGGAGCATTTGTGCGGAGCGTTCGTGTGGATTATTCATGGGCATTTGTGGGGAGCATCAGAAGACGTGCTCTGCTGGCAGCTGGCATGATGATGATCATGGCAGTACATCATCATCATGATGGTGTACATGGCAGCTGGCATGATGATGATCATGGCAGCTGGCACGATGGTCTACATGGCAGCTGGCATGATAGCGTACATGGCAGTACATCTTAGCAGCTTCTAGGCAGCTCCCAGATGATGATCATGGCAGCCGGCATGATAGTGTACATGGCAGTACATCATAGCAGCTTCTGGGCAGCTCCCTGACGATGATCATGGCAGCTAGCATGATGGTGATCATGGCAGTACATCATTGCAGCTTCTAGGCAGCTGGCATGATGGTGATCATGGCAGTACATCATAGTGATCATAGCAGCTTCTAGGCAGCTCCCTGAGCCGACCACTTGGCTACACTTAACTATTTCAGCAGTTCTGGAAAGCTGATTTTGTCAGCTTCAAGATGCTTCACGTCGTGCCAAGTTGGGCTGAATGGTGAATAGCCAGTCAGGAGAGCTGCCTAGAAGCTGCTGCCCGAAGCTGAGAATAAAAAACACTGGCTAGTAAACCAACTATAAAGAGGCAGGGACTATTCGGCAAAACCTGACGCAACCTGTCAGTGCACCTTGAAGCTTAAGCAATCAGCTTTCCAATACTGTTGAGATCTTTGTACTTAACCCAGTGGCTGTCTAAGGGAGCTGCCTAGAAGCTGCTGCTCATAGGTGAAAAGAAAAGCTATGAGCTGGAAGGCTGCGTGAAGGCAACGCACGTCATGGGGGTGGAAGAGGGAGGGAAGGAAGGAGAGGGAAAGGGTTGGGTGAAAGGGTGTGTGTGTGTGGGGGGGGGGGGGGGGGGGAGTGCACGTGTCAATTAATTGGTGGGTGTAAGGCAATCTGCCACTGGTGTAAGTACCGGTACAATAACTGTCCGGCAATATGATATCATATGATGCCGGCGGCCTGGCTAGGCTAAATGTTCTATTTATGTACAATATCATATGATGCAATTTGTATGATCATGTGATATCATACTCGCCTTAGGCCAACTTCAAATGATATGCCTGTCCCTAACTATGTGTTCTATGCAAGACGCAGAATTGTATAGCTTTTCTTTACACGCATGAACGGGAAATAGATAGGGGGCAGGTCAAATACTTCTGGATTGGATTGTTACATGGTTTTTCAATCTACTCTGGGCTGCTCACCACCTTCCAATGCTAAGCCCCCCCGTGATACCCATGGAAAACAGCGAGTATACTAAGCAGACAGGTCCTATGCAGCGTCGCAAGCGACACGTAAAATTGGCGGAGTGTTGGCAACGGACAGGTGGCAGGTGACAAGTGCCAGCCGAATGGAGCAGACCAAAGCCAGTTAGTTACGAAACAGTTGGCTGACGCGTCAGGGTTCGGCCCGGGAGAGGGGGGGGGGGGGGGGGGGGGGGGGGTCAGACAAACAGACGACGGGGCGAATCTGGGGGCTCACGCCCTCCAGGAGAGGGGCTCCGCCAAACAGTTTAAATACTAGCCCAGGTCAAAAACTTCCCTCATCCATTGATTGGCAGCAGTCGCCACCAGGTTTTTTTCTTTTCGGCTTTTCTTAGCAGCTTCTAGGCAGCTCCCTGAGCTAGCTACTGGGAGCTACCCACCGATGCGATCAGTCCTAGAAAAATGATTACGCCAGCTTCCAGGTGCACGAGGATGCTTGTCTGACCCCCCACCCCTCCCCCGTGCGATACCCACGGAAAGCGGGGTGCCAAATAAACGGATAAGACAGTTTAAAGACTCGTTAAGGTCAAGGTGAGAAAAACAAATAAAAACTATGGTTGTCTCTGCATTGATTTGATTTATCTACACCCCTAGTATGCAGGGTCCTACTTGACACGCGCAAGGTTTTGGAGCTCAACTGCGCAATTGAAGCAAAAAAAATAACACCTTCTGGGCGCAGCACGCAGATTTCCGTTTTCAGTTGACTTGAAAGCACAACCCAAAAGGAGGAAGTTGCGCTTTCGAAGCAACAAAAAATTACCATATCTACCACCCTGCTAGGACATTGGGCGTTTCCAGGATACATCTCATTTGGATCCGGTAATTTGGGTGTGCATTACAAGGTCCCTTTAGCCTCTTTGGCCTTCCCCTGGACTATAACGTACATACGTACATACAGGGTACTTGGGAGGACCCCCGGCTCTGCTGCCTCAGACACAACCAGTTTTGTAGCCTGCGTCCTGCGACGCAACAGACCCTTCCTTCTGGTCAACGGACCCTCCTCATGTTGCTTCCTGCGGCGCAATGGACTCTTCGATGTTGCGTCTGTGGCGAAGGATGCATTGCAGTGCATGGTGCATTGCAGTGCTCGCCGTCTTTGGCACGATTTTTTTCTATCAGGAAAATGTAAACGCGAAAAGACGTTTTCTCTTTACTTCTTCTCGGGGGGGGGGGTAGAAATAAAATCAACATACACCATCCACTGAGCGCTTCCCAGAAGTTAGCTGAGTTTACCACCCACCCGCCCAGGCTCCGGAACCCACTTGGAGGCCATCATCTCCTCCCACAATAAGAATTTGGGAGTAAAAGCAGGGTACGTTTTGAAATTGAAATTGAAATGTTTACATCCGTGTAATGCAGTTACTCACAGGACGTGAAATTAAAGACACCACCGCGTAAGCCAAAGCTAGCAGTAGTCACCGTAGGGTGCCATTTTTTAGCTTGAAAAGACCTATCTACTGGTGCTGCTCACATAACCATGCACCAAATAAGGAGCAAGAAAAAGCAAAGCAGATTAGCAGACAATACAATCAGCGTTTGTGGGCACACGAACGAAGCACCATCATCACCATCAATGTTGCATGAGAGGTAGGGCCTGGGGCTTATGCCCCCAAGGCCCCTTATATAGTTATATGCCCTAGCCTATCAAAGTAATATGCTTGGCCTATCTATATCAAATTCTCAGACAACACGAATCACGTGCTCAGCCTATTACAACCAATCACCTAGCCGACCAACATTTTTATTTATCCTAGAGCAGTTTGAAAGGTATTGGCCATACGGTTTACATTAAGTATATGGCAGCCATATGCCCAGGTTTAGACTTTGGTGGGGCAGAAACATTAATTATATGGCAAGCGCGATATTGCTTACATCTGGTTGAATAAAAATCGGGCTGGGCAATTTCTCACTTTGCAGGATACCAAATATACTGTGTTCCTTTGAGCTCAATGTGTAGTTTCTCTTGCTTCTCGTAGACGATGTGGCAGAGGCACGGTAGGTAGCGACACAGTTGTTACACAGGTGGTACAACAATTGGTGTTGAGATATAGGCAAGGCGGACTTGCCAGAACTAATAGCGATAGGAGCCGGCGGCCTCAGGGCCTGCCGGTGCTACAATCAAAGCGCCCTAGCTGGCTGGTGGTATCAGTCACTAGCTGGCTGCCGGTCCAGAATCGCAGACCTGGCCGGACTTTGTTCATACATACAGGGTCAGCATGCTGTACACCAGACAAGGTGTATCATAACATCGCCCCCAAACCCTGGTATTGAAATTGAAATTGAAATTGTTACATCCGAGTAATGCGCCACTCTCAGGACGTGAAGTTAAGGACACCACTGCGTAAACCCTGGTACTCTTATATGTAAGAGTTCCAGGGTTGCTACCTAAGCTGACCCAAGTGAACTTAAATTATTTCAGTCGAAGTAGTTTACACAGTATAACACTATAAGGGAAGATAGATAATACGCGCAACAGGCATATAGAAGTTGGATGCGTACTGCAAGGCACTGCAGTCACGTGCAGGCCACAGCTAGTCTATGGCGGCAGGCAACACGGGACCTGGAGGGAACAGGTACCGGTGTGCATTCTGCCAACTCAGTAACCGACGTATGTCGGATAATAACAAATTATGAATGACCCTTAAAGTTCGCCCAAGGCGGCAACAACGAAGGTAACCTAACAGCATACTAGATGTTGATACATTCAACCCTAATAAATACTTTCACTTTCCGGAGTATGGGAGACTGGAAGAACAGTGGAGATAATAGCTTTACACTTCAGATAAGACATCAGGCGGGAGGAGGCGTCTGATGTGGGAAATGGCAGCAGTAGTTCAGGGTACTGTGCCAGCTGTGTGCGTGCCCTATCAGGCAGCGGCACTACAGGGGACGCGACAGGGTGGGAACCTGCGCTCTCTAAGTCACACTAGATAAGCTGGTAAAGCCGGACTATAACAAAAACAGAAGCTCATGTCTGAAGCAGGGTACTTCAAATGGCCAAATTGGCCAGCGCTTTAGCGCACTTGAGAACAAAAAAACTGCGCTTTGTAGTGCAAACAGCGCAAAAATTGCTTGCGGCGCCCACAAGGGGTTGCAAAAAAGTGCGCTTAAAGCACAGAGGGGGCTAAAAAGTCAGCGCTCAAAAGTGCAAAAGCGAACGCTTTGAACTACCCTGGTCTGAAGGTAGAAAGGAGTGGCATCAAGAGATCCAAGTCCAGGGTGGGGTTTGGGTAAAAAAAAACTGGTTACCGTATCTAAGTGTTGTCTCTAGCTTTAGCCATAAACTATATATGGTCACATGGAACTATATAAGGAATATAACAAAGCTGCAGGGGTGAACTGCAAGGACAGGGCAACGCATGACCAGTAATGTAAAGATAACGCCTGGTGGGGCGTGGTGTTAAGGGAGCCCGTCGTACGCGGGTGGGAAGCGTTCTCCTACCTCAACTGGACAAGCTTGACGACGATCTGTAACGCCAAGAGCGACCGAAGCGGGAGTCGAACCCCCGACTCTTCATCCTCAAGCGATCTGGTCTACCACTATACCATTGTATATCACTGAAAGGGGCTGTTAATGTATAGTCCATGGGACTGCACGTCATGCCTAGATTAGGCAAAGAGGGGAACACTGGGTGGTGCAGATCCAGATTCCTCACGCTTTTTATTGTGTTAGTAGTTCTGCTTAGGTTGTTAAGTGTCCTTTCTTAGCTGTGCTTTTCCTTGTGGCGTTTTGGCTGACGGCTTGGCCTTGTGTTTGCCTTTAGATAGGGAGTGTTAAGGCCGCCTTTTTAGAGCTCTATGCCTCTCTCCTTGTTTGTTTGGTGATTTTCCTGTGCCTTTTGTCCTTCACGTCTTCTTGTAGAATCTCGCTTTTTAGGCCTCGGCAACTCTCAGCCCTTCTACAATATACTGTATACACTTAATTCGCTAGTTTCTCTATGCCTTGGTAGTTCGCATTGCTTGTTCTCAAGCCTTTTATTTGCTCTTTCCTACGCTTTTTTGGAGGTCACCACCTGGACCAGGTTCTGAGGGGTATGTTGCCCAAACCCTCACTGTTATAAAACTGTCCTGCTGCCTCGGCGCTGTTCAGTCTCGGCATTGATTTTTACTAAGTATGTAACTATATCCTCTCTCTATCCAGAGGCATCTGCTTGGCTGCACCTGTCTATTCATTCACTAAACTCGAGTGCTTCACTGTGCTCCAGAAAAAGAAAAGAGCCCCGCTGCCGGAAGACGTGTGTCGTGTCTCCGCAGACGACCGTATAAACCAGAGATACTAATGCCTGCCTAATAACATATATCTCTGGTATAAACACGTTGGAACCACCGACCGGATCACGCTCCCGTACAAATCCCCAAATCCCCTCGCACCACATACATTGGCCTTGTCTCTCATTCCAGGCCTATTACCACAATTTTCCTTTATCCGCTTCCTGACGATCAGCCTCGTTCGGTCCTCCCCAACCCTATTTGACCCCTCTCGATAGACGGCACCCTGCACCCTTTAACCTCCAACCTCCAATCTACGATCGTCAACCACCAACCTGCAGCTGAGCGTAATCTAGTCACCGAGCGCATTAGCACCTCTTTCCCTGCTATAAATAGCGATTAGCAACCATGGCTCTTCTCTCTGCGAGCTCGCACAACCAATCTCTGTGCTGCTCCCAGCCATGCGCATCTCGCTCCGTATCCGCGCCCAGAGCCACCTTTCCCTTGCGCAAAGCATGCGCGGGCGCACGTAATGGATGCATCGCACAATCTGGGAAGAAATGGCAGTGGCAGGAGACTGACGGTGGGGACACCGGGCCCGGTCCTCAAACCCTTCCACCCAACGCCAACTTGATCGATCGGGCCCTCAAAAAATGGGATGTTTCCTCGAAGAGCTCTTGGGAGCCTTTTTCTGGATCGACCATTATGGCCGCAGCGGGAGCAGGTTTAGGGGGTAAGTTCTACCTCCTATCCACCCCCACACCCTCACATCCACATGCAGTCACACCCCACCCACCCACCCACCCACCAGCCACCCACACCATGGGACCATCCACCATCCATTCAAATCCCTAGGCAACCTGTATGCAGGTAAACAAAGTAAAGTCACAGCATGCCCTTACCCACTCAACCAAATTTATAATTATGCATGCATGCAACCCACCCACCCACCCACCCACCCATGTCTCGTTTTTGGCGGAGACCCCCTTCTGGAGGGCAGGAGTCCCCAGGGTTACCCATTTGTCCGTTTGTGCTTCTGACCGACCGAAAAATTGAAACCTGACAGTCAGCCAACTGTCTCACAACTAACTGGCTTCGGTCAGCTCCCTTGTTGCCACCTGTCGTTCCGTTGCATACACACTTCGCCAATTTTACGTTTCGTTGCACCCCAACTTCCACGGCACTTCCACGGCCACCCGCAGATGCCTCAGCCTGAAAAATCTGCGGGCGCTGAAATTGTTTGCGACGCTGCATAGGAGTTATTCTTCAAAGTGGGTAGTCATGGTAGAATAGCTGTACGTGGTAGGGCGTTTCGTAGACAAAAGTGAACTTCTCAAATCAGGACCAGCTCCGGGAATATGGTTCATCTAATCTCAAAAATATTTTCGAGAAAAGAAAAAAAACTTCTTGGACCCGAATTGATCGAGGGACAGCCAAATGACCATACAACTGGTGAAAATCAGAAGTGCCGAGAATAGTAAGTGGATGAAGAAAGAGGCAGAAAAAGTATAGGAATGCTTTTAGGAGGATATGGAGCAACGCGTTGTTTTGGCTAAGGAATCATTCCAAGTACTTGACAAATTTTTTGCATAAATTCTGGGTCCCCGTCGTTTAAACTATTGTTTCGGGTTCAGTTCATCAGTGCCTTGTCGTTTTAAGCCCTTCCTGTACGGTTGGGCAAGTCTCTTTAGCCTATTTGGCCTACCCCTGAACAGTAACATCTATCTATATATGAACCCCGTCGGGAGCGTTTCGGTTCTCACGGTGGCCGTCAACCGTATGAAACGTGACTGGTTCTAGCCTCGTTGCCAACTCGAGCAAGGTGAGCTTACGAACCGGTGTCGATAACACCACGTCCTTAGTAGGGTCAACTGTCCCCGGCAGTGTGACTTACATGGATGTTCGAATTTTCATTTTTTTTCTATCTATGTATGATATGCAGTCGTTCGTCTAGATAATCAGATTTTTTTATAATACTCACTTGACATGTTTACTTGTAATGCCCTCTACTTTTCTTATAAAGTTTTATTAATGTTTTCAACCCTCAATGGAGAATACAGAAGAAAACATCATATGTCTCAATAATCCCACTTTTCTTCTAATAATCTCTTTGCGTGTACATGTCAAACTTTAACTTGTCTTCAAATGTCTAACTTATTGTGTTTTTCCTTTATCTACCATGTATGTGCTACGTATGTATACGTGTGAGAGCATGTGAGTGTGTATATGTGTGTATATGTGTGTATGTGAGTGTGTATGTGTGTGTGTACATGTGTGTATACGTGTGAGAGCATTTGAGTGTGTATATGTGTGTATATGTGTGTATGTGAGTGTGTATGTGTGTGTGTATATGTGTGTATATGTGTGAGAGCATATGAGTGTGTATATGTGTGTATGTGTGTGTGTATATGTGTGTATATGTGTGAGAGCATGTGAGTGTGTATATGTGTGTATATGTGTGTATGTGAGTGTGTATGTGTGTGTGTATATGTGTGTATACGTGTGAGAGCATGTGAGTGTGTATATGTGTGTATACGTGTGAGAGCATGTGAGTGTGTATATGTGTGTATATGTGTGTATATGTGTGTATACGTGTGAGAGCCTGTGAGTGTGTATATGTGTGTATGTGAGTGTGTATGTGTGTGTGTATATGTGTGTATCCGTGTGAGAGCCTTTGCTCTCTAGAGTTGCTTGATGTTATTTTTTGGCGGAGCCCATCCCTTTTGGGGGGCGGGAGCGGGGGCGGGAGCCCCCAGGGTTACCTATTTGTCCTTCTGACTGAGAAATTGAAGCCTGACACGTCAGCCAACTGTATTCCAACTAACTGGCTTCATTTCGTTGACACCTGTCGTTCCGTTGCCAACACACTCCGCCAATTTTCCGCGTCGCTTGCAATGCTGCGTAAGACTTGTTCCTTTATCTACCATGTATGTGCTGAGCCTGTGCTCTCTAGATCTGCTTGATGTTATTTTTTGGCGGAGCCTCCCCTTCCGGGGGGAGGGAGCCCCCAGGGTTACCCATTTGTCAGTTTGTGTGACCGACACAAAAATTGAAGCCTGACACGTCAGCCAACTGTCATAACATCTGGCTTCGGTCAGCTCCATCATTGCCACCAGTTGCCTGCCGTTGCCTCTGGCCAACACACTCTGCCATTTTTCCGCGTCGCTTGCGCCGCTGCATAGGACTTGTCCCTTCATCTACTCTTGATGTAGGGACCGGCATATCATATGATTTTGACCAGAGGCGAGTATGATATTATATGATGACATTATATGCCATGCCATTATGTGTCATACAAATCGCATCATATGATATTGAATATAAATGGTAACTTAAGCCTTGTCAGACTGCCGGCATCATATGATATCGTATGATGCCATGATATCATATGATATCATATTGCCGTTCCCTACCTTAATGTGCTCAGTCTGTGTTCTCTAGAGTTGCCTGATGTTAATTGTCTGCATCCATGTCTCTGCATGGATGTTGAACTTGATGTAGCTAGTGAGGAGCAACAGTGTTTTTTTAATTCAGATTTCTGTAGTCCAGGTTGAGTAGCTACTTGGGCTACTCAACCCTGATTTCAGGATAGTTGCGTAGCCTGGAGGGTCGGGGGGCAGCGCGTCCCGATATCGGGGGGTCCGGGGGGTGTAGCATTCTACGGAATGGCGATGGAATGGCGACGCGTTGTCGAAAAATGAAACAGTGAGGAGCAAGATCCAAGGTTGGAGTAACATTTTCTGATGCATGTGGCTGCAAAATGTATAGAAAATTTCTAACACAATCACCAGGGTTGTCCAGGAGCCCCCCCAGCTCTGCGTCCTGAGACGCGTGCAATTCCATAGCCTCTTTCCTGATATGCAACTGACCTGCAACTGACCCATGACTAGTGAACGGCAATTAATATTAGTGATTGAAAAACTAATATTAACTAATATTATTACAGTGTCACAATATGATTAGTTTTTCAAATATGATTAGTTTTTCAAATTCGAAATCCTGGTGAGACTGCTCGTCGGACTAATATTATATAATATTATTTATTCACCAACATTAGATAACATAGCCGACCCATACCCATAACCAACCCATAGCCTGCATTGTTTATTTTTTGGCTACTCGTGGTCGCTTCCAGCCAGCTCCATTACACCCTCCCCCTCCCCCGGAACGCACACACATCCCCCTCGTCCTAACCCCCCCTCCCCATACACACGCACACAGATACCCCCCCCCCTCCCCCTCCCCCTCCCCCCCTCCCCCTTCCCCCCTGGAACACACACAAAAAACCCCTCATCCTACTCCCCCCCCTCCACCTATACACGCACACAAATACCCCCCCCCCCCCCCCCCCCCCCCCCCCCCCCCCTCCTCCCCTCCTCCTCCCCAGAACACACACACATCCCCCTCGTCCTAACGCCCCTTCCCCCTACACACAACACAGATACATCCCTCCTCCTACCCCCCCCCCCCCCCCCCCCCCCCCCCCCCCCCCCTACCCCTACTCCTACCCCTGAACACACAAACATCCTTCCCCCCCTCATTCCTCACCCACACCCACACCCAATCATCCACCTACCCACTCAGTTATGATAACGCCTGGTGGGGTGTGGTATTAAGGGAGCCCGGTCTGACGGCGGTAGAGAACGGGCTGCTACTTTACCTGGACAGTGCTACCATGGCGGTTGACAGTGACCGCGAACACTTAAGCGCACCCGTAGGAATTCGAACCCATCACCTTCTTCAGTCCAGTGAAATGATAATCCATCGAACCATTCACCGGACTGGGATATCTACCCCCCACCCACCCACCCACCCCACCCCACCCCACCCCACCCCACCCCACCCCACACACACACGCACATGCACACACATACACACATACACACACATCCTTCCCATTCCGACATCCCATGCACCCAGGCTTCTCTATTGACAGCCCCATCTCCTCTCTCCCCCCCCCCCCCCCCCCCCCCACACACACACACTTCCCCCTTGACCACCCACCCACCGACCCACTCACCGACCCCCGCATCCCGTGCACCCAGGCTTCTGTATCGACGGCCCCGCCTCCTCTCCCTATACCCCCCCCCCCCCCCACACACACACACCCCACACACCCACACACCCACACCCACACCCACACACACTCCCGCTACACACTCTCCTACCCCACTCACCGACCCCCGCATCCCATGCACCCAGGCTTCTCTATCGATGGCCCCATCTCCTCTCCCTATACCCCCCCCCCCCCACCCACACACACACACACCCACCCACCCACACACACACACACACACACACACACACACTCCTGTTACACACACTCCTACCCACTCACAGACCCCCACATCCCATGCACCCAGGCTTCTCTATTGACGGCCCCTTCTCATCTCCCTATCCCCCCCACCCACCCACCCACCCACCCATCTCCCCGCACACACCCTTCCCCCCACACACCCTTCCCCCACGACCACCCACCCACCTACCTACTTACCGACCCCCACATCCCTTCCACCCAGGCTTCTCTATCGACGGCCCCGTCTCCTCTCTTCAGTCTATTGGTGTCCTAGCCCTCATCATTGCCGTTCACGAGTGTGGCCACTTCCAAGCTGCTAGACTGCAGGGCATCCATGTAACAAAATTCGCTATCGGCTTTGGCCCTGTTCTTTGGGATTACAAGGTTAGTGTGGTCGCATGGTGTGGTGTAAAAAGCGTTGCAGGTGACACTCACTCACTCACTCACTCATCAAGCCTCTAAATCCTCATATCAGTATCGTCTGTTCTAGTCTATTCCTACAGCCATGTCCTTTGTAATTCAACACCTGGAAGTGCAGCTAGGGACCATTGGCCCGAGGGCAACGGTGTCTAGCGTTCGCTTGAAATCTAACTTCATACTATGCATAGGCCTTCATGCTCCTACTGCTAGGCTCTCCTAGCTCTCACATCGACCCGCACGGGGTCTGAGTTGCTCCAGCTCCGTCTCTGTCCCGCTTCCTTGGCTGCCTTGATAAGGGGCCATTGGGCAGACCTTTGCTTTAGCTGCTCTGATGTGAGAGCATGGGTCGAGGCTGGGTGCGGATGGTCCCGGCCAGCGCAGCGCGCGTGGACCGCCAGTGTGCTCTTCAGACGGGAACTGTCACGTTACTCACGCACTCACGCACCGCCGCATCGCACGCACGCACCACTCACGCACGCATCACTCGCACTCATCACGCACTCACTCTCACGCACGCCTCACGCACGCACGCACGCACGCACGCATCGCACTCACGCCGCACGCACGCACGCACTCCCACGCACTCACTCACTCATACTCACTCTCAGCTCCACGCACCACTCACGCATCACTTCACGCACGCACTCACACTCACACTCTACACGCACACTCACTCTCACACGCCACACCCCACTCACACTCACACTAACACTCACCACTCACACTCACACTCACACTCACCCTCACACCACACCTCACACTCACACTTCAAACTCACACTCACACTCACACTCACCACTCAACTCACACTACACTTCACACTCACACTCACACTCACACTCACACTCACACTCACACTCACACTCACACTCACACTCACACTCACACTCACACTACCTCACATCTCACTCTCACTCTCCACTCCACTCACTCACTCACTCACTCTCACTCACTCTAACTCACTCACTCACTCCTCACTCACTCACTCACTACCTCCCTCACTCACTCACTCACTCACTCTCACTCACTCACTCACTCACTCACACTCACTCACTCACTCACTCACTCACTCACCCACTCACTCACTCACTCTCCAAACACCATTCAGGCTGACGACGACGTTCAGTGTTTCATTTTTCGACAACGCGTCGCTATTTCGTCGCCATTCTGTAGAATGCTACACCCCCCGGGCCCCCCGATATCGGGACGCGCTGCCCCCCGACCCCCCCAGGCTCCGCGCTTCGCGCTCCGGCATGCGATGGCTACGCAACTATCCTGAAATCAGGGTTGAGTAGCCCAAGTAGCTACTCAACCTGGACTACAGAAATCTGAAATAAAAAACACTGACGACTTTGAGTACTCCCTTTCGTCTCTTCCCTCCGGGACAATATATTGAAATTGAAATTGTTACATCAAGTAATGTGCCACTCTCAGGACGTCAAGTTAAGGACACCACTGCGTAAGCCGGAACTAGCAGTAGTCACCATCCCGGACGATATATACTGCACATATGCTTACACTTCCCACGTACATACATATGTACATACATACATGCTTACACGTACACATACAATTCCCACATACTTATCCATAATCTTTCAGTCGAGTACTCCCTCCGTCTCTTCCCTCTGGGACGACATATCAGGGTAAACTCCGCTTGAGTGATGACGCACACACACACACACACACACACACACACACACACACACACACACACACACTCACACACACACACACACACACCACACACTCACCCACCCACCTACTCACCCACCCACCCACTTACTCACTCACTCTCCGAACATCCTTCAGTCTGATGACGGCGTCGAGTACTCCCTCCGTCTCTTCCCCCTCGGCGGTTACGTCGCATTTCCTGGTGAGGAACGCCCAGAGAACCCTAACGCATCAGAGGAAGAGAAGGCTGCTATTGCCAAGGAAGCTGAGGGTCGTATTAAGTACGAGTCGGATGATCCAAACCTACTGAAGAATCGTTCGATAGTTCAGCGCGGGATTGTGATCAGTGCTGGTGTGGCAGCAAACTTCGTCTTTGCTTATCTCACTCTACTGTCGCAGGTTAGTGCGGGTTTGGGGTTGCCATGTGTGTGTGTGTGTTTGTGAGTGTATGTTTCTATGTGTGTATATCTGTCTGTGTGTGCGTGTGCTTGTACGTGGGATTGTGATCAGTGCTGGTGTGGCAGCAAACTTCGTCTTTGCTTATCTCACTCTACTGTTGCAGGTTAGTGCGGGTTGGGGTTGCCATGTGTGTGTGTGTTTGTGAGTGTATGTTTCTATGTGTGTATATCTGTCTGTGTGGGCGTGTGCTTGTACGTGGGATGTGATCCGGGCTGGTGTGGCATTCAAAACTTCGTCGGTGGCGGAGCGCCACGCGACTGGGACAGGGGAGGGCCGGGGGTGGGGGGGGCAGGGGTGTGGGGGGGGGGGGGGGGGTAGGGGGGGGGGTGAGGGGGGGGGGGGGGACGGGGGGTGGGGGGTGGGGGGGGGGGTGTGGGGATAGCGGGGGGGGCTGGGGAGGGGGGAGCGGGGGAGGGCTGGTACGGGGGAGGGGCGCCGGGTGCGGGGGGGGGCAGCGAAATCGGCGTGAGGCGGATCGCACCGAAGGGGAAAGGTGAGGGCGGGGGTGGAGGGCCAGGGGGGGGGGGGGTGGGGAGGGGAGGGGGGGAGGGCAGGTGGCGGGGGGGGGGGTGCGGGGAGGAGAAGGATGGCGAGGTGGAGGGTGTGGGGGAGGGTAGGCCTGGGAGGCCAGGGGGGGGGGGGAGGGGGGGGATCGGGGAGGAACGCGAGGGCGCGGTGGAGGGGGGGGGGGGAGGGAGGGGGGGGGTAGGGCCAGAGGGGGAGGGAGGGGGGGGGAGGGGAGGGGGGGGAGGGCCAGGGGGGGGGGGGGTGTGGGAGGGAGGAGCAGGAGGGCGGGGGAGGGGGGGGGGGGAGGGGAGGGGGGGGAGGGCCAGAGTGGGGATGAGACGATGCGACCGGCGGGGGGCGGGGGACGGGGAGCGGGCGGGGGGGCGCCAGCTGGACGGGGAGGCGGGGGCACGGGGGGGCCGTTGACAGCGACCGTGGTGAGGGGGGGGCGCCGCGCAGACACACAGAGACACAAACGACCCCCCCTAGCGCCCCCCGCTGCACCCCCCTCCCGGCCCACCCCCCACCCGCTCGACACTACGCACACGACAACGACCGGCCCCCCAGCGGCCACTCCCGCCCCCCCGCGGCGAGCGACGGGCGGGGAAAAGGAGCGCGGGGGGGCGGGAGCCCCCCCGGCGGGGGGGGGGTAGAGCACACCCACACGACCCCGAGAGGGCGAGACACACACACTACGAACATCGACACACACACACGCAACACCCACACACCATCGACACCACAATACACACGTACACACTACACACACACACACCCACACACACAACACACAAACGACTAAACAACGACACAACCCCACACGACACCCACAACACACGACACACACACACAGACACAACCCACACGCACACACATCGCCACCACCCCACACACACAGGGCACTACGATCACACCACACCGCACACAGCCCCAGACACACACAAACACGACACACACAACACACACACGCGACTACACACACGAACCACAATCACACCCACACACACCACGACAACACAGCACACACCAACACACACGACACACACACACAGCCCCCCCCCCCCCCCCCTCCCCCCCCCCCACACACACATCAACCAACGTACACACACACGACGCCACCCACACACACCCACACACACTACGCACACACACAGGACACAACACACACGACACACACAGACACACACACACAACACACACACACACACACACCACCCACATCGGCACACGACACACGCACACGGCACACGACACCCACACGCATCACCACACACAGGTGCACACACACACGCACCCACACATCACCCCACACGACCCGACACACACACACGACACACGACACACACACCACACACACTACACACACACACACCACACCACACACAACACACACACCACACTAACATCCACACACTACACACACAGACCACACGACACACCACACACCACACCCCACGAGACACCACACACACGCCCCCCCCCCTCACACCCACACCACCCCACACACCCCCCCAAACACACACACGGGCACACACGTCACACACACACACGGACACAGCACCCGCGACCCACCCCACCCACCCCCCCCACCCCCCCCCATCGCCCACCCCCCCCACCCTCAACCACAACCGACACCACCACACCGACACACTACACACACACGACACACACCATCACACACGGACACACACGACACATGGACACACACACACACACACACGCGACACACACCCGCCCCCGCCCCCCCGCACACACCCCCACACGCACACACCACACCGACACCGCCACCCCGGACCCCCCCCCCCCCCCAAACCACACACACAAACGTCACACACACCCCAACACACCTCCGCACACAGACACAGACACCCAACCACCACACACACACACACCACACACACACACGCCCCCCCCCACACACCCACTACCACACCACACCTACACCCACCACGCACCACGCACACACCACACCCGTACCACAGGACACCCGCTACCCCCCCCCCCCCCTCCCCCCCCCCCCCCCAACCACACCAAAACACACACGACACACACACACGAACACAACCACCCGACACACCCAGACCACACTACACACACACACAACACACACTCACACCCCCCCGCCCCCCGCACACACACCATACCACACACACACACACACACACCTACACATACACCCGCGACCCCCCCCCCCCCCCACACACACACACACACACACCCACACACCACACTCTACCACACTTCTCACACACACTCCCCCCCCCCCCCCCCCCCCCCCCCCCCCACACACACACACACACCCACCCCCTACACACCACACACTACACACCACACACTACACACACACACCAAACACACACACTACACACACCCACACACACACTCCTTACACACACACTCCCCCCCTCCCCCCCCCTCCCCCCCACACCCACACACACACTCACACACACACACGTACACATACACCCGTACCCCCCCCCCACACCACACACACCCCCCACACCACCCAAACACACTACACACACACCCACCCACACACACACACACACACTCTACACACCCACCTCCCCACCTCCCCCCCCCCCCCCCCACACACACACATCACACAACCACAAACCACACGTCACACGTTAACACGTACAATACACGCTACCCCCCCCACCCCCCCCCCCCCCCACACACACACACACAACAAACACTACACACACACACTACACACACACCCTTACACACACACACACACTACCACACACACTACACCACTCACACATGCCTTACACACAACACTTACACCCACCCTCCCCACTCCTCCACCTCCCCCCCCCCCCCCCCCCCCCCCACACACACACAACCCAACACACACACACACACACACACAAACACAACACTCACACACTCACACCACCACACACACCACACACACGTACACATACACCCGCTACACACACCCATACCCACACCCACACACCAACCCCTTAGGTATGCACTGTGGGCAAGGCAGAGACCGTCTTCCTCCCCGGAGTCATCATTCCAGAGGTAACGGCTTCTTCAGTCGCTGCTAAGGCTGGATTCCTGAGTGGTGACCTGGTCCTTCAGGTTGGTCGCTGTGTTTTTGGGTTACATGGTGGTGGTGGTGGTGGTGGGTATGGGTGGTGGGTGTGGGTGGGTGGGGGGAGGTGGTTGTCAGTCGCGGCTAAGGCTGGATTCCTGAGTGGTGACCTGGCACTACGGGTTGGTGACTGTGTTTGTGTTTTCGGTGCTACAGGGTGGTTGTTGTGGGTCGGGTGTGGGTGTGGGTGGTGGATGGTGGTGACTGTGTGTATATTTTTGGTGTCACATGGTGGTGCTTGTGGAGTGGTGGGTGTGGGTGGGTGGTGGGTGGATGGTGGTGAATGTGTTATGGTGTTACATAATGTTGATTGTTGTAGGTGGGTTAGGGTGGGTGGGTGGGGTGGGTCGGTGGCGCTGTGGTGGGGGTGTGGGTGGGTGGTGGTGAATGTGTTATTGGTGTTATGTTATGTGATTGTTTTTGTCGGTGTGTGGGTCGTTGTGGGGTGATGGGTGAGTGTGTGTGGTGTGGGGGTGGGTGTGGATTGGGTGGGTGATGGGTGGGTTGTGGGTGGTGGGGTGGGTGTTTGGTGGGTGTGTGGGTGTGGGTGGGTGCGGGTGGGTGGTTGGTTTGGGTGGGTGGTTGGGTGTTGGCGGGCTTTTGTGGTATGGGTGGGTGGTGGGTGTGGGTGGGTGGGTGGGTGTGGGTGGTCGGTGGTGGGGTGGTGTGGGGGTCGGTGTGCGGTGGGTTGTGGGTGGGTGGTGGGTGTTGGGTGGGTGGTCTGGTGGATGGTGGTGGAATGTGTTATTGGTGTTAGTAATGGTGATTGTTGAGGAGGGTGTGTGTGGGTGATGGGTGTGTGTGTGTGGTGTGTGTGGGTGATGGGTGGGTGGTGTGGTGTGTGGGTGGTTTGGGTGGGTGGGTGGGTGGGTGATGGTGTGTGGGTGGTGTGTGGGTGTGGGTTTGGGTGGTGGGTGGGTGGTGGGTGGGTGGTGGAGCTGGTCCTACAGGTTGGTCACTGTGTTAGTGTCTTTGGTGTCACATGGTGGTGGTGGTAATTGTGGGTATGGGTATGGGTGGTAGTTAGTGGGTAAGAGGTATCTGCTTCTTCAGTTGCGGCTAAGGCTGGATTCCTGAGTGGTGACCTGGTCTTACAGGTTGGTCGCTGTGTTTTGGGGTTACATGGTGGTGGTGGTGGGTGGGTGGTGGATGGTGGTGACTGTGTGTATGATTTTGGTGTTACATGGTGGTGGTGGTGGTGGGTCGGGTGTGGGTGGGTGGTAGATGGTGGTGACTGTGTATGTTTTTGGTGTGACATGGTTGTGCTTGTTGTGGGTGGGTGTTGGTGTGTGTGTGTTGGGTAATTGTTGGTGTGTGTGGGTGGATAGTGGTGACCTGGTCCTGCAGGTTGGTGACTGGATGTTTGTTTTTTGTTACAGCCCAGGGGTAGGCCAAATAGGCTTCAGGAGGAGATAAAACAGGAACAGGTTATATCGCAGCGTCGCCTGCGACGCTAAAAATTGGCGTAGAGTGATTGCGACGGAGTGCCTCGAATGATAAGTTCTATGCAGCGTCGCCTGCGACGCTAAAAATTGGCGGAGAGTGATTGCGACGGGGCGGCAGGCGGCAACGGAAGCGAGTTTGTTACGAGACCGTTGGCTGACGTGTCTGGCTTCATCACAGTCAGACGGTCGGTCGGTCGAATGGACAAATGGTAACACTGGGGGCTCCCGCCCCCCAGAAGGGGGGGCTCCGCCAAAATCTGATGAACTGATGAACCCCTAACACTTGCCAATGAAATCATGAACCCCAAACCCTGACCGGTAATCTCATGAACCTCAAACCCTGACTGATGAACTGATGAACCCCAAACCCTGGCCAATGATATCATGAACCCCAAACCCTGACCGGTGAACTGATGAACCCCAAACCCTGGCCGATGAACTGCTGATCCCCAAAACCTGACCGATGAACTGATGAACCCCTAACCCTTGTCAATGAAATCATGAACCCCAAACCCTGACCGGTAATCTCATGAACCTCAAACCCTGACTGATGAACTGATGAACCCCAAACCCTACTGTCTAGTGTTAGTGGGTTGGGGACCCTGGCCAATAAATCTACCCCAAACCACCCTGCCGATACTAGAGTCCCAAACCCTGACCGGTGAACTGATGAACCCCAAACCCTGGCCGATGAACTGCTGATCCCCAAACCCTGACTGATGAACTGATGAACCCCAAACCCTGGCTGATATACTCATGAACCCCAAAGCCCCTTTCAGTGATATTCAATGGTCTAGTGGTAGACCAGATCGCTTGAGGATGAAGAGTCGGGGGTTCAACTCCCCCTCAGTTCCCTCTTGTTGTTGCAGGTCGTTGTCAACCGCGATGGTAGCTTGTCCAGTTGATGTCTGAGACCCGCTTCTTCCACCCTGTGTACTACTGGCTCCCTTAACAAACACCATGCCCACCATGCGTTATCATTCTCATGAACCCCAACCCTGACCGTTAGAACTCAATTAACCACCAAACCCTGCTGAATGAACTGATGAACCCCAAACCCTGACCGGTTAACTCATGAACCCCAAACCCTGGCCGATGAAATCATGAACCCCAAACCTTGACCGATGAACTAATGAGCCCCAAACCCTGACTGGTGAACTCATGAACCCCAAACCCTGACCGATGAACTGATGAGCCCCAAACCCTGACCGGTTAACTCATGAACCTCAAACCCTGACCGATGAACTGATGAACCCCAAACCCTGACCGGTAAACCCATGAACTGATAAAACCCAAATCTTGACCGATCAAATGCGTAACTGATGAAACCCCAACAATCGTTTGACAGGTTGGCGACTACAAAGTGGTTGGCACCCCCCAGCAGGTGGGCGACGTGGTGCAAAAGATTCGGACGAGTGCGAACAAGCAGCTAGACTTCTTGGTGCAGAGGGATGGAGCTATAGTGATGGTGAGTTGTGGGTGGGTGGGTGAGAGGGACAGGGTGGTGGTGGGTGGCCCCCTCAACCTCACCATCACAACAGCTGCATAGCAATGTGGTGCAAAAGAGGTGGACACGTGCCAACATGCAGCTCGACTCCATGGTGCAGAGGAATGGAGCTATAGTGACGGTGAGTTGTGGGTGGGAGGGAGTGGGTGGGAGGGAGGGAGCGACAGGGTGGTGGTGGGTGGCCCCCGCAACCTCACCATCACAACAGCTACATAGCAACGTGGTGCAAAAGAGGTGGACACGTGCCAACAAGCAGTTCGACTCCATGGTGCAGAGGGATGGAGCTATAGTGACGGGGAGTTGTGGGTGGGTGGGTGGGATTGGGGTGAGTGGGAGTTTTTTGTGGGTGTGTTTTTGGTTGGGAGTTTTATAAACAACTTCCTGGCCCCAAAAGGCTTCGCCCTTACCAGGGGGGCCTATTTTGCCCTTTTTTTCGCCCTTACCAAGGGGGGCCTATTTCGCCCTTACCAAGGGGGGCCTATTTCGCCCTTACCAAGGGGGGCCTATTTCGCCCTTACCAAGGGGGGCCCATTTCGCCCTTACCAAGGGGGCCTATTTGTTGCCTTACCAAGGGGGGCCTATTTCGCCCTTACCAAGGGGGGCCTATTTCGCCCTTACCAAGGGGGGCCTATTTCGCCCTTACCAAGGGGGGCCTATTTTGCCCTTTTTTTCGCCCTTACCAAGTGGGGCCTATGTTTGTTTTATGAGGGATGTGGCTATTGTGGCTGATTTAGAGGGTTGTAGCTATTGTGGCTGATGTAGAGGGATGTAGCTATTGTGGCTGATGTAGAGGGATGTAGCTATTGTGGCTGATGTAGAGGGATGTAGCTATTGTGGCTGTTGTAGAGGGATGTAGCTATTGTGGCTGATGTAGAGGGATGTAGCTATTGTGGCTGATGTAGAGGGATGTAGTTATTGTTGCTGATTTGTAAGAAAGACAAATCAGATGATGATGCGCCATGCAACCCAGCACCACACACCCTGCAGATGCCAGCTATTCCAGTGGCTGATATGGACACTGGCAACAGATGCAGCGGTGTTGGCTTGTCCAGAAACATTTTTTTTTTTGCGAAGCCCCCCCTTCATGCACCACCCACCACCGCACACCACCACCTCCACACACCACACACCACGACCAACCACACACCGCCACACACCACCACACATCCACCACCACTCACCACTACACACCCTGCAGATGCCAGCAATTCCAGTGGCTGATTTGGATACTGGCGACAGATGCAGCGGTGTTGGCTTGTCCAGCAACATCTTTTTTTTTTGGCGAAGCCCCCCCTTCTGGGGGGCAGGAGCCCCCATGTTTACCCATTTGTCCATCCATCCATCCATCCATCCGTCTGACCGTGATGAAGCCCGACACGTCAGCCTGCGGTCTCGAAACTAACTCGCTTCCGTTGCCACCAGTCGCTCCCTCGCGATCACTCTCCGCCTTTTTTTAGCGTCGCAGGCGACGCTGCATAGGGCTTGTTTCGACCATCTTCGCCCCACCTCTGTGCTAGAGACAGAAAACAGATGATGATACACAAGATCCAAATAATCTAACTCATAAGCCTTGTAACACACGACACACCACCACCACACACCACCACCACACACTTCCACCACACACCACCACCACACACTTCCACCACACCATGACCACCACTACTCACTTCCACCACACACCCCACACACCACCACCAGCACACTTCCACCACACCCCCCCAAACACACTTCGCACCACACACCACCACCACACTCACCACCACACACTTCCACCACACACCACCACTATTCACTTCCACCACACACCACCACCACACACTTCCACCACACACACCAGCACCACACACTACACCATTCCGCTTCACCGCAACCAAAACCACCGACCACACACTTCCACCACACACCACCACCACACACCACCACCACACACCACCACCACTTCACTTCCACCACACACCACCACACACACCACCACCACACACCATCACCACCATCGCCACCACCACACACCACCACCACAACCACACCACACACTTCCACCACACACCACCACTACTCACTTCCACCAACACACCACACACCACCACCGCACACTTCCACCACACACCACCACCACACACTTCCACCACACACCACCACCACACATCACCACCACACACTTCCACCACACACCACCACTATTCACTTCCACCACACACCACCACCACACACTTCCACCACACACACCACCACACACTACCACCATTCACTTTCACCGCAAACCACCACCACACCTTCCACCACACACCACCCCACCACCACCCACCACACCCCACACCACCCACTCAACTTCCCCCCACACCACCACCACACACCGACCACCCACACACCCATCACCACACACCCCCCACCACACCCACCACACCCCCCCACCACCACCCACCCTCCTCCACCACCACACACCACCCACACTCACTTCCACCACACACCACACACCACCACCACCCGCACACTTCCACCACACACCACCCCCACCCCACCACACACTTCCCCCACACCACCACCACACTCACACCACCCACACACCTTCCACCCCACACCACCCCTTATTCACTTCACCACACAACCACCCCCACACACTTCCACCACACACCCACACCCACACACTAGCCAACCATTTCACTTCAACCCGCAAACCACCACCACACACTTCCACCACACACCACCACCACACACCACCACCACACACCACCACCACACACTTCCACCACCCACCACCACCACACACCACCACCACACACCACCACCACACACCACCACCACACACCACCACCACACACCCACCACACACCACCACCACACACCACCACTACTCCTTCACCACACACCATAACATGCCCACACCACCACCGCTCCTCACACTCCACCACACACCACCACCCACACTTCCACCACACACCACCACCACACATCACCACCACACACTTCCACCACACACCACCACTATTCACTTCCACCACACACCACCACCACACACTTCCACCACCACAACCACCACACACTACCACCATTCACTTTCACCGCAAACCACCACCACACACTTCCACCACACACCACCACCACACACCACCACCACACACCACCACCACTCACTTCCACCACACACCACCACCACACACCACCACCACACACCATCACCACACACCACCACCACACACCACCACCACACACCACCACCACACACTTCCACCACACACCACCACCACCACACCACACACCCACCACCAACACTTCCAAAAATCCCCACACCCACCACCAACACCACCACCCCACACACCACCACCACACCCCACCACCACACACTCCACCACACACCCACCACCCCACACACCCACCACCACACACTCTTCAACCACACACACCACCAACCCACACACTTCCCACCACACTCCACGCCCCCACACTACCACCACTACAACCCTTCCACCACCACCTACCACCACACAACCACCACACACACACCAACCACCACGCACACCACATCACCACAGACTTTCCACCACACCTACAATACACCACACAACCACACCAACCACACACCACCAACGTCCACACACACACACATCCACCAACCACACACCGCCAAACACCACCACACAACATCATCCAACACCCACCACACATCCACCACAACACATCCACCACAACACACCCTGCAGGTTCCAGCTATTCCGGTGGCTGATTTGGACACTGGCAACAGTCGCATCGGTGTGCGCTTGACGAGTAACATCTGTTTTTTTGGGGGGGGGGGGGGGCCCTTCACACACCACCCACCACCACCACCACACACCACCACCTCCACACACCACACACCACCACCAACTGCACACCGCCACACATCCACCACAACACACCACAACACACCCTGCAGGTTCCAGCTATTCCGGTGGCTGATTTGGACACTGGCGACGGTCGCATCGGTGTTGGCTTGTCCAGCAACATCTGTTTTTTGGGGGGGGAGCCCCCCCTTCACACACCACACACCACCACCTCCACACACCACACACCACCACCAACCACACACCACCACACATCCACCACCACACACCACTACACACCCTGCAGGTGCCAGCTATTCCAGTGGCTGATTTGGACACTGGCAACGGTCGCATCGGTGTGCGCCTGACGAGTAACATCTGGTTTTTGGGGGGGGAGCCCCCCCTTCACACACCACACACCACCACCACCACACACCACCACCTCCACACACCACACACCACCACCAACTGCACACCACCACATATCCACCACCACACACCACAACACACCCTGCAGGTTCCAGCTATTCCAGTGGCTGATTTGGACACCGGCGACGGTCGCATCGGTGTGCGCTTGACGAGTAACCTAAAGTTCGACCACCTCCATCCCAAGTCTGTTTCAGAGACCTTCAAAGTCACTACCTCAGAATTCAACCGGTGAGACTTTTGATTTGAATTTGAATTTGAATTTCGATCACTTTTACCCCATCTCCATTTTGGAGACCTTCATAGTCACTACCTCGGAATTCAACCGGTGAGACTTTTGTTTAGAATTTGAATTTGAATTTCGACCACCTCCATCCCACGTCTGAATCAGAGACCTTCAAGGTTACTACCTTGGAATACGACCGGTGAGACAATTGATTTGAATTTGAAATCTGGTCACTATGACCTCATCTACATTTTGGAAACCTTCATAGTCACAAGCTCGGAATACAACCTGTGAGAATTTTGAATTTGAATTTGAATTTGAATTTCGACCACCTCCATCCCACGTCCGTATTGGTGACCTTCAATAAAAGGTAATGATAACGCCTGAGCCCCTGGGGTTACACCCAGGGCAGGTACTTGGGCAAGATCTTTAAATGAGAGAGCATTCAAAATAAATTGGATGGCCCCAAGAGTTTGTGTGGGGCGTGGTGTTCAGGGAACCCGTCGTACGCGGGCAGAGAACGGTCTATGGTATCTTTGACAAAGCATGTAGCTAGTAACCAAATGTAGCTAGTAATAGCCGTCTGGTTGGGGATTTGAATTTGAATTTGACAATCTGCAGAGTTATACCAGTGAGGAAGCATTTGCACTGCTTGGTCAGGTTTTTGAATTTGAATCTGAATTTGACAATCTGCAGAGTTATACCGGTGAGGAAGTATTTGCACTGCCTGGTTGGAGATATGAATTTGAATTCCCCCTCCCCCCCCACCCCCCACCCCTCCTTCCCTCCCTCGTGTTATTCAGTACTGAACATCGTGGTTTGAGCAACGTCCACTCCCTCCCCTCTCCCCCTCCCCCCACCCTCAGGTTGTTCAACACTGTGCACCGCGGTCTGAGCAGCATCTTCAGCAACTTCTCTCATGCTTCGACATAGCTGACGTGCCCTGTCGCCATCGTTGCTGCCCGCACCACCACCACCACCAACACAGCTTTCACCCCCCCCCCCCCCCCCCCCCCCCCCCCCCCACACACACACACCACCACCACCACCACTCTCTACCCCCCTCAAGTTGTTCAACACTGTATATCGCGGTCTGAGCAACATCTTCAGCAACTTCTCTCAGGCTTCGACACAGCTGACGGGCCCTGTCGCCATCGTTGCTGCCCGCAGCACCACTACCAACACAGCTTTCACCACCACCACCACCACCACCACTCTCACCACCACCACTCTCTACCCCCCTCAGGTTGTTCAACACTGTATATCGCGGTCTGAGCAACATCTTCAGCAATTTCCCTCAGGCTTCGACACAGCTGACGGGCCCTGTCGCCATCGTTGCTCCCCCGCAGCACCACCACCAACACAGCTATCACCACCACCACTCTCTAAATACCCCCCTCAGGTTGTTCAACACTGTATATTGCAGTCTGAGCAACATCTCCAGCAATTTCTCTCAGGCTTCGATACAGCTGACGGGCCCTGTCGCCATCGGTTGCTGCCCGCACCACCACCACCAACACAGCTTTCACACCCCCCCCCCCCACCACCACCACCACCACCACTCTCACCACCATCACTCTCTACCCCCCTCAGGTTGTTCAACACTGTATATCGCGGTCTGAGCAACATCTTCAGCAACTTCTCTCATGCTTCGACATAGCTGACGTGCCCTGTCGCCATCGTTGCTGCCCGCAGCACCACCACCAACACATCTTTCATCACCCCCCCCCCCCCCCCCCCCCCCACACACACACACACCACCACCACCACCACTCTCTACCCCCCTCAGGTTGTTCAACACTGTATATCGCGGTCTGAGCAACATCTTCAGCAACTTCTCTCAGGCTTTGACACAGCTGACGGGCCCTGTCGCCATCGTTACTGCCCGCAGCACCACTACCAACACAGCTTTTACCACCACCACCACCACTCTCACCACCACCACTCTCTACCCCCCTCAGGTTGTTCAACACTGTATATCGCGGTCTGAGCAACATCTTCAGCAATTTCCCTCAGGCTTCGACACAGCTGACGGGCCCTGTCGCCATCGTTGCTCCCCGCAGCACCACCACCAACACAGCTATCACCACCACCACTCTCTACCCCCCTCAGGTTGTTCAACACTGTATATTGCAGTCTGAGCAACATCTCCAGCAATTTCTCTCAGGCTTCGATACAGCTGACGGGCCCTGTCGCCATCGTTGCTGCCCGCAGCACCACCACCAACACAGCTATCACCACCACCACCACCACCACTCTCCACCCCCCTCAGGTTGTTCAACACTTTATATCCCGGTCTGAGCAACATCTTCAGCAATTTCTCTCAGGCTTTGACACAGCTGACGGGCCCTGTCGCCATCGTTGCTGCCCGCAGCACCACCACCAACACAGCTTTCACCCCCCCCCCCACACACACACACACCACCACCACCACCACCACCACTCTCCACCCCCCTCAGGTTGTTCAACACTGTATATCGCGGTCTGAGCAACATCTTCAGCAATTTTGCTCAGGCTTTGACACAGCTGACGGGCCCTGTCGCCATCGTTGCTGCCTGCAGCACCACCACCAACACAGCTTTCACCCCACCACCACCACCACCACCACCACCACCACTCTCACCACCACCACTCTCTTCCCCCCTCAGGTTGTTCAACACTGTATATCGCGGTCTGAGCAACATCTTCAGCAACTTCTCTCAGGCTTCGAAACAGCTGACAGGCCCTGTTGCCATCGTTGCAGCTGGCTCCGACATTTTACGCACTGATGCTGCCGGGATCTTCCAGTTCTGTGCTGTCATTAACATTAACTTGGCAGTTGTCAACTTATTGCCCCTCCCGGGACTTGATGGTAAGTCCCCCCCCCACCACCACCACCACACACACACAGTCACCACCACCACCACCAAAGACAAACACACACACAGCCCCCCCCACTCCACCCCCCCCACCCCCCACACACACCTACACACACACACACACATACACACATGCACACCACACAGTCACATCTTCTAGTCCTGTGCCGTCATCAATATCAACTTGGCAGCATTTAACTTATTGCCGCTCCCGGGACTTGATGGTGAGTCCCCACCACCACCACCACCACACCACCACCACCACAAACACATACATACACACACAGTCACCACCACCACCACTACCATACACACACAGTCGCATCTTCCAGTCCTGAGCCGTCATCAATATCAACTTGGCAGCATTTAACTTATTGCCGCTCCCGGGACTTGATGGTGAGTCCCCACCACCACCACCACACACCAGCACCACCACCACACCACACCACCACACCACCACACGCACACACAGTGGCCCCCACCACCACCACAATAGACAAACACACACACAGTCTCCCCCACACACTGTCCCCCTCGCACACAGTCCCCACCACCACCACCGCCACAACTAACCACACACAGACAAACTAACGCATATACAGTCCCCCCCCCCCCCCCCACACACACACACATACACACACACACATTCTCCAATTCTGTGCCATCATTAACATTAACTTGGCAGCAGTCAACTTATTACCCCGTCCAGGACTTGATGATGAGTCCCCCCCACCACACACACACAACACACACACTGTCTCCTCCACCACCACAACAACACAGACAAGCACACAAACACACACCACACCGCCACCGCCACAACACACACACAAACACAACTACAACACACACACCACCACCACCACCACCACCCACCCACCCCCACCCAAGTCTTCCCCCACCCACCCTTCCACCCACCCACACACTTTTTACTATGTAGGTGGCTACCTAGCCTTCTTGCTACTTGCGCCCACCCAAGTATTGCCACGCACCCACCAACCCTAGTCTGTCTCCACCCATACTTCCCCCACCCATCCACCCTTCCACCCACCCACCCACCCTTCACTATGTAGGCGGCTACCTAGCCTTCTTGCTAATCGAGGCAATTCGTGGAGGGCGCAAGGTTCCCGATGAGGTTGAGGGCGCTGTAATGAGCTCGGGCCTGTTGTTACTCCTGGGTTCAGGCTTGTTCCTGGCTGTTCGAGACACCATGAATCTGGTGCTGTGAGTCAGCAATTGGCTTGGCTTGGCTCGGCTTGCTACATGCTTTGTCAGTCATACTATGAATCTGTCGTTGTGAGCAGGGGGGTGTCTAATTCAGAGGGGTTCTTTTCAGCTAAAAGCAACAGCTTTTAGGCAGCTCCCCTGACTGGCTATTAGGCCTAAGCTAATGCCTTCTAGTGTGTCTGGAAGCTAACAGAATCCTCTGTCCAGAACTGTCAAACTCTTGGGGCTTAGCCCAGTGTCTGGCTCAGGGGTTGCCAGGTCAACCACCAATCCTAAAATATGCCATGCATTCTTCAGCTGTGGATTTGTGGTAGGTCTAAGCTAGTTGGATTGGATTGAAAAAATTGTGTCAATCGCACATTCGGCTCCAAAACCTGGAGCGCAATTGCCTGCGCCATGTAGTACCCTTAATTTGGCAGGGGGCTTCAGGGGGCATTCTGACTAGTTTAGCCGGACCCATTTGTCGCCATGCAGCAACGAAATGGCGCCGCGACGGATGGAAAAAACAGCGCTGTGAGTGGATCCACCAGCCCCTGGATCTGATGTCCTGGTCTTGCTAGTAATGCATGTATGATGTCTGGCTAGAAATCTAATCAATTAATAGGATGCCTTATAATAAGGTGTGAGTGTGTTGAGGGAGCCAGCCCGTTTGCTTGCACAGAGGGAGGTAGCTCCAGTGTCCATGATCCAGTTTACTGCCATGCGGTTTGTGCGTGGGGATGCTTTAAGGGCATACGAAGGAGACTGAGGTGCAGTAGGGGTAGATGCAGGTTCGTCATATGCTGGCACATTTGATGCGGCTGATTCGGCTGCGACAGGGGAATGCTGTCGGGGTGTGGATCTGGTATCATATTTGGATGTAAGTGCTGCGAGGATGTCATCAGGATCGTTATGGAACTTGACCAAATTTGGCTAAAAAGCTTGCATTACTTGCCAGACATTATGGACTGGCAAAAACTATGTCCAAATACCCTGGATGTCTGTATGTTACAGTATTTCTGTGTTACACCCCAGTGTTACAGTATGTCTGTATGTTACAGTATTTCTGTGTTACACCCCAGTGTTACAGTATGTCTGTATGTTACAGTATTTCTGTGTTACACCCCAATGTTACAGTATGTCTGTATGTTACAGTATTTCTGTGTTACACCCCAGTGTTACAGTATGTCTGTATGTTACAGTATTTCTGTGTTACACCCCATTGTTACAGTATGTCTGTATGTTACAGTCCAGGGGGTGGCCAATTAGATTAAGGGGACTTGCCCATCCTTAACTATTAAATAAATGAATGGTACGCCTTAGTACGAGGCGTGAGGTTGAGGAGGCCAGCCCGGTTGCTTGCACTGGGGTCAACCACCAATCCTATAATATGTCCTGTATTCTTCAACTGTGGATTTGTTGTAGGTCTAAGCTAGTTGGATTGCATTGGAAAAATTGAGTCAATCGCACATTCGGGCTCCAAAACCTGGCGCGCAATAGCATGCGTCATGTAGTACCCTGATACCCACGGTAACCAGGGAGCACACGAGGCGGATGGGACAGTTTATAGACCTGTGGTAGGTCTAGGCTAGGGACGGGAGAGGTTGGCCACTGTATGTACGTCTTTATGTATGTTGTTACAGTCCAGGGGTGGACCAAATTAGTCAAGGGACCTGTCAAATTATTATAGCAGGAGGGGCTAAACAGGAAAAGCACTGATGAACAGAAGAAGCCCATACAAAGTTTGACCGTAAATGGATCCTCTTTATTAAGTCTTGTGGGTTGAGAGCGGGGGGTGGGGGGTGGGGGGGAGGGGGGGGGGGGGGGATGCAGTGTCTTGAAAGAGTGATCTGCCTGGTGGGACATGTACTGCCTAGTACTGTACTGCTGTGTGATCTATGACCTTCGAGGTATACTGTGAGGAAATGCAGATCCCCAAACTTTGGTAACGTATTCCTACTTCAGTCATTCAAGTGGATTGGATTGTTACATCGTTTTTCAGCCAACTCCAACCTCACTATCTCTCAATGCCAAGAAGCCCCATACGATGTATAAGTCAATACAGTACATCCCGTGTCAACGAATGGCTCAATGGTAGAGCTCGATGAAACAAGGTGTGGGGTTCGAATCCAATTGGGTGCGCTTGAGTGTGTTGCGGTCGCTGTCAACCGCTATGGGAGCAGTGTCCAGGTAAAATAGCAGTCCGTTCTCTATCGCCGCAAGACGTGGCTCCCTGTAAACCACGCCCCACCAGGCGTTATCATTAATTTATCACGGCACTGTCGCAGACACCAGGGGGCCTACTCAGCGGATAAACTTGAACTTGAACTAACCGTAGTTACATAGCTCCAGCTAGCAATTTGGCTGCCCGCCTTCTTCGGCAGTACCGGTAAGTACAATTATTCCAAGGAAAGTGTAAACGCGAATGAACCATTTTGTATTATTGGTTTCCTTCTTCTGAACGATAAACAAACAATACAAAAAAACGAATCGAACCCCGGTTCGACATTTAAGTTGTGTTACTGCCACCGAAACCAGGGAGCCTTCTCTATGGGTATGACAGTCTAATATTTTGCAGGTCAATTAGAGTCATAGCTACCGTATTGATTGGATGGCTTAATGTACTTTCTTCATCGTGAGGATGACTAACCTTACCCTGGGTAACAAATATTACAAAAACGTCTTTGGCCGTGCATATAAATTCAAGAAAATCGTTTAAATCATTCCATGGAATCCATGCCAGATTGCCTGGCACTGGCCTAAGGTTACCGTAAGCAAGGCCAAACTTTGACATGTCAAGGAAGAGAATGCTTTACTATAAGCAGTGCACCAACACCACGCTCCTGGGTTAGAGTGGGTTGTGGTGACGTGGCTTGAATTCGTCCTGAGACGCAAAGGACTCTTCGTTGCATCTGCAATCGCAGATGCAACGGAGGACGCAGCGTCCTGAACAGCCCTAATACCGACCCCATCCACTACTGCCAATCAAAGTGTGAACATAAAAGTGTCACGTAACACCCGAGTGCACGGACACGGACGAGCCAAGGAGACATACAGAAGTAGGTACGGAGAATAATTGTTACATAACTACATAACCACCACTAAGGCGGAGATCCGATAATAATTCCCTATAAAGTTTGCTAGGAGACCAAATAACAGCTGACACATCGAACCCCACTACCTCCTATTCTACTCTGGCAAGTAGGGTCCGTACAATTGGAGGTACTGCATATCATGTGGAGGCCCCTCTGCCACCTTGTGATTCATGTACTCCCTTTCTGTATCCAGATGTGTGGTGCAGGGTAATTCAAAGCGCGCGCTTTTGAGCTTTTGCGCGCTGACTTTTTGATCCCCTCTGCGCTTTAAGCGCAGTTTTTAGCAACCCCTTGTGGGCGCTGCAAGCAATTTTTGCGCTTTTTGCACTACAAAGCGCAGTTTTTTTGGTTTCAAGTGCGCTAAAGCGCTGGCCAATTCGGCCATTTGAAGTACCCTGGTGTGGTGTTGCAGTGTTAATAATACCCATGTTGACTCCGCCCGCACACGACGAGCAGCCTGACGGCTGCTAGACCATGTTATCAAACCCCAACAGGTAACGACAGGGCCCGGGGCTAGTTAGGGCCAGGGTTTCTTGTTTCTTATGGTCAGCCAAACAGACACCGAGGTGACCCTGGGGGCTCCCGCCCTGCAGAAGGGGGGGCTCCGCCAAAAAACTACTGCCCGTACAAGGACCCAGTTTGGTTCTTGCACTGCCGACAGAACCAAAACAGGAGAAAAAATCAGTGCGTAAGCCCAGCTTTAGCCTACCTGATCATATTCCTACCGATGAGGCTGGCAGAAAACACACAAATGTTAGCCAACCTGATTATATTCATACCAACGAGGCTGGTAGAAAACACACATATGTTATCTAAGCGTGTTATATTCCTACCAACGAGGCTGGCAGAACACGCACACATGTTATCTGAGCGCAGCTGAGCGTGTTATATTCCTACCAATGATGAGGCTGGCAGAAAACAAACATATGTTACCAGAGTGTGTTATATTTCTACCAACGAGGCTGGCAGAACACACACATGTTATCTGAGCGCAGCTGAGCGTGTTATATTCCTACCAATGATGAGGCTGGCAGAAAACACACATATGTTACCCGAGTGTTATATTTCTACCAATGGGGCTGGCAGAGAGCACACAAATGTTATCTGAGCGTGCTATTGCCTTTCTATATTCTCACATCAGCTTGAGCTGAATAACATGATAGCCTTGTGGCCAGATATCATCCTACACACCATAGCTTCTATTTTCAGCTACGAGCAGCACCATATAGGCAGCTCCTCAGGCCTGCTACACAGACAACCTGCAGCAACTTCGTCCATCTGAAGCTAAATGAGTGCTGTTGAAATCCCGGGGCTTCGCCCAGTGTCTAACTTAAGGAGCTGCCCAGAAGCTCCTGCTTGTACCCGAAAAGGAAAGCTATGCTAAACACCACCTTATATATTCTCGTATATGACCATAACACCAGGATGTCAATGCTTGCCAGCCTGGCACATATCATGGAGACCTGTGGAAACGATAGGTCAATTGAACTCGGTTCAGATGACTGTCAAGTGCATTGAGGCCAGGCTGGCAATGGCTGACAAACTCACTCTGAATACGCATTCTGCTGGCGTTGAGACCAGTAAGGATGAATAAGCCTACTACACAAGTCTGAACTCTTTTAAAAGACCCGATCCTGTTCAACGACTGGCTCAATGGTAGAGGTCGAAACAAGAAGGTGCGGGGTTCGAATACTTACGGGTGCGTTTTGGTGTTTGCGGTCGCTGTCAACGGCCATGGTAGCTTTGTCCAGGTAAAGTAGCAGCCCATTCTGTACCGCCGTAATACCACGCACCAGGCGTTATCATTAATCAGAGGGCCTATTCAGAGTGATTTGACATGATCAATCGTTTCCACAGGTCTACGCACAAATCATCTTGCCACTCAGCAGGTCTACAGGTATCACCTTGACACTCAGCAGCAGCATGGGCGCTCATGCTTCCATGCACGGCCTATCCAACTCCCCTATCCTGCCTAACTGCCCATCCAACCGCAACCCAGCCGGTGGACAGGCGCTTATGTTTCCCTATCTCTCTCCTTATGCTGCCATAATCATATATCCAGTTCTGTCGAAATCCCATTGGCTGGCTCAGGGAGCTGCCTAGAAGCTGCTGCTTGCAGCCTATCCTGCCATAATCAGCTATCCAGTTCTGTCGAAATCTTGGGGCTTAGCCCATTGGCTGGCTCAGGGAGCTGCCTAGAAGCTGCTGCTTGCAGCTGAAAAGCTAATCTAATCTAAACTTGTACTTGGTTACAAGGCTCCAGCACGTCCAGGCTGCCCGCCCTTTTCGGCAATTAAAACTACGTTTGCAAGTAGTAGTCCTGTCTATAATGGTGTTCATGATTTCCGACCTGCTGCCTTAAAAGAGGCTGAGAACTTTCCTCCATGCTGTCGGACGGTAGTCCGAGCTCAGGCGTAGTAGCTGTCTGCGAAAACAAAACCCACACTAAAAATTCCCCAGTGCAAGCCAATGGGAAGGTTCTCTCAACTTCCCACCCTGTGGCAAGGCGTAACAATTTTCATTTTCATTTTCACTTTTCTCGTAGCTTTTCTTTTCAGCTCCCTATAGAAGCTGCTAGGTAGCTCCTCTCACTAACTATTCTGCCAAACCTGACACAACCTAGTGCACCTTGAATCTGGCACAATCTGGCACAAGCTGGCACAAGCTGTCCGGAACTGATTTCATCTTGGTGTTTAGCCCAGTGGCTGGCTCAGGGAGCTGCCTCGGAGGTGCTGGTTGTAGCATAAAAGAAAAGCTATGATTTTCCTCCGCCTTTACGTAGGGAACAGCAATATGATATCATGTCATCATATGATATCATATGAAGCCAGCAGTCTGACTAGGCATAAGTTACCATTTACATACAATATCATTTGATGCAATTTGTATGATATCATACACGCCTATGGTCAACATCACATGATGTGCCGGTCCCTACCTATATCTAGATTGAGTGAGGCCTAGCTGCGGGGCTTGTTGCCAACTAACAGCCGGTTAGCTAGCCTAGCCTAGCTTAGCGACGGGGCTTAGATAGCCTAGCCTAGCTACGGGGCTTAGATAGCCTAGCCTAGCTACTGGGCTTAGCTACGGGGCTTAGATAGCCTAGCCTAGCTACGGGGCTTAGATAGCCTAGCCTAGCTACTGGGCTTAGCTACGGGGCTTAGATAGCCTAGCCTAGCTACGGGGCTTAGATAGCCTAGCCTAGCTACGGGGCTTAGCTACGGGGCTTAGATAGCCTAGCCTAGCTACGGGGCTTAGATAGCCTAGCCTAGGTACGGGGCTTAGCTACGGGGCTTAGATAGCCTAGCCTAGCTACGGGGCTTAGCTTAGCTACGGGGCCTAGCTTAGCCTAGCTTAGCTACGGGGCTTAGATAGCCTAGCCTAGCTACGGGGCTTAGCTTAGCTACAGGGCCTAGCTTATCTACTGGGCTTAGCTACGGGGCTTAGATAGCCTAGCCTAGCTACGGGGCTTAGCTTAGCTACGGGGCCTAGCTTAGCTACTGGGCTTAGCTAGCCTAGCCTAGCTTCGGGGCTTGTTACCAAGGAACACCCCATGCATCCCACTTGGGGGCGAACAAGTGCGGACACTCATACTCATGGGTGACTTTCCAGAGAGGGATCCTGGATAGGCATAGTCAACAAGTACAGGGGAGGTTCCTGTGGGTGTGACATCCCCCGTACTGCTGGCGTTGGGGCTGTACGAGGCCCCCATCACAGAGAGCAGCATGGAGCGCCCGTCATCATCTACTGAGCGTCCGTGCTTGTTGCCGGAGTAAATGCCACGGCCATTCCTCATGAGCATGGCGGGGGATGCATGGCGGGGGGGTAAGCCACCTCGGTAAGGATTCAGCCGCCTAGCGGCCAAGCCAGCCGCTCCCATTCCTGGCTGGGTGAGCACACCATCCTTAGGGACTAGTCCAGTGCCCATTCGGTCACCGCTTTCACTCTCTGAGTTGCTGGATGACCCATCTGAATCATCGCTCCCCTCCAGAGAGAGACCCTCCAGCTCGTCATCCAATTCATCTACATTGTCACTATCTTCTTCTCCCTCATCCCCAGACTCATCGCTGCCCTCCTCTTCTGCCTGCACCGGCACTCTGTGCCCGTGCCTCCAGTGCACATACGATTCAGGGAGGGCCAAGAAGCGAGAGGAGCGCTGCAGCAGGTACGGATCAAAGGGGAAAAACATCTCCAGAGGCCTTTGGCTGCGCCGCAAGAGATCATCCGAGGGAACCAGGGTGGAGAGGTCCAGCAGCCCTAGTGTCGATGCTTGATGCTTGAACTCTGTCACCACACTTGGCAAACAAACGTTGAGGGGGGCCATGCGAGGGTGAGCCAGCAAGGGTGAAATCCGGTCCCTTACTAGGCTTGCAACTGTCTTAGCTTGCAATATCTCTTTGGGACCCGCTGGTGTATTTGATTTAGCTGCCGCATGGGGGTCTACGCCCATCAGGGGCTCCAGATGGTAGCACAACACGTAGAGGATTGCTTGTACAGAAGCATAGAACACCTGGTGTTGCGTTGTGGATACGGGGTTGCTCTGGCCGCCTCCCTGACGGGCAATGCTGGCATAGGAGGGTGATTTCGCTCCATCGGAAGCCCCTACACTCCGAGCATACTCTTGGCAAAAGTCAGTGAGGCGTGAAAGAGCTTGAACAACGAGGGTTTCAGGGATGAAAGCTGCGCGTGCGAGGAAGCTGGCCAGGTAGGCAGCACATGCTGAGCGGGTGATCATGGGATGGCGTGCATCCTGTAAACGTGTTATCAGGAAGTCGATGAAAGCACGACTGTAGCTCTTGGGATGCTGCATGCAGACGAAGAAGATCAAGAACTGGGTGAATTTGGACCGATGAGTGTTCAGAATGCTCCGTTCGAAGATCCCCAACAGCACATCCCACAGCTGCATGTGATGTTCTGACACCTGGCATCGATGTGCCAAGTGTTGGAACGTCAGCTCCATCATTGAGTCAAGCTTGTTAGCAGCTCGGTCCACAGGGGGACGTCCGGAAGTAGATGCTTCAGCCTCCTCCTCTGGCTTGGCTCCCTCAAAGCCTCCTCGGCCCCCCTGCTGTTTTTCCTCTTCCTTCAGTCGCTTTTCTAATGCTCTCTGTTCAAGCTCCTCTGGTGTGCAGTTGAAGTCAGCTTCGTTCATTCCCTCCAGTTCGAACATGTCCTGATCATCCTCAGACTCTGTTTCTCCCTCCTCTTCTTCACCTGTTGGAACATCAACAATGTCTTCCCATCGGATCTCAACATCTAAGCTGAGCAAGTGTTCGACGGCAGCTGTGAGCAGCCCATCTCGGATGGCAGCGCCCGACTTGGCCTCAGCAATGCTGAAAACGGCCCTCAAGTACAAGCACTGCGTATCCCTGTCTCGAAGCTTGTAGGGCAGGTGCTGGACGATAAGGGGTAGAAGGCGAGTGGGGGCTGTTGGAACCAACGCAAGAACCTTCTGCATAGCTCCAAGGACCACAGCATGCGCCGCTACCGCCTCATGCGTTTGCTCCCACGTGCCATTGCCCTCATTATCACCACCATTAGCATGCGAGCCAGGGGGAGGCAGGAAGCTGAAGATGAGCATTTGCAGGCAGGTGTGAGTGAAAGCGGCATTAGCCACCACCAAGCTAGTGACCAACTCCACAACCGCATTTTGGACATTATTGCCCACGCGCCATAATTGGATCCCTAGAACTTCGCTGACCATTTTGTCATGCTTTCGCTCCTTGACAACGGAAACGCAGTCGAGCAACGCCAGGATGAGATTTGTCAGCATCAATTCTGTGGCCTCATCATGCTCTTTCTCGTTCCGCTTGCGAAGGCTACGAAATTCCCTCAGGAAATCGTTGTAGGCGGTGTTGTCAGTTCCCTTGCATGTGAGTGCACGGTATGTGTATTGTCGCAGCTTAAGCGCTGCCTCCCTATTTCCGTTAGTGCTGCTGCCCATCGTCGTCGCTAGAGCTTCTCAATTAACGTCGCAATTCTCTCCGTGGACAAGAAAAGAATAGACGCTATGGACGCGAGGCGGCGTGGCTTAAGTTTAAATCTGTTATGCCATAGGACCAACGGTGTTTAGATTAACCGCAGGACAGGTAGGATACCAAGAGCGGGAGTTGCGAGCAAATGTCTTAAGGAAAGTAAACAACAGGTGGCTGGACTGAAGGAAACGAACGGGAAGTACTGCAGCGGCTCGCAGTGCGTTTTGTTATGGGCAGAGGGCTTGTCTAGGGACTAGGGTCAACATCGGCCAGGCTGGAAATGTAAAGAACGAAAATATTGCCCCTCTCGGACTTATCCCGGACAGCCTCTAGTCTGGTGGCAAGTCTGGTGACAACAGTCCCATGACCTCGGACTTCCATGATAAACGTCCAGACCAACTACAACAGCACCTGACAGCACCCTGCAGTATGGCGTCTGGTGTTGCGCCCTACCGCCCTGCACCCTGTGGGCGCCTGTGGGCCTGTGGGCTGCGGCCAGTTGGCCATACCCGCCCCCCTCCCTCAGGCCTGGACCCGGATATACCGGTGCCTAGATCAGCGACTTCTGAGGCCACGACACACGACCTTTGATCGCTATAATCTGCTTCTCCAAGCTTCCCCTCTTCAGCTTTTATCCTTCCCCGCCCCCATTTGTAGTAAAATATATATTTGTAGCTCTTGCTCGGAAGGTTCAGCCTGGCAGCTCATCCGCAGCTAGTTGTCCTCAATTCAGCGATCTTTCTGCACGGTCCTAATCCTTCTTTAGTCTTAATGGCATGAATTGTTTCTGAAACTAGCTCGGCCCATGAAATCGCGATGAGCTGACCTGCAGGAATTTCAGACCGTAACGTCTGTGCAACCAAACCTCGTATCCGTTCTCTGACTCTGCTGTTCACTAGACTAGCCACCGCAGCGAGTCGACTGGGCCAAAGAGTCCTCGCTTGTGGCACAGATAAGTGCTGGGGCGTATCCACAAGATGGCCACCGCTTATCTCAGTGAAGCAGGACCAGCTCAGATCGATAGAAAGCTGAACAACAATCTCAGAAAGGTAATTAAGCTGCTCATCTAGGGGGTCATTAACACCTGAAGGTTGAAATGTTGCTACCAGTGCTCCCCTGCTCCCACCATGAGACAATTTAAGCTTCTTTTGCCAAGCCTTCGGCATCTTGAGGAACCTATGAAAATAAACTTACACACTCAGCATATGCGCTCTGCAGATATCACCTGATCAGCCTCTCTAATGTCGTATATGACAGCCGTATATGACATGGGTGTTGACCTTGGAAGTCAACACTCAGACCGCAAACTGTAGAATCGTTACAAGTGCATATGTTTGCCAGAGGGTATTGTCCTGAGAGCCAACTACAATGGGTGTGGGCATGAGATGCATGGTTGCCATCAGAACCAGTCACCAGAAAGAGCACATCTGCATTGTGGTATGTGTGACTGCGGGTACCAGGTCATATCTCTGGGGTATCCCGAAAAGGAAAGCCTTGATGCTCATTTGCCTGCATCGTGCCCACGGTGCCGGACCAACATACCTGCCATGCCCAGCATCATTCTCCAAGCACATGCAAACCGTGCAGGAGATAACATGGAACAAGAATTTGACACAGGGTACCTCCTTGCTGTACCGTCTTTATAACGTGGGCACGGACCATTCCTTGCAAAATGTTGTTCCACCACCACCATGCACAACAAGAGTTCACATATAGATATCATATATGACTTTGCTCCCCCCACCTTTCCTGCGAATCCGCTTAAATGCGGGTGATTCCACTGCTTCTCAAGTTCCTGCTGCTGCTGCTGCCCCCCCCCCCCCCCCCCCCCCCCCCCCCCCCCATCCACCCTTATACCCTCCACCCCTCCACTCCCTCCCCCCCCCCCCCCCCTACCCTACCCTGCCCCCCACCCCACCCACCCCACCCACTACACAGTACCATTTCTGCCCCCCCCCCCCCCCCCCCCCCCCCGAGTATCACTGCCATTTTGAGGGATCTTTTGCACCCTTTTCTCCACCTCCGCAGCACCCCTCACAAACATCATGCACCCTTTCCAGCCCAATAAAAGGGGTCATCACGAAGTCCCCCCTAATTAGGGGTGTATGTTGGACTCACCTTGACAACGTGAACTACAGCAAAGGGGGTGGGAGTATTGTGTTGCCCTAACCAACCCAACCATATTCCCGCTGCACCCAACTTTCTGCAGTTCCTCGAGGAAATGTACCTCTACGAGACTCTAGAAGGGGTGGTAGTTTTGTGTTGCCTCAACCAACTCAACCAGGGGTGGTAGTATTGTGTTGCCCCAACCAACCCAACCAGGGGTGGTAGTATTGTGTTGCCCCAACCAACCCAACCATATTTACGCTGCGCCCAACTTTCTGCAGTTCCTCGAGGAAATGAACCTCTACGAGACTCTAGAAGAGTCCCAATATCGCGAGGAGGTGCTGGGCAAGCTGGCCGTGGTCATTAAGGAATGGACCACCAAGGTTATGACCCATTATGGGTATGCTAGCAGCACGGTCGAAGATGCTAATGTGGTGATCAAGACGTTCGGATCCTATAGCTTAGGAGTTCAAAATCCAGGTAAGATAACATGGGAGGTGCTGAGCAAGCTGGCTGTGGTCATTAAGGTCTGAACCAGCAAGGTCATGACCCATTATGGGTATGCTAGCAGCACAGTAGAAGATACTAATTTGTTGATGATGACATTTGGATCCTATAGCTTAAGTGTTCAAATTCCAGGTAAAGAAACATCAAATTTAAATTCAAAAGTTTGTGGCATGGTTGTCAGCCAAGTCTGGGATGCTCACCGTCTACCGGAAGTCCTCTTTTGCGATCCCCTCAGAAACCAGGGAAGAGTAAGGAAACATGGAATCAGGCCAAGCCAAGTGAATACAAGCAATGACTGAGTTAAGTTCCTCTCTTAATCAGCCCCATCAGCGTCTGGATTGGGGTGATCAGTCTCATTTACTGACAATGTGCCCGTTGACTAGAGTAGATGTGGATTGAAAGAAGCGTCACCAGGGAGCACTCAGTAATGAAATATGGAATCAGGCCATGCCAAGCAAAACAAAGCAATGGCTGAGATGCACCTCTCTCTTAATCAGCCCCATCAGTGTCTAGATTGGGGTGATGAACCCCACGGACTGACCATGTGCACTTCGAATCGAGTAGTGGTAGATGGCATACTTGCATACATCGCTCAGCAAGTAAAAAACTAGCCTTGAGCGTCTCGTCTGTCTAGTTTTGTGTGTGAGTGACGCGTCGCAAATCGAACCACTCGGTGCAATGCTCAGGTGTCAAAGTTTTCCAGGAAATGGGCCTTGCGTCGCGTCCTCCTCTGTCCTCCACCCCTCCTGATAGACAGTTGTTGCTCCTCACAGGTCCTTTTCCTCCTGAGCTCCTCTGTCCTCCTGACCTCCTCACAGCCAGTTATTGCTCCTGTTGCTTGTTTTGTATTGTAACGTTATTTACCGTATTATGTTGTATTGTAATGTACTGGGACTTCACGTCTGTCCTCCTGACCTCCTCATAGACAGTTGCTCCTGTCTGCTTGTTTTGTATTGTATCATATTTTATTTTATTTTATCGTATTATGTTGCATAGTAATGTACCGGGACTTCACGTCTGTCATCCTGATCTCCTCATAGACATTTGTGTCTGTCATTGCGCCTGTCATGCTGACCTCCTTTGCCTGTCATTGCCTCTCATTGCCTGTCATTGCGTCTGTCATCCTGACCTCCTCATAGACATTTGCTCTGGTCTGCTGGTTTTGTATTGTATTTATAGTATTTATAGTATTTATTGTATTATATTGTATAGTATTGTATTGTCTAGTACTATCTAGTTTTGTATTGTACCACACTGTGCTGAACTAAAAAGGATTTACATGGATTGGATTGGATAATGGCCTCGGGCTCTAACCTTTGCTGCCCCTCTCCTATCCCCCCCTCATGTTCTGATATAGATGCAGCGACCCTATGCACAAGATGGGTGTATCGTTTTGTTTTTCGTTGTATTGGATTGGGCTCTACTCTACGGCACTGTGCTGAAGTGGGTTGAGTATACTTGATTTGAATGAGTTCGAGTGGATTGGATTGATTTATAGTGGATTGGATTGAGTTAGAGTGAATTGGAATGATTTATAATGGATTGGATTGAGTTAGAGTGGATTGGGAGGCTCACCTCCCCCCCCCCCCCTTTTGTCTTCCCTCTGGTGCTGATGTATGTACAGCGCTCATATGCACAAAATGGATGTTTGGTATTGTATTGAATTGTTTAGTATAGTATTGCACTCTACTCTACAGCACTGTGATGGAGTGGATTGAGTTGGATTGTATTGGATAAGTGCCCTGCCCCCCCCTCGCCCCCCCCCCCCCCCCCCCCCCCCCCCCTCTCCATGCCCCCCCTCCTGTCTCCCCTCAGGTGCTGATATCGATACAATGCTCCTCAGCACAAAATGGATGTATTGGATACCATCATATTGTATATTAAAGCATTGTATTGTATTGAATTGTATTGAATTGTATTGTATTGTATTGTATTGTATTGTATTGTATTGTATTGTATTGTATTGTATTGTATTGTATTACACTCTATGCTACGGCACTGTGCTGAAGTGGATTGAGTTGGATCGGATCGAATTGGATAGCTACCCTGGGCTCAAACTCCTCCTGCCCCCCCTCCTGCCTCCCCTCAGGTGCTGATATCGATACAGTGCTCCTAGGCACCAAATGGATCTCACGAGAGAATGACTTCTTTGGGACAGAGGATCACTGCTTGCAGAAAATTCTGACGGTACGACATCGTGTATCGCAGTCAAATAGATATGCTTTGATGTATGAATGTTTGCTGGAGTCTGGTTTTAGAAACCAGTTGTGTGGCACTAAATGTATCTCAAGAGAGAATGACTTCTTTGAGACAAGGTTCCACTGCTTGCAGAACATTCTCCACCTAACCCTAAAACCTAAAACCCTAAACCCTAAAACCTAAAACCTCAACTTGGTAGCTTGTACCAGGTTATATAGTGTGTGTACAGTGTATCTCAGGTTATAATGTGTGTACTATATGTAGTGTGCCTTAGCTTGTGTAGTGTGTATCATAGCCTCAATTGGTTAATTGGCAGAATGCTTGAATGAATTAATTAGTGGCCAAATATATATGAATGGACATGTATCGGTAGTGTGTACCAGTGTCTCAAGTTATTAACCGTAGTGTGTAGTGTAGCCTGGATTGATTGAATGCTTAAATGAATTAATGACCAAATATATATGAATGAACATGTACTGGTAGTGTGTATCCGTGTCTCAGGTTTTATTGGCGGAGCCCCCTCTTCACATGTTTACCCATTTGTCCGTTTGACCGAAAAATTGAAGCCTGACACGTCACCCAACTATCGCGTAACTAACTCGCTACGGTAAGCTCCATCGTTGCCACCTTTCGTTCCGTTGCCAACACACTCCGCCAATTTTCCGCGTCGCTTGCGATGCTGCATAGGACTTGTATTGTGTATCGTAGCTTCAAGCAACTGATTGATTGATTGAATGCTTGGGTGGATGAACGAATGAAAGAATGCACAAATGTGTACCATAGCATCACTCAATGTATTGATGAAATGAATACACAAGTGAATGCATGGATGCGTGAATGAATCATGTGTCGATCATGCGCTCAGCTTACATAGAGCATATCATAGCATCAATCAATGTATTGATGAAATGAATACTCAAGTGAATGCATAGATGAGTGAATGAATAATGTGTTGATTATGCCCTCACCCCTCCCACTCCTGACCCCCCCACCCCTGACCCATCCCACCCCTCACCCCCCCACCCCCCACCCCTACCCCTCAACTCTCACCCCCCCCCTCACCCCCCCCCCCCCCCCCCCTTACCCCCCCCCCCTTACTCCCGTCCCCTCACCCCTCACCCTATGCCCCTCACCCCCCTCGCTCCTCACCCCCCACCTCTCACCCCTCTCACCCCTGACTCTTAACCCTTGCCCCCCCCCCCACCTCCCACCCCCCACCCCTGACCCCCCACCCCTCTTATCCCCCGCCTCTCACTCCACAACCCCTCCCACCCCTCACCCTTTACCCCCCCACACACCCCACCCCGCAACTCTCACCCCGCACCCCTCACCCCCCCACCCCGTACCCCCTACCTCTCACCCCCACCCCCCACCCCTCACCCCTCACCCCTTAACCCCCCTCCCCGCACCTCACCCCTCAACCCCCACCCCATGCCTTTCCCACCGCTCCACAGTCCTCACCCCTCACCCCCCACCCCTTACCCCCCTGACTCCTTAACCCTTACCCCTCCCACCCCCCACCTCTCACCCCCCACCCCTCACCTCCCACCCAACCCCTCCCCCCTCCAACCCAACTGCAGGACCACCAAGGATCAGCCGAGGTAAATGCCGTTCCAGAGGCTTATGTGCCTGTCATCAAGATCAAGGTACGCCCCCCTCCCCCCCCTTGTTTTTGAACTTGTTTTTCTAGAAATTTCCACGCTTACCTCTATTAGTACTGGCTGGCTTTGCCGGCGTGGATGCCGTTCCAGAGGCTTATGTGCCTGTCATCAAGATCAAGGTACGCCCCCTCCCCCCCCTTGATTTTGAACTTGTTTTTCTAGAAATTTCCACGCTTATCTTTATTAGTATTGGCTGGCTTTGACGGCGTGGATGCCGTTCCAGAAGCTAATGTGCCTGTCATCAAGATCAAGGTACCCCCCCCCCCCCCCCCCCTTGTTTTTGAACTTGTTTTTCTAGAAATTATTGCAGTTACGCTTTATTTTATTTATATTTATTGTTTTTCGCTGTGAAAGCCGTTCCAGAGACTGATATGCCTGTCATTAACATCAAGGAGCGCCTGCCATTGTTTTTTTGTTTTCTAGAAATTACTGCAGCCACGCCTCACCTTATTTGTATTTGATGGCTGTGCTGATGTGAAAGTTGTCCCAGAGACTGATGTGCCTGTTATTCAGAGAATGACACCGTTGGGTGGAGAGAGGGAGAGATGTATACTAACTCAAGGCAATGTTTACACAAGGGGGCTGGACTATGTCCAGCCTCCAGTCAACTATAAGATTAGGTTACGGGCTTAGGAATGCGGCTGTGTCCACGAGGACACGCCACTGTCAGTGAGACTGACCTAGCTGTCGCTTAACTCTGACAAGAGGGAGAGATGTATATTAACTCAAGGCAATGTTTACACAAGGAGGCTGGACTATGCCCAGCCTCGAGTCAACTATGAGGTTAGGTTACGGGCTTACGATTGCGGCTACATCCACGTCTGCATGTACGTGGACACGCCACTGTCAGTGAGACTGACCTACCGGTCATCTAACTTTGACAGTTATCAAGATCAAGGTGTAAACCAGGAGCGTGCAGAAATACAAATGTGCCTGAATGGGGTCTCAAAAGTTGAATCCAGTAGGGGTGGGGCGGGGCGGGTGGCTCCTTGGCTGAAAAAGTCTGAATATGGCTCATTCAATCATACATACTTGTGTGTGACTTGTGCAGTGTTTTTTATTTCAGATTTATGTAGTCCAGGTTGAGTAGCTACTTAGGCTACTCAACCCTGATTCCAGGATAGTTGCGTATCCATCGCATGGCGGAGTGCGAAGCGCGGAGCCTGGGGGGGTCGGGGGGCAGCGTGTCCCGACATCGGGGAGCCTGGGGAGTCCGGGCGGTGTAGCATTATACGGAATGGCAACGGAATGGCGACGCGTCGTCGAAAAATGAAACACTGGAATTGTGCCTGAGTCAGGGAGCAAACCTTCGAATGCATGCTAGTGTTATGCCGTTCGTAATGATTGCACACATCAAATAAATAAATAAACACAAATAACATAAATAAATAACATAACATAAATAAACAAATAAATAATTAACCACATGAATAGTACACCTTATTACGAGGCGTGAAGTTGAGGGGGGCAGCCCGTTTGCTTTCTCTGGGGCCAACCACCAATTACGCACATCAACGTTGTATATGGCAGCGTTATGCTGTTTCTTATGCTAAGCCATGACTGTTGTAAATGAAAGCATTGCGCTGGTATGCATTGTTGCACATCAACGTTGTCAATACATGCGTTACGCTGTCATGCCGTTCCGCATGCTAAGCCATGACTGTTGTACATACACAAGTTATGCTGATAACATTGTACTACGTCCTCACCGCACCGACCAGAGTTGTGCCACCAGGAATGGTGGCACACCTTAACGCTGTACATGGTATAGTTATGCTGTTCCGCATGCTAAGCCATGACTGTTGTAAACACACAAGTTACGCTGATAGCATTGTACTGCGTACCCACCGTACCTACCAGTGTTGTACTACCAAAACGGTGGCTCACCTCAACGCTGTACATGGTAGCTTTATGCTGTTCCGCATGCTAAGCCATGACTGTTGTTAATACACACGTTGTTAATACAAACGTTGTGCTGATATCAGGGTGCTTCCATTGACCAAGGTAATGATAACGCCTGGTGGGGCGTGGTGTTAAGGGAGCCCGTCGTACGCGGGTGGGGAGCGGTCTCCTACCTCAACTGGACAAGCTACCATCGCGGTTGACGACGACCTAAACCTTCCATTGATCAAATTGGCCAGCGCTTTAGCGCACTTGAAAGAAACAGAATTGCGCTCCGTAGTGCAAAAAGCGCAAAAATTGCTTGCTGCGCCCACAGGGGGTTGCAAAAAACTGCGCGGAACGTGCTGTGGGGCTCAAAAAGGCAGCTCGCCAGCACGCAAAAGCGCGCGCTTGGAAGTACCTTGGCTGATATTCTTTGTGCTGGTATGCATTGTTATACAGTGTTTTTTATTTCAGATTTCTGCAGTCCAGGTTGAGTAGCTACTTGGGCTACTCAACCCTGATTTCAGGATAGTTGCGTAGCCATCGCATGGCGGAGCGCGGAGCCTGGGGGGGTTGGGGGGAAGCGCGTCCCGATATCGGGGGTCCGGGGGGTGAAGCATTCTACGGAATGGCGACGGAATGGCGACGCGTCATCGAAAAATGAAACACTGTTGTTATACATCAGCGTTGTCAATGCATGCGTTACATGTTCCGCATGCCAAGCCATGACTGTTGTAAATACACAATTTACGCTGATAGCATTGAATTGGGACATACACTCACACTCACACACACTCATACACTCTACCACACTGATACATACACTCGCACACTCTCATACACACTACCACACTGATACATACACTCACACACACTCATACACACTCCCACACTAATACATACACTCACACACACTCATACACACTCCCACACTGATACATACACTCACACACACTCACACACACTCCCACACTGATACATACACTCACACACACTCATACACATTCCCACACCGGTACACACACTCATACACACTCCCACACTGATACATACACTCACACACACTCCCACACTGATACATACACGCAGTGTGTGAGTGTGTGTGAGTGTATGTATCAGTGTGGGAGTGTGTATGAGTATGTGTGAGTGTATGTATCAGTGTGTGAGTGTGTGTGAGTGTATGTATCAGTGTGGGAGTGTGTATGAGTATGTGTGAGTGTGTGTGAGTGCATGTATCAGTGTGGGAGTGTGTATGAGTGTGTGGGAGTGTATGTATGGTACATTTTCTGTTTTGAAGGGATTATCGCTCCGGATATGTGTCCTAGTAAAAAAATGGATGAGAAAAACAAGTTCTCCAAACCTCATTCTTATTGAATATTCGGATTCTCCTTGAAATCCTATGACCCCCTGTTTTTGTAATTCATGTTTCGTCAATATATAAGCATCGTAAATTGCGGTACAAAGTACACAGCACACCTTGAAAACAAAATAAGGAAAAACGAAAATGTTCTCCAAATGTAAATTTTATTGCATATTCGGATTCTCCTTGAAATTCTATGACCCCCATTTGTTTTTAATCATGTTTCCTCATCATATATTATACCCTATACCCTTTACCTTAAGAATGTATGTATATACGAAAAATGTATCAGTGTGGGATGTTGTACTACGAACTTACCAAATCTACCAGCGACATGCTACCAGGAATGCTGTTACCCTTGCTAACCCATGACTGTTGTAGATACACACGTTACGCTGATATGCATTTTAATGCGTACGCACCCTTTCTACCAGTGTAATGCTATCAGGAATAGTGGCGCACCTCATCGTTGTAAATGGCAGCGTTATGCTGTTGCGCATGCTACCCATGACTGTTGTTAATACATGCGTTATGCTGTACTGCAGTTCATGGAAATCTGGCTGGACATCCTGGACACCAGGCTGAACACTAGCCATTTCCCTCTGGACATTGATGATTCAGAAAGCTTTCGCCCCCCCCTCCCATCTCATCCCTCCCATCCCCTCCATCTCATCCCATTACACCATCCATGCCAAGCATCTCATCCTAATGGCTGCACATGCCAAGTGAAGTCAATTATACATACACACTTTGCCGTTGATGGACATTGAGCTGGACAGCTTATACGCCAGGCTCAGCACTAGCCACTTCCCTTCGGATGTTTCAGAAAGCTATCGCCCCCACTCCCATCTCATCCCTCCCATCCCCTCCACCTCATCCCATTACACCATCCATGCCACGCATCTCATCCTAATGGCTGCACATGCCTAAGTGAATTCAATTATACATACACACTTAGCCGATGATGGAAATTGCGCTGGATAGCTTATACGCCAGGCTCAGCACTAGCCACGTCCCTCCAGACTTGGACGTTTCAGAAAATTTTCCCCACCCACATAACCAACTACTCCCTACGTCCCCTCCACCCATCCATCCTCTTCTTGTCATCCTATGCCTCATCATCCTTGCCTTTCTCCCTCCTCCCTGTCCCCCGCCCTCCCTCCTCTCTCTTCTCTTTTATTTCTTATCCCCCTGGACTTTTATCTTCTTCCTCAAATCCTCCCTCCTGACTTGCCCTTCCCTTTCCCTCTCCCCCACGTTCGTTGCTCCTCGTCGTCCCTGTTAATCTCGCCTTCTTCACTCTTGCTCCTCTTCTTTTTCTTTCTCACCGTTGCTGCTTCCTTTATCGCTTCCTTTCTTTCGACTCTTCTTCTTTTTCTTACCCCCTCCTCTTCTTCTCACGTATCCTCCACTTTAAATAGTCCCACGTTCTTTTCTGCAGCTGCTGATCTTTTTTGCTTGTAGCCTCTCTTCTTGTTCTAACTTCTCGCTCTATCCCCTCTTATCTCTGATCTCCCTTTTGCGCATTCCTTCAGGTGCCCATTGCAGTTCATGGAAATCGAGCTCGATATCTTGTATGCCAGGCTCAGCACTAGCCACGTCCCTTCGTACATAAATGTTGCAGAAAGCTCCCCCCCCCCCTCCCCCCCCCCCCCTCACATCTCATCCCTCCCTTCCCTCCACCCCCCATCCCATTGCATTTCATGGGAATCGAGCTGGACATCTTATACGCCAGACTCAGCACTAGTCACGTCCCTCTGGACATCAATATATCAGAAAGCTATCGCCCCCCCCCACCACCACCACACACACACACACACACACCTCCCATCTCATCCCTCACGTTCCCTCCACCTCATCCCATTGCAGTTCATGGAAATCAAGCTGGATATCTTGTACGCCAGGCTCAGCACCAGCCACGTCCCTCCGGATTTGGACGTTTCAGAATGCTATTGCCCCCCCCCCCCCCCCCCCTCCCATCTCATCCCTCCCGTTCCCTCCACCTCATCCCATCGCAGTTCATGGAAATTGGGCTGGATATCTTATACGCCAGGCTCAGCACTAGCCACGTCCCTCTGGACATCAATATTTCAGAAAGCTATCGCCCCCCCCCCCCCCCCCCCCCCCCCCCCCCATCTCATCCCTCCCGTTCCCTCCACCCCATCCCATTGCAGTTCATGGGAATCGAGCTGGATATCTTGTACGCCAGGCTCAGCACCAGCCACGTCCCCCCGGAGATCGACGTTTCGGAAAACAAGCTTCTGCGCGGATGTGACGAGCAGTCAGTCCGGGCACTCAACGGATGCCGTGTGTCCGATGCTATCCTGTCGGCTGTGCCCAACAAAGAAGCATTTAGAATGACACTGAAGGTGTGTTTGTCTGGGTGGGTGGGAGGTAGGGATGTGGCTGGGTGGGTGTCTGGGTGTGGGGTGGGGTTGAAGGGTGCAAGTGGTGAGGGGTGGGTGGTCAGCTGTGCCTAACACCGAAGCACTCAATGGACGCCATGTATTGATGCTATCCTGTCGGCTGTGCCCAACAAAGAAGCATTTAGAATGACACTGAAGGTGTGTTTGTCTGGGTGGTTGGGTGGAATGTGGGTGGGTGTGGAGGGGCTGGGGTGTGAGTTGAGTGGTGAGGGGTGGGTGGTCGGCTGTGCTTAACTCCGAAGCACTCAATGGACGCCATGTATCAATACTATCCTGCCGGCCTTGCCTTACAAAGAAGCATTTAGAATGACACTGAAGGTGTGTTTGTCTGGGTGGGTGGGAGGTAGGGATGTGGCTGGGTGGGTGTCTGGGTGTGGGGTGGGGTTGAAGGGTGCAAGTGGTGAGGGGTGGGTTGTCAGCTGTGCCTAACACAGAAGCACTCAATGGACGCTATGTATTGATGCTATCCTGTCGGCCTGGTCTTACAAGGAAGCATTTAGAATGACACTGAAGGTGTGTTTGTCTGGGTGGGTGGGAGGGTGGAATGTGGGTGTGAGTGTGTGGGTTGAGGGGTGCAAGTGGTGAGGGGTGGGTGGTCAGCTGTGCCTAACACCAAAGCATTCAAAATGACACTCAAGGTGCGTTTGTCTGGGTGGGTGGGAGGACGGAATGTGAGCGTGTGTGTGTGTGTGGGGGGGGGGGGGGGGGGGGAGGGAGTTGAGTGGTGAGCATTAATTGGTGAGGGGTGGGTGTTCGGCTGTGTCTAACACGGAAGCATTTAGAATGACACTGAAGGTGTGTCTCTGGGTGGGTGGGAGGGAGGAATATGGGTGTGAGTGTGTGGGGTGGGGTTGAGGGGTGAGAGTGATGAGGGGTGGGTGGTCGGCTGTGCCTAACACGGAAGCAATCAGAATGACTGTCAAGGTGTGTCTCTGGGTGGGCTGGAGGGTGAAATGTGGGTCTGGATTACTCTCACCCCTCCCCCCCCCCCCCCCCCCCCCCATACATCCCTTACCCCTCACACCCCTCTCACCCCACCCTTCTATCCCTCACCCCATCACCCTCAAAACACACACACACGCACCACCACCACACACACACACTCCTCACCCTCTCACACACCCCTCACCCTGCTGCTTTTCATCCAGGCTGTCAAGCTGAGGGCTGAACGGCGTGGCGTGTACTCAATCGTGCTGGGCTACGTTGGAGGAAGCAATTGGAACCATTCTCGCGCCCTCTCCTCTCACCCCACCCTCTCACCCTCACTCTCCACCCTCACTCCCCACCCTTACCCCACACCCCTGCTGCCATACATCCAGGCTGTGAAGCTGTGGGCTGAACGGCGTGGCGTGTACTCAATCGTGCTGGGCTACGTTGGAGGAAGCAATTGGGCCATTCTCGCGCCCTCTCCTCTCACCCCCACCCTCTCACCCTCACTCTCCACCCTCACTCCCCACCCTTACCCCACACCCCTGCTGCCATACATTCAGGCTGTGAAGCTGTGGGCTGAACGGCGTGGCGTGTACTCAAACGTGCTAGGCTACCTGGGAGGTATCAATTGGGCCATTCTCGTGGCCAAGGTGTGCCAATGGTTCCCCAACTTCTTGCCGTCCATGCTGTTGCAAAGATTCTTTAAGGCAGGTGTAAACAGTGGGTGGTGGTTGTTCGGGTGGATGGATGGGGGTGGGACAGGCTCAAGGGCCAAGTCCTGCTAGTGGTCCCTCACAGACCACAGGCAGAGGGGAGTGGTGGTTCGAAGTGTTTCCCCAACTTCTTGCCGTCCATGCTGTTGCAAAGATTCTATAAGGTAGGTGTAAACAGTGGGTGGTGGTTGTTTGGGTGTAAGGATGGGGGTGTGACAGGCTCAAGGGCCAAGTCTTTCTAGTGGTTCCTCACAGCCCACAGGCAGAGGGGAGTGGTGCTTTGAAGTATTTCCCCAACTTCTTGCCGTCAATGCTGTTGCAAAGATTCTTGAAGGTACGTTGGTGGTGGTTGTTTGGGTGGGTGGATGGTGGTTTGTGTGGATGGATGGGGGTGGGACAGGCTCAAGGTCCAAGTCCTGCTAGTGGTCCCTCACAGACCACTGGCAGAGGGGAGAGGTGCTTTGAAGTGTTTCCCCAACTTCTTGCCGTCAATGCTGTTGCAAATATTCTTGAAGGTACGTTGGTGGTGGTTGTTTGGGTGGGTGGATGGTGGTTTGTGTGGATGGATGGGGGTGGGACAGGCTCAAGGGCCAAGTCCTGCTAGTGGTTCCTCACAGACCACTGGCAGAGGGGAGTGGTGCTTTGAAGTGTTTCCCCAACTTCTTGCCGTCAATGCTGTTGCAAATATTCTTGAAGGTACGTTGGTGGTGGTTGTTTGGGTTGGTGGATGGTGGTTTGTGTGGATAGATGGGGTGGGACAGGCTCAAGGGTCAAGTCTTGCTAGTGGTTCCTCACAGGCCACTGGCAGAGGGGAGAGGTGCTTTGAAGTGTTTCCCCAACCCTTGCCGTCAATGCTGTTGCAATGATTCTTGAAGGTACGTTGGTGGTGGTTGTTTGGGTAGGTGGATGGTGGATGGTGGTTTGTGTGGATAGATGGGGGTGGGACAGGCTCAAGGGTCAAGTCTTGCTAGTGGTTCCTCACAGGCCACTGGCGGAGGGGAGTGGTGCTTCGAAGTGTTTCCCCACCTTCTTGCTGTCCATGCTGCTGCACAGATTCTTGAAGGCAGGTGTAGCCAATGTCGTCTGGGTGGAAAACGTGGTGAGAGGCAAGATACAGTCTGGTGCTTGTAGTGATTCGTTTGCCATAGTAGGGAGTGGCGATTGCCAATGGTTCCCCACCTTCTTGCTGTCCATGCTGCTGCACAGATTCTTGAAGGTAGGTGTAGCCAATGTCATCTGGTTGGAAAACGAGGCGTGAGGCAAGATAAAGTCAGGTGCTTGAAGTGATTCGTTTGCCATAGTAGGGAGTGTCGATTGCCAATGGTTCCCCACCTTCTTGCTGTCCATGCTGCTGCACAGATTCTTGAAGGTAGGTGTAGCCAATGTCATCTGGTTGGAAAACGAGGCGTGAGGCAAGATAAAGTCAGGTGCTTGTAGTGATTTGTTTGCCATAGTAGAAAGTGTCGATTGCCAATGGTTCCCCACCTTCTTGCTGTCCATGCTGCTGCACAGATTCTTGAAGGCAGGTGTAGCCAATGTCGTCTGGGTGGAAAATGTTGTGTGAGGCAAGATAAAGTCTGGTGCTTGTAGTGATTCGTTTGCCATAGTAGGAAGTGGCGATTGCCAATGGTTCCCCAACTTCTTGCCGTCCATGCTTTTGCAAATATTTCTTGAGGTAGTTGTATCCAGTGGGTGGTGGTTGTTTGGGTAGGTGAAAGGGTGGGTGGTGGTTGTTTGGGCGGGTGGAAGGGTGGGTGGTGGTTGTTTGGGCGGGTGGAAGGGTGGGTGGTGGTTGTTTGGGTGGGTGGGTGCAAGAGAATTGGAGCCATTCTTGTGGCCTAGGTAGATGTAACCAGTGTGTGGTGGTTGTTTGGGTAGGTGGCAGGGTGAGTGGGTGGAAGGGAATTAGGGCCATTCTCGTGGCCAAGGTGTGCCAATGGTTCCCTAACTTCTTCCCGCCCACGCTGAAGCAAAGATTCTTAACGGTAGGTGTAAAAAATAGATAACGCCTGGAGGGGCGGGGTGTTAAGGGGACTCTCCCGTAGTGTGGGAAGTGATGATTGGAAGTGGTTCCCCAACTTCTTGCCCCCCCCCCCCCCCCCCCCCCCCCCCCCCACACACACACACACACACACACACACAGTTTGTCCCCATCCACACCCGTGACCTGACCCACCTGCTGGTCTCCATGCGACTCGTGGGATGAGTGGAGCATGGCCTTCGCAATGTCAGTGGCAGTGTCAGCTCCCCCACACCCACCCACCCACCCCCTCACCACCACCCACCACCCACCCACCCACACCCACACACCCTGTGTTGCCCTGCACCCCATGACCTGACCCACCAGATGCAAAAAGGATCAAAGGTAGGGAGTATGCATTGCTACCCCCCCCCCCCCCAACACACACACACACCCTCCCCCCCTCCCCCCCTCCCCCCCACTGCACTAATCATTCCACCCACCCCTACCCCACCCTACCCCCTGCACCAACACGTCCACCAAACTCCCCCCTACGCGTACCTTCTGTAATCATTCCACCCACCCCTCACCCCACCCCACCCCCTGCACCAACACATCCACCAAACTCCCCACATGCTCGCAGTTGACGACAGACTGGAATTAGCCCACACCCCAAACTAAACCAAACCAACTGGAATTAGCCCACAGCCCATACCAACCCAACCCAACCCTCATGCCCACCACCCACATGCTCGCAGTTGACATCAGACTGGAATTAGCCCACAGCCCAAACCACACCAAACCAGCCCATACCAACCCAACCCAACCCTCATGCCCACCACCCACATGCTCGCAGTTGACGACAGACTGGAATTAGCTCACAGCCCAAACTACACCAAACCAGCCCATACCAACCCAACCCAACCCTCATGCCCACCACCCACATGCTCGCAGTTGACGTCAGACTGGAATTAGCCCACAGCCCAAACTAAACCAAATCAGCCCATACCAACCCAACCCAACCCTCATGTTCACCACCCACATGCTTGCAGTTGATGTCCGACTGGAATTGGCCGACCGCCATCTCCTTGAAGCCCATTGAGAGGAACGCCATGGGCTTCAACGTGTGGAGCGAGGACGAGGGTGGGCTCATGCCCATCGTCACACCCGCCTACCCCGCCATGAATTCCTCCTACAACGTGTCTCGCTGCACGCTCGAAGTCATGCTGGGTGAATTCAGGAGGGCCTCAGCACTGTGTAACGGCCTCAAGGTGACCACTGTGCACTGTTTACATTCCCTCAGATTCCCTACTTGAATTCCTGCCTTTATTCCCTGATAATATTCCCTGATTCTATTCCCACCATGAACTCCTCCTACCACGTGTCTCCCTGCCCGCTTGATGTCATGCTGGGTGAATTCAGGAGGGCCTCAGCACTGTGTAACGGCCTCAAGGTGACCACTGTGCACTGTTTACATTCCCTCAGATTCCCTACTTGTATTCCCTGCTTGTATTCCCTGATAATATTCCCTG
>JACBWV010000045.1:4850211-4852711 GCA_013435795.1 Chlamydomonas sp. ICE-L | reverse complement strand
TGGCCCCCCCCTGGTTGGGGGTGATTATTGGCCACCCCCTGGTTGGGGGTGGGGGTGATTATTGGCCACCCCCTGGTTGGGGGTGATTATTGCCCCCCCCCTGGTTGGGGGTGATTATTGGCCCCCCCCCCTGGTTGGGGGTGATTATTGGCCCCCCCCTGGTTGGGGGTGATTATTGCCCCCCCCCTGGTTGGGGGTGGGGGTGATTGTTGGCCACCCCCTGGTTGTGGGTGATTATTGCCCCCCCCCTGGTTGGGGGTGATTATTGGCCACCCCCTGGTTGGGAACATTCATGATGATGATGATGATGATGATATTTTCACTGCCTGGATTGGCGGGTTGGTTGCAGGTCCTGAGGTTGAGGAGGCTAGCTTGTTTGCTTGAGAAAGCCACCAACCTCTAGTAAGTGTGTAATGATAACGCCTGGTAGGGCGGGGTGTTAAGGGAGCTCCCCACTCTCCATCCTCAAGCGACCTGGTCTACCACGAGACCATTGTATATCACTGAAAGGGGCTTAGTAAGTGTGTATTTATCAGGCCCCATTGATACAAGCACCTTGGGCGCATACCTGCTTTGGGCATTCTGCTTATTGCACTGCCTGATCTTGCCTGCAACTTGTCCCTTCAATATATTTGTGTTTGTTAGGATAGTTTTGGGCGGAGCCCTCCTTCTGGGGGGCGGGAGCCTCCAGTGTTACCCATTTGTCCGACCGACCGACTGACCGACCGACCATCCATCCATCTGACCGTGATGAAGCCCAACACGTCAGCCAACGGTCTCGTAACTAACTCGCTTCCGTTGCCACCTGTCGCTCCCTCGCGATCACTCTCCGCCATTTTTTAGTGTCGCAGGTGACACTGCATCGAACTTGTTTAAAGAGTCTTGTATCAGCGAGCGACAGCGCAAGGGTTAGAGAAGGTGTATCGCAGTGATTTGTTTTCAAATCTGAAAGTGGGTTTCTTCTAGCTCTATGGTTTTAGGCCTCCTCCAGGGACAGCGTATAGTGCTTTCTGTAGCTTTTTAAGGCCATTGAGGGCTATTTGGGGCAAAATAAAAAAACAACTTTTTTTTTCTTTTTTATAGCAATATGTTTTCCAAAACGGGGTCGAAACTAGCGATCGCTTTATATATCGGAATAAAAATCTCTGGTGTATCGCAAGTACCACTACCTCTGCCTCACTTGTAGAACGTTGTCAGCTCTGGCTGTTCGTTGGTTCTACCTGTCCTATTGACTCCGCTATCTTTCTCATCTGTCCGATCCCATAACCTAAGGATTTCAGGTTTGCCGCCAGGACGCCTCTCTCAAGAGGCGTCCCTTGGCCCTTTTAACTTGTCCAGTTGTTTAAACACTTTGTTACTGGTCTCCTCACGTCCCCTGAACTCCATCAGGTTATGGGCCCATCACGCTAACCCCGGTGCGTCTGTGTGCGTGTATGTATGTTCCACCTCAACTGCCTCAACCACCCCACCCCCCTATTTCCACCTCAACCGCCCTCAACCACCCTCAACTGCCCCAACCCCCTATTTCCGCCTCAACCAACCCTACCTCCTATTTCCACCTCAACCGCCCTCAACTGCACCAACCTTCTATTTCCGCCTCAACCGTCCCAACCTCCTATTTCCACCTCAAACGCCCTCAACCACCCTCAAACGCCCTAACCAACAGATTTGAAAAACATCCCTGGCCCCAACCCCCTATTTCTGCCTCAACGATAGGCCCAGCACGTGAACCAGATAAATGGTGCGCTGGAGACACCTACTCACACACAGCTACGTTCCCACCCACCCACAGCCACTCACAGACATAGCTGACCTTGAGCAGGTCGTAGGGTGGGGGGAAGCTAGTACCCACAAATCCAGTACCCACAAGCCAGATCTCCTCGGGTTTAGGGTTTAGGGGGTTAGGGTATAGGAGATCTGGCTTGTGGGTACTAGCATCCCCCCTCCAGGACGTGGTCCATGTAAAAGATACAGAACAAGCAGAGATAGCTACACCCTCACCCACCTTCCCACTCACAGCTATGTACCCACTCACCTACCCACTCAGGCCCAGCAAGTTAACCAGATAAATGGTGTGCTGGAGCCAGTACAGCAGCAGTACGGGGCGCAGCAGCAGGTGGCTCCAAAGTCAGGGCGGATCAATATCCAGCAACCCGTGGCTCAGTTCAGGCAGCAGGTGCGACGTCTAAGGGTTTAGGTGGGACGTGGGTGGGTGTGCCCAGGATGGGAGCTGTAGAGCTAGCTAGCACCAACAGCAGTAGTAGCGGTGGTAGCAGTATTAGCAGCTCCTAAGTACGGGCGGATCAATATCCAGCAACTCGTGGCTTAGGTCGGGCAGGAGGTGCGACACCTAAGGGTTTAGGTGGGTGGGTAGGTGGGTGGGTGTGCCCAGGATGGGGGGCAGTAGAGCTAGCTAGCACCAACAGCAGTAGTAGGCGTGGTAGGAGTAGTAGCAGCTCCTAAGTCAGGGCGGGTCAATATTCAACAACCCTTGGCTCAG
>JACBWV010000045.1:4842711-4845211 GCA_013435795.1 Chlamydomonas sp. ICE-L | reverse complement strand
GGTGGGGGCAAAGGCAGAGGCAGAGGCTGACAAGGAGGCTACAGAACAACCCGCCTCTGCAGGTTTTCATTTGGGCCACACCCCTACACATTCATTCGGTGATTCAACAGGGGTTGAGGTGGAGGTTGTGTGGGTGGGTGGCATGGGGACGCAGACACCACATTTACTTACAATTATATTTTCAATGTCAGGTGCAGAGGGAGGTGCTGGAGCATCAGTAGCTGCTGCCTCTGCCTCCGACCCATGTGCACTAGAAAACCCTGTTTTTCGTGGTTCTCGCACTGGGGATAATTGTGTGCTGCAATGTGCAGACGATTAGACGCCAACGAAATTGGCGTTTAGAACCTTCAAAACAAATCAATGACTTTAATTGATTAACTCATTGATTTAACTTAATGTCATTGATTTATTATAACAAATCAATGCACTGCAAATCGAAATTGGCGTTCAGAACCTTATAACAATTCTTCTTAACAATTCTTCTCCGACCCATATGCCACAGTCGCAGGTGCAGACCCAGACACCACATTGTTGACACCATTATATTTTCAATGTCAGGTGCAGAGGGGGGTGCTGGAGCATCAGGAGCGGCTGCCTCTGACGCACATGCCACAGTCGCAGGTGCAGACGCAGATACCACATTGTGCTCACCATTATATTTTCAATGTCAGGTGCAGAGGGAGGTGCTGGAGCATCAGAAGCTGCTGCCGCTGCCACTGACCCACAAGCCAAGCCAGCTGGTGCAAAGCGAGAAAGGGAAGCTGATGGCGAGGAAGGTGCGCCACAATCTCAGGAAGGAGAGGCGGCTGAGAAGAAAGCCAAGCCAACTCCCAATGTTGCAGGGAGGGCTGGAAAGGTACGATGTGCGATGTACAGTGATCCCCCCCCCCCCTGTATACCCCCATACCATAACCGCCACAACACCCTGCCCTTCCCTTCTGCCTTCCACCCACACACCCAAACACCAGAACACTCAATGTCGAAGAGATGGCTGAAAAGGTATGATGTACGATGTACAGTGATCACGCACCCGCCCTGTATACCCCCATACCACAACCGCCACAACACCCAAGCATCTCTTCCCCCCCTGCCTTTCACCCACACACCCAAACACTCAAACACCCAAGCATCCAAACACACCACCACACAAACCACCACATACCCACACTTAAACACCAACATGTCACTCAGGCAGAACATGCACACGCTTTCCTTAGTTCCGGTGGCACCAAACCGCTTGAATCACCCACACCACATGCAAACACCCCCACCGCAACCACAACACCCGCCCCTTCCCCCCCCCACACCATCTCCCACCCACGCAAACACCCAAACACCCGCACTCTCCCACCTACCCGTCACTCAGGCCGAACTAGCTGCTGCCACTACCAAGTCCGGTGGTGCCAAACTGCTCAAATCACACACACCACATGCACTCACACACCACAACCACAACACCCGCCCCCCCCCCCCCCCACCACCACCTCCCACCCACGCAAACACCCAAACACCTGCACACTCCCATCTCCCCGTCACTCAGGCAGAATCAGCTGCCGCCGCCCCCAGCTCCGGTGGCACCAAACCGCTAGAATCACACACACCACATGCCCCCCCCCCCCCACCACCACCACCACTACCACACACACACACCACCTTCCACCCACGCAAACATTCAAACACCCACACTCTCCCACCTACCCGTCACTCAGGCAGCATCAGCTGCCGCCGCCACCAAGTCCGGTGGCGCCAAACTGCTCAAATCACACACACCATGTTCACACCCACAACCCCACCACAACCACAACATCTGCCCCTCCCACATACCCCACCACCACCACCACAAACACCCAAACACTTACACTCTCCCACCTCCCCGTCACTCAGGCAGAACCAGCTGCCGCCACCAAGTCCGGTGGCACAAAACCGCTCAAATCGCACACACCTCATGCCCACACCCACACCCACACCCACAACACCCACAACACACCCGCCCACCACCACCTCCCACCCTCCCCAACACCCTCACTCTCCCACCTCCCTGTGACTCAGGCAGAACCAGCTGCCGCCGCCACGAAGTCCGGTGGCACTAAACCGCTCAAATCGCACACACCTCATGCCCACACCCACACCCACAACACCCCCAAAACCCCGCCCCCCCCCCCCCCACCACCACCACCACCTCCCACCCACCCCAACACCCACACTCTCCCACCTCCCCGTCACTCAGGCAGAACCAGCTGCCGCCGCCACGAAGTCCGGTGGCACCAAACCGCTCAAATCGCACACACCTCATGCCCACACCCACAACACCCACAACACCCACAACACACCCGCCCCTACCACCACCACCACCACCACCTCACACCCACACTCTCGCACACTCTCTTACCACCCCGACACTCAGGCTGAACTAGCTGCCGCCGCCACCAAGTCCAGTGGCACCAAACCGCTCAAATCGCACACACCTCATGCCCACACCCACAACACCCACAACACACCC